>BGNK01000526.1:0-85830 GCA_003297005.1 Symbiodinium sp. clade A Y106
GTAGTAGCAGTAGCAGCAGTAGCAGCAGTAGCAGCAGTAGCAGCAGTAGCAGCAGTAGTAGCAGTAGTAGCAGTAGTAGCAGTAGTAGCAGTAGTAGCAGTAGTAGCAGTAGTAGCAGTCGTCGTCGCAAGTGGTAGAGTGGTGGAGGGAGTGGGAGTAGGAGTGAGCCCAGTCGCAGAAAGAGCTTCGCAGCACATCTTTACGACGCAGCGCGCAGCGCACGCGCGCGCCATGGCCCAGGCGCCAGTCGAGAGCGACCTTGCGGCTTCGCTTAGTGCGAAGTTAAAAAGGGCTTTCGAGGTTTATAGCAGGCTTTTTACAGGTTTTGCTATTTGGGTTCTGGGGTTTAGGGCTCAAGGTTGAGGAGTTCAGGGTTTTATGGCAGTCTGAATGTTTGTTGAAAGCATGCTGAATTGTCAGGGATTTGCAGGGTTTGTTTGGGATTTAGGAGCGCTAAGGGTTGCGGAGGTCTCGGAATTTTAGCCTTTTGCAGGCCCATAAAAGCCCTACAAACACCCTATGAAAACCCATACGACGCCAATAAAAAAACAAACATAAAGACGCCATGAACAGCCACAAACCCCATGAGTGAAATGTCCTATTGAACCACCATAAACAAAACAAAAAAAAAGCACCCGAAACACCCTATGAAAGCCCCCCCCCAAAACCGTCCTGGAGGTGGTCCTCCGTTCCCGAGTCTGCAACGCAGATGCCCCAGCCGTAAGGGGTGAGGACATGGCATCCGCGGAGGCTGCACATGGCGGGAACTTATCTGGGTTTCATGGCTATGAATCGGGCTTACTTGGAGGTTCATGGGGATGTTGGGCTTGAAACTGATGCTTAAGGACAAGGGAGGCATGGCAGTCTTGCAACGGTGACTTTGGGAGCACTTACTCTTTCCCGTTACGCTGTTTTGATCGTGCGGTGGCGTTATTGTTATCATGAAAAATCGGTAGCTCTGTTTATAAGTCGTTCTTAAGGCTGATTCAAGGTCAAGGCTTTCTGGGAGGTGTGGGCTGTCAGCATTTGATGGTTAATGGGGGTCTTAGGGCTTTAGGGGTACTTGGAGGCTCATGGGGAGTTATAAGTGGGGTTATAAGTAGGGTATCTATACTTACAACCCACATTAGGGGACTTATAACTCCATTTATAACTACCCATGAACCTCCAAGTAGGGGTGTTGTTTCGTTTCATTGTGGTATGGTTGTCGTCTTGCAACACTTTCCGGCGTCGGCTGCGGTGGTCTTGCCCTGCATGCTGAAAACCTAGGTTCCTGAGTAGGTCCTTTATAATACCGGTACCCTTTTTCCTAATATTCAGTTTTAATGCGGAGACCCCAAACTAAAAAGGGCAAAAGGGTACTACTGAGGAACCTAGAAACTGACTCAGAGTTCAGTGCTTAGGGTTTAGGTATGCTATAGGGTCCCTGGCAACTGGAACCGGGATTTGGTGCTCCTTTTGGCATAACTATGTGGTGAGTTGCACCACCCTGATATTTACCTAAACCCTAAGCAGAAAGGATACAGGGAGGCTTACCAACTATTCAAGCCCCTAGGTTGGGCTGCCTGTTCTCTTTTCTTCAACAACCGGGCCAGAAAAAGTTCAAACTTTCTAAGATAGAGCTAACATATAAGGCCAAAAAGAAAAAAGTTTAAAGTTCTCCTGTTCACTAAGTGTTTCGAGAGCTCAGGACTTACGACCGCACAAGCTTGCCCTGGGCTCAAGCGTGCCCTGGGCCCAGGGCTCAGCAGCTATGTCTTCAAGTCATCCTGCTGAGTTCATACTACAAAACCCGAAGCTTTTTTTTCCGGTCTGCCAGTGAGACATGGCAGCGAGGCATCATCGTAGTACTCTTCGGCGTCGTCTACCTGGCTCAGACAGCAAACCTCAAGCCCTAAACCCTGGACCCTATAAACCTCAAATCTCGTGAAGCCCGAACACACCTGAACCCATAATCCTGAAGCTCAAAGCCCTAAGAGTTGAACATTAACGACCTTGATATCGAGTTTTATAGAAGGTCTTTATGCGGGTATATACGGGTTTCAGGGTTTTACGCAGAGGTACAGGGCTTTCTTCAGGGTTATGGAAGTTGTATGAAGTTCTATGGGGCTCTGTAAGTTCATTGGCATGGGGTTTATAGTGGGGTTTTGGCAGATTTGTAGACATCGAGAGATTGGGGTTTGGGACCTCGTGGGACGTGCAGCGAATTGGGACCCTGCACGAATGCAAGGCCATGGGCTTTAAGGTATTCCGGGGATATGGGAGTTTCCGAAAATAGGTGACCCTAATATAGCACCCTAAATAGTAGGATCCTTACTATAAGAACCCCAAATAAGGTACCCCCTAAGCCTCACCACCAGAGCGGATACGGGTTCTATAAGGGTGTTCGGGTTTAGGGTTTCGGGGTGAGGGGATGTCGGGGTAAGGAGCTTCGGGTTTAGGATAACGTATGAGAAAGACCACAGCTGACGATTGTGATAATGACAATCACTGGCAGTTTAAGGATCCCAACATGAATACTTAGAGGCCCAGGGGACTTAGTAAGTCGGTTTTAAGAGAGGGTTGTAATTGGGGTAACTCCTGGGCCTCTAAATAACACCATACATGAAATCCAACGACTACCCAAAAGTGCCGGACCAGGCTCAGCACCATCATCCAGTGGCTAACAACATCTTCGACCAAGTGGGGTTTAGGGTTTAGGGTTTTAGGGTTCAGGGTTACAGCCGCCACCACCACCACCACCACCAGCATCATCACCATCGTCACAACAATCACACGGAGTACCCAGCTGACTTTTAGGATCAACAACCATCACGACCACTATCACGATTGTCACGCGTCATCAACCACTTCCATCTGCAACATCCTCCGCAACATTGCTATCATCAACAGTGCCATGATCACGATCGCCAGCATCATCCGGATCGCCTGCGAAGATGGCTAAGCTATGGACAACAAGCCGTTGTTACCCTACTTCTTTCTTGTGTCAGTACCAGTGGGGGAAGAAGAAGAATTTTAGTAGTGGCTTGAGTCGTCGTGGCAGCAGCAGCAGTAGCAGATTAGCACTTAGCTCGCTTCTTGAAAACATCCTTTTGGTCGATCTCAGTTCAACATCTTAAACCCTAAACCCTAAACCCTAAGCCCGTACACCGAAACCCTGAACCCTAAAACTTAAACCCTAAGGCCTAAACCCAAGATTGTGCCGTGCGGCTGGGTTGTAGCCCAAGTGTTCCACCGACTCCTCGAAGCAAAGGCGCTCTTGCCAAAACGATACTATTGGGGCCTGGGGTTTAGGGTTTAGGGTTTGAGGTTCATGGGTAGGGTAACGATAGTTATAACCCATGTTAGGGGACTTGTAACCCCAGTTATTGCTACCCATGAACCTCCAAGTACTATTGGGGCCTTCATAGTTACTCTAAGGGAATATCTGTACTGTACTAATCCATAGAGGCCTCTCAATCTAGATTCCATTCCGCAACTCCCTTCCCATACCTTTCAAATTCCTGGTGGCGGGAATGAAAATGAAAGGTTTGTGAGTCAACGTTGGGGGAAATAGTTTATTGAGTTCATTTATATTCAAACAAGTACATTATGACATCCTCATGTTAAACTGTGATTAAAAGTCTCAGATGCGGGAGGGGTGCGAACCCTTCCGAATCGCGCCAAAAACAAGCCGAAACTAAACACAGGCCAACATGCTGATGTGAAGCTTTAGAAGGTTGTGCTGTTTGGGTTGCTGTCAATGTCTAGGGCTTCAGGGTTTCAGCGTGCACAGAGTCAATGTTTAGGCTTTGCAGGGATTTCGGACTCAGGGCTCTCATGTCGCACTTCTACAGCCTACTTGGAGGTTCATGGGTAGTTATAAATAGGGTTATAAGTAGGGTAACTATAGTTATAACCCATATTAGGGGACTTATAACTCCATCTATAACTACCCATGAACGTCCAAGCAGGCCCAAAACTACTTGGAGGCTTCGGGGGGACTCAGCAAGCTGGCCGGGGTGTTTTCAGAGGGCTCAATTAAGGAATATACCTTAAATCATAGTAGGACCCCCAAAAAGCTTTAAGGTATATTCCTTAATTAAGGGATATTAGAATCCCCTAAACCCCAAACCCTATAGATCCCTTAAAGGAACTCTAGGCATTCCTTAATTAAGAGATCCTGGAGTCTCTGGGAAGTCCCTGGGATATTCTGAGCAGAGCGTAAGCCCCTAGGAGACCCAAACCGTGAACCGTCGCGCAAACCCCAAACCCTAAAAAAAAAAGGCCTTAACGATTAGAATAGGGGTTCCTTTATAAAGGGCTCTATATATGAGGGTTACTATCAGGGATACTATAAGGGCTCTATGATATAGGGGCCTTAAACATTAGAATAGGGTTTTGGGGCCCATTATACTATAAATATCCCTCGAAATAGCATAGGCAATTATTTAGGCCCTATAGGAGTGCAAACCCCAAACCCTAATTCTGGCAAACGCGTTGAACCGTGTCGTGTGATGCTCCCAGGAGGGCTTACAAGACCTTAACTCGCGCGACTCACGAGACTGCCCTAGCTTGCCAACCACCTTCAAGTAAAGATAGGACCCAACAGACTTGCTTTCTTCAGCGATGCCCTTCTTGATTTCTTGGGCATGCAAGACCGCAGCCTCATGATGTCACGCAAGGTCCGTTGTTCCCCAATTCATGCTTCTGACGGTCAAACTCCAAGCCGCACATTTGCGACTCCGCCCTCTTCGAGCATGGTCTGTGGTCTCAAAGCCGCCCGCCTAGTGGCAAAGTGGCGGACTTCGAACTGCCACCGCAGGCTGCTTGGAGGTTCATGGGGAATGAAAAGTGGGGTTAAAAGTAAAGTAACTATAGTTATCAACCATATTTGGGGGACTTATAACACCACTTATAACTACGCTAAACCCTAAATCCTATAGATCCCTTAAAGGAACCCCATAACCCCACTTATAACTACCCATGAACCTCCCAGAAGGGGTCCTTCATCCTCTTTGGCCCCCCGGGCTTAGGTTCAGCCCTCTTCAGCAACAATCAGGCGCCGTTGGCACAAAAAACCTAAAACTTCATAAGGGTTTAGGGTTTAGGGTTTAGGGAAAACCCCCTATAAACGCCATATACGACCCCACAAAGCACTACAATCCCACATGAAGACAAACACTCCGAGCCCCCTAAACCCCAAACTGTCCTTCAAGTCGAACATGCGGAGCCCGTTTCGGCTCACAGCGTAGGCAATCAAGAAGCCTGCCGCTGAGATTTAGGGCTTAAGGGTTTAAGGGTAAGGGTTTAGGGTGCCTCGCATGCAACTTGACAGGGCTTGCTACAGGATCTTTACAAGGGTCTTTGAATAGGGTTTCCATAGGTTTCTGTTTGGTTTTTCCGAAAACAGAAGCTTCCAGAAGGACTTGTTAATTGGTTATTTTTGCGACATGCGGGCGCGATGTCCGGCAGCGACCTTCAACCGTTTCAGCGATTCACTCAAACATGGTGCAGTCGGGCCCATGCCCCTCACCCAGTGCGGCACTCAGCTTTGCCTTCTCCCGCGAGGATGAGGAGAACAGCCATGCCCTTGTCCTGGAGGGGTTGCTTTCACAGCTCCATATGAGCACGAGCTTCTTCGTGAAAGGAACGCACCATGAACACGGTGGGCTCTCCCGAGTCCAGCCCGGTCCGAGTGACCGGAGTCATGCAGGCCGTTCGGATTCTTTCGGTTGACTGCAAAAACATTCCGCAGGCAACAACTGCGACGACGACGACTACTACTACTACTACTACTCCTTCCTACTACTCCTACTACACCTACTACTACGCCGACGACTACTCCTACTGCTACTCCTACTACGCCTACTACTACTCCTACTACTGCCTGCTCCTGCTCCTACTCCTACTCCCACTCCCACTCCCACTCCTACTCCTAGGGCATCAGACCCTCCGGCCAAGCCCTGACCTCTTCAAGACATCAGAAACCCGGCCAACAGAATGTGATCTACTTGGAGGTTCATGGGTAGTTATAAATGGAGTTTGGAGTTATAAGTCCCCTACTATGGGTTAAGTTATAACTATAGTTACCCTACTTACAACCCTATTTATAACTACCCATGAACCTCCAAGTAGGGGCCTTTATAGTTTCAATAGGTTTGGCGTTGCGACAGACCATACCTGGAAACCTCAATTAATCCGTGAAGCCTAGAAGACTAAGCGCATAAAGCTCATCTACTGGGCCTTCACAGGAGTCCATTCTGTGGGGTTCGGGGGTGTATAAGTCGAACGCATGGGAATATCAAGGAATACTATTACTAATTATGCCGACCCTGTTAGTTGTTTAAAACAAACGCAAGCAGCTAAACCCTCAAACCCTAAAACCCCTACACCTTTGAACCCTACACCCTTAAACCCAAAACTCCTTAGAGCCCAAAACTTGTCGAGTCTCCTGGGGAACTAAAGGTTAACCTCTGGGATTATATAGGGGTTATACTGTTGATGGACAAAATCCTGCATGACCTTAAGGACCCTAAACTATGGGAATTATGGTATATTCCTTACAATGGGTAATGCAGGATTTTGTCCATCAACCGTAGTACCCCCACAAAGCTACAAGTTACCTTTTCTACTAAAAAGATCCCTCATAGAACCCGCCCTTATAGTACCTGACAACATTACCTACTCGACTGCAGGTAACTAAACCTTAAACCCTAAACCCTAAATTCAACCCCTGGCCCAACAGGCCTTGATGCTTTGCGAGATCGCAATTGAGGGCTCCTTGGAGGAAGCCTGGTTGTCAGAAAGACTTGAAACTTCTCGGGTTTGTAGGTTTAGGGTTTAGAGTTTGCGGTTTAGGGTTTAGGGCAATGCAGGGGGCTTAACGGTCTTAATAATTGGAAGCGGGTTTTGGGATGCTTTGGGGGTATACTGTACAGCCATTCTAGCAGGAACCCTGACGAATAGCATTCAAGCTTCTGTGGTACGGGGGTTTACGGGCTAATGTTCCAGGGTTCAGGTTTTTGGTTTAAGGCCTAACCTAACAGTTAAGACATATATAAAAGGCATAGCTAAGTTCAAAGGGTCAGGGGACTTCGTAGACACATTATCGCCTGGCTTGACCATACTTGTAATCCTACCCATGACCTTCTTACTACCAGGTTCCCTGACCATTCAAGTCAAGCCCCGGCTGAAACGGGGCTTCATAGTGGTAGGTTCTTCAGTCCCGTGAACAACACACGTACCCATAACATAGGGGCCTTAATAATTAAAATAGGGTTTTCAGGGCCATTATACTATAATCATAATAGGGAATCCCCAAAATAGTCTTGGTACTTTTTTTAGGCCCGTATAGTGCCCTTTCTCCAGTTATTCAGTGTTAATAAGGGGGGCCCCAAAATCAAGAGGGCGCCAGGGTAATAGGGTTGGAATGGGTTTTGCGGCCCATTATACAGGTAATAATTTAGGCCCCTATAGTAATTCAGTCTGCCGTACGGATTTCAGAGCGTGGATCCTTATCGTTTGTCTCCGACTATATCTACCCTCTTTTCGCAGAAACTCTCCAATCTTGGCTTTAGAGTATTCGCGCGTCAGCAACAAGATGCACTACCGGGTTTAGGGTGTTTAGATTTCTTTTCAAAGTTTGGGATCCGGATGAGTAGGGTTTACATCTTGGCTGTAGTGGGAACAGGTCAGCCGCATGCTGGACGTCCGGAAAAAAGCGAGCAGCAGTGCGCAGTGCGCATCATCCAGGTCAAGGCACTCGTCAGAAGGGGGGATGGGAAGCACCCGCAACAAGTATCAGCATCGGCAGCACACAGTGTCTGTCCCGCAGGCATACCCCGCACCATCTGACACAAAGCCCGCGTGTTTCAGCATGAGCTGCAGGGCTCTCGCACCAGCCTGAGCAGTGGGCCACCATCTGGAAAGCGACACCCAGCGTGTGCACAGCCAGCTCTTTGCTACTTTTGGCAGCAAAGCACTCAAATTTCTTTCAGAAGCACGCGCCATGCAGCGCATCATCCGCACTAGCTGCACGACGCTTGCCTGGAGATGCCTCCTGCGTCGCAGATCATCAGCATCAGCTGCACGCACGTTTGCTCCGACTGATCATCAGCGTAAGCTTCACGGTTTTGTTTGCACTTAGCCCCAGCACCACACATCATTAGCATCAGCTGCGCAATGCTGCTCCTGAAGTTCCACAGGAAGCGCGCATCATCAGCATCAGGTGCATGGTTCTCTTCCCCATATCGTCCGGGCGGTCCTGGCAGTACGCATCATCAGCATCAGTCTCCACCTGAAAATCGTGCCGGCACCACGAAGCATGAGCATCAATAGCAAGCATGCTGTTCCTGAAAGCCAACTGGACGCGCGCATCATCAGCATCAGCTGCCCGGCTCTTGTTTGGAAGACCCCGTGCACCCATGCATCATGAGCATCAGTGGGCTGATGCTGTTTCTAGACTCCAGCAAGAAGCGCGCATCATCAGCATCAGCTTCCCAACTCTTGTTTGGGCTTACACATTACGAGCATCACCGGCACAGTGCTATTCATGTCATCCGGCTGACCGTGTGCATCATCAGCATCAGCTGCGCGGCTCTTCACACGGGGCTCGCTCGTGCAACACATCACTGGCATCAGCGGCAGAGTGCCGCTCGTAAAATCCGACCGGAAGCGCGCATCAGCAGCATCAGCTGCACGGCTCTGGTCTCAACTTGGCCAATGCAGCCGGCATCATCAGCATCAATGGCACAGCGCCGTTCAGCATCTGCCTTCAGCCGCAAGGCTCTTTTTTGGAAACCGCAACTGCCATAGCTTCGACGGCGCAACCATCAACTGTACGGCTCTACGTCTGCATCGTGCCGGCACCTTGCATCGTGGAGTCATGAGCATAAATTTCACAGTGCACTGGAAGCGCTGATCATCCGCGATAGCTGCCAAGCTTTCTTTGAACTTCGGCTGCGAAGCAAGCATCACGAGCATCAGTGGCACAATGCTGTTCCTATACTCCGACTGGATCAATAACGCAATTGCTCGACTCTTGAAAATTATCCGATCGCAAGCAAGCATCATCAGCATCTGCTGCCCGGCTGTAGCATAAAAATCTTTCATGCCGCAAGAATTGTGAGCAACAATTAATGGCACGACTGCAAGCGCGCATCATCAGCATCAGTTGCCCGGCTCTTGTTCGGAAGTCACCCATGCAGCGTGCATCATGAGCATCAGCGGGATGGTGCTGCTCCTGAGATCCGACCGGAAGCGCGCATCATCAGCATCAGCCACCAGCCAGGCTCTTCCCAACTTGGTCAGTGCAGCCGCATCATGAGCATCAACGGCACAGTGCCGTTCCCGGAGTCCGAGATGAACCAGACTGGTTGAATCAGGATCACAGCTGCTCGCTCGGAAATCGCCACGGCATCGTCGGCAACTGCGGCACATTGGTTCGTGCGGTGCTCTACGAGCGCGAGAGGAACTGCGTAGCAAAAGTATCAGCTGGTCTACCGAAACCCTAACGCAACCTTCCGTTTTTCACGAGCTTCCAAGGAAACCCTGTCAAGGAACCCCCTCCAGAAGTGTGTCAAACCTATCGAGGCCCATTGAGGGCCACGGAGGGTCATTGAGGCGCATTGAGGCCCATTAAGGCTCATTGAAGCTCATTGAGGTTCGTTGAGGCGTATTGAGCAACCATGGCTTTCGCCAAGCATGAGTATCCGACCCGCGCTTGGTCTGGAGCGCCTGAGAACTAAACCGCCTCAACGAAAACCACTGGTGCTCAATGAGCCTCAACGGGCCTCAATGAGCATCAATGGGCCTCACTTCGCTTCAATAGGCCTCAATGGCCCTCAATGTCCCTCAATGGGCCTCGACAGGTTTGCACTCCTTGAGGGGGTTCCTTGACGGGGTTGCCATAGAAGCCTGTAAGTCTTGCTCCGTTTCAGGGCTCAGGAGTAATTGCAAGTTTGAGACACGCTGGAAGGATGGCATGTTCCGTGTAGGCCCTATTGTCGTACTTGTGCTTCTAGGCGTGACTATCCATGCACCTTTAGACAGGGCTCATGATTGCAAAACAAGTTGTCTAAACCCTTCTTCCTGAACCCCAAACCCTCGACCCTAAAGCGTTCTTCCTCAATCCAGAACTCTGAGCATTGAACCCTGAAGGAGCAACAAATTGATTGGGTAGACCACAAATTAAGGGGGAACTCCTACTGCCACTTAGGATCTATGCTAAGTAAGCAATCTTAGGGTCTACGTGAAGTAAGCAACCTTATGTCTGTCCGCAAGCCCAAACCCCAAACTCGCAACTGAAAACTCCAAACCCTAAACCTGAATCCTCAAACCTGATCAACGTATGGGAAAACCCAGTTGAACAAACAAAAATTAAACCATTTCGTCAGCTCTGACAGACTCATAAGAAACCTCGACCCCCGTAAAAAGCCCTTCGTGAACCCTTTTATCAAACCTCTGAAAGCCCTGCCAAAAAAAACCAGGACCGAAAGACTCGTCCTCGGAAGCCCCTCTAAACCCTAAACCCTACTTGGAGGTTCATGGAGCGTTATAAGTAGGGTAACTATATAATCCATATTAAGGGACTTCTAACCCCACTTATAACTACCCTAAACCCTAAACCCTAAACCCTAAACCGTCAAGTAAACCCGAATCGTCCTCGGAAGTCCCTCCTGGAGAGGTAGGTCGATCGTAGATAGGCCTTGCCATGGCAAGCCACCAGAGACGGTTCAGGGTTTAGGGTTTAGGGTCGCCCTCTCAGAGTTTACAGGACTCTTATTCTGGGCTTTTAAGTAACCAGGGATAAAAAAGTATAAACTTCTATTTCATAATGGTTCCTTTAAAACAACATATTAAGGTATGATACTCCAAAGCCCAGTATTTTTAGGGTTCAAGGTTTAGGGGTTTGGAGGTTTAGGGTTGAGGGGTTTACGGATTTAGGTTTGAGGGGTTTGAGGAACCCTAAACCACCCAACGCCACAAACCCCAAAGAAGTCGCCGAGCTGATTCGACCCTCGGCCGCGTGCTCCCCTCTCAACCCGAAAGCCTATACTGTAGGGTTTAGGGTTTAGGGTTTAGGGGTTAAGCGGTTTAGGGGTTTAGGGTTTAGGGGTTTAGGGGTTTAGGGTTTAGGGTTTAGGTAGGCTCTGACCCACAATCACCAGCTATAGCTAATCTGTACAATAATAAACCGCTAGCTCCACCGGACAGCCCTCAACACGCTTAAACCCTGAACCCATTAAACCCCTAACCCTAAACCCCAAACACCATACCGTAGACAATAATTCATGAGCCCTTTTACGAAACCTTAAACCCCATACCCTAAGCCCCAAACCTCATACCCTAAACAATAAACCGTGAGCCCTCTTCTACAAACCTTAAGCCCCATACCCTAACCCCCAAACGCCATACCCTAAGCAATAAACCACGAGCCCTCTTATACAAACCATAGTATCCCCTTATAGGAACCCTTCAAAGGAACCCTGGTATTTATAAAGGCCCCTAAAGTACATGGCCCCTATATTGTAAAAACCCGGCCTCGCAATCATTTCCGGCCAGGTCGGTTGGCCGGTCGTAGAGGCACCAGCCTGTCCACCAGGCGAGGGAGGCAGGTTTCAGGGTTTAGGGTTAAAATAGGGTGTTTCAGGGATTAGGGTTTTATATAGGGGGTTTCAGGGCTTAGGGTTTTATATGGGGTGTTTCAAGGTTTACGGTTTTATACAGGGTGTTTCAGGGTTTAGGGTTTTATATAGGGTGCTTTAGGGTTTTATGTAGGGTGTTTCAGGGTTTAGGGTTTTACATAGGGTGTTTCAGGGTGTAGGGTTTTATACAGGGTGTTGCGCATAGGGGCTCATCTCAAGTTTGGGGCCTCAATGAGTTTATAGGGTAAGTGTATAGCTGTTTTTCGGGCAAAGCGGATTGGAGCTTAGGCTTAAAGCCCTGAACCCTCCACCCCAAGACATTCAGAACCCTGAGCCCCGAACGTGCAAGCGGGAAGGAAGGCGGCGGGGTGCTGGGGTGGCATGCAGCGTCCAAGGTTTGGCTGCTTCGGGCTCAGAATGAGCCTGCAGACGCACAAAAGTAATTAGAACACGCACAGAGGTATCTTGCCGTTACATGATCATATGGGTTAGGATCATCCTGTTCAAGCGATCCGGGACTGGCGAATAGCGCCCTGTGGTTCGAGAATTCGAAGCCTCCGGTCAAGCGTTTTTCTGTTTTAAACCAAGTCTCACAATGGCTTTTTGGAATGTGTTTATAGGGTTATTGTTTTAGAGAGACAGTTTCAGGTGATGAATTTGACAAAGGCTTTATAGAATCAGTTTGAGATGATGGGATATAAAGAAGCTGAGTCGAAGACATTCCGAATTGTGGTAACTAACTCTGAGTCTCTGAAGAAGAATTTCGAACTCATGGATCCGGCGCTTCATGCGCAGGGGTTGGAGTCACACCGAAGCCCAAAAACCTCATCAAGCTTCGAAAAGTGTGGTTTACTATAGGGCCTTTAATAATTACCTATACTATTTTGGGGGTCCCTTATTATAATTATAGTATAATGGGCCCCAACACCCTATTCTAGTTATTAAGGCCTCTATATTACTTTCAAAACTTCGCAGGATCGACTAGACTACAACCAGACCCAGTCTTCAGGCCACTTAGGTCACTCAGGCCCTCTCCCCCTGGCGCCTATTCGCAGAGCCACGAACTCGAAGGATCTGTGCACCTCGCTTCTCTCTCGGAGCTGAGGGTCTACAGCAGTTACGGTTTCACTCGCCTGCGACCCACGGCTCTACCCCCAAATCTTAAACCCTAAACTTAGACCCAAACCCTAAACTTAAACCCTAAATACTAAACCCGAAGCTGTGAATGCAAACCCTAAACTTAAACCCTAAACCCTAAACTTAAACATAAAACCCGCTAGGAGACTTGCTTGGCGGCCTCATGTCCCGCGGACGAGAATTCTTTGGCAGCAGGAACCCCAAGAAAATCTGACCCCTCATGCGTTGTCCGAGGGTAGGAGCCATTCGCAAAGGTCAGGTCTGCTACCTGCTGGCTGCTCACTGTCAGGTCGGACTTTATCAGAATTGTCCTGCTCTGCCCATTCCCAGCTTCAGGATCTTCAGCATCAAGCCTCTGAGTGGGAACGTAGGTAGGAACGACTCCTCAACGATTTCCTAGATGACTTGGATGCCGAGATCATCGGACTGGAGGCAGCCGTCGACCTCAATAAAATGCAGCCCATAGTTCAGCAAGGGCTAAGTAGCCATGCAAAGTTGCATGATCTAGATCAGAGACAGCTTCGTCTGGCGCTGCATCTTTACTGTGAGGCTGCCCTCGTCTTCTCCCCCACCATCACAAATAGGTTTTGCAATGCCGGCCATGCGGGAAACATTTGGCAGCGGCAGAATAGTAAATCTTCGATGCCTGAGCCGGCTGTTTGTGTTGCAGCGTGCTGGTAGGCTGTGGACATGCCTTCCTCGTCTTATCCATTCTATACAACCGGATGGCCGCTTATTGTTCAGGAGCCTCGCCAAAGCGATCGCGATCATCTCATCTACCGCCGATGACATGCAGGGGGTGGGGGTGGGGTTTAGGGTTCAGGATTTTGGGTTTTAGGGTTTTGGGTTTCAGGGTTTTGGGCTTTTGCGGTTTAGAGATTAGGGTTTAGGGAGGTTCGTTTTTATTTTAGTAGAACCCAGGCCTCCGGAAACACCCACGAAGAAGAACTGTAGCTGTTCAGGTTTCATACTTTGGTGGCTTCGAAGCCTGCAAAACCACCCAAAACAACAAGGAATGCGTTAAGGAGTGGAGTCAGAAATTTGTCATGTCAGCCAAGATTACGGGATACCTTTCCAAGGCCAATAAACGCCTCGTCAGACACTATAGAACCCACCTCAAGCGGCCTGAACATGTAGTAAGGGTGACCCCTAACACAGTAGTCCTGCAGTATACCGGATGCCACCAAACTCTATATAACCCAACCCTAAGCCCTAAACCCTAAACACCAACCCTGGGAACTTGGAGCTATCGAGGTCGGACGGGCATTCTTCTCAGGCGCTTCCCCTGCTCAGGACCGGGCGCGCGCATAGAGATAGCCCATGGCCTGCACCAGTCTCTTTAGGTAGGGGTTTACCCTAACCCTAACTAACCTACCTCTTTAAGGACTTATAGAAAGAAATCATCTTTGGGAACCATAAAAGCCTAGGGTATTTGGGTGGGGTCCAGGCAGTCCAGGTAGGGGCTCAAGGCCTAGGCTTAAGCTGGACTGCCCGCATACAGTAACAGTCTATAATAGGGCTACTATTAAGGTCCTCCTACATCTATATTATGTTTTTCTCCAACTGCTACTGAGTGGGGGCAGTGCTTAAGGCTTAAGGGATAGAGATTTTTGGTTCCGGGTCTCGCCGAGCTCGAAGACGCCCGGAGCTGTAGGCAGGTGCCTGGTGGCAAACCCAAGGGGCCTGAAGAAATTACCTTGGGTTGGGTTTAGAGTTTAGGGTGTAGGGACCGAACCCCTGAACCTGTAAGCCCTCATCCCCAAACCCTAAACCCTATAAGCCCTATAAGCCCTAATCCCTGAACCCTAAACTCGACAAGCCCTAATCCATAAACTCTAAACCCTGATAAGCCCCAATCCATAAGCCCTAAACCCTAAGCCCTAAACCCTAAAACCCTAAGGCACTAAAGCACCTGAATTCAGGAGCTCCGGGCCCAAAATCCCAAGCTAGCTAAGCCCTAAACCCTCATAAACCCTTTACAGCCTACGTCGCCTCACCGCAAATCTTCGAGACCCCATAGAAGGAGTCCGGGCCAGCTCGCCCCAACCTGGGTTTTGGGTTTAATTTAAGGTTTAGGGGTTTGGAGGTTTAGGGTTTTGGGTTTAAGGTTTAGGGTTTAGGGTTTAGGGTTTGGGGGATTTGGGGTTTAAGGTCTTGGGTTTAGGGTCTAGGGCTTATAGGGCTTATTGGGCTTAAAAGGTTTATAAGGTTAGGGCCTATAGGGCTTAGGCATTTTGGTGGAGACTTAGTGCTTGGAGGGATTTCTGGCGGTCTGAAAGGGATTATTTATGGTGCCCTTAAGGGCTCCGTCAATAGATCTATAAGGGTTCCATAAAGGATCTTCAGCAAGGTTTGAAGGGTTGAAAATACTAAATATTGTGTTTTGCCAAATCTTTCTAAATTGTAGCTGGTTTGTCGTGGTAGTATAGTGATTATTGTTATGGGAGCGGGGTTTGTTGATCTGGGGTTTACAGTCGGAACGCTTCTCCGGGGCCCGGCCGTCGCGCGCTGTGTCACGCGATTTTCCGCTGCATTCCGTTCCTTGGCCACCCTTGGAATCAGGACCATAAACCCTAAACCCAAAACCCTAAACCTTAAACCGTAAACCCTAAACCCTACACCCTAAACCCTAAATCCTAAACCCAGAATCCCAGGCTCCACAACTCGATTGACCCAGGTCCGCCCAGACCGTTTGCAGGCCCCGAAACTGGGAGTTCATCTAGGTCTCTGAGTACATCTGGTCCTCGACGTCGTGGTAGGGCTGTCATCGACCTGCTCCGCCGCTTGGGAGTGCTGACGCCGACCACCCCTCTCCTCCTCCCCTCTCCTGCCGCGGGCGTGTTTGCGCAGTCGAGGCTTGTGCATGGGAGCGGTGGGCGGCTCCCCTAGCCACAAGCGCTGCCAGATTTCTGATCGCCTCTTCCAGAGTTTGAGGGATCAGGGTTCTAGGGTTCAGGGCTCTAGGTTCTAGCATCTGGGGTTTAGGGCTCCGTAATTAATGGGACGTCGACAAGGGCTTTATGTGCCAGAAGTGTGGCTTCGCGCGTTAGGGTTCAGGCTGGATTGCAGGTTTGTGGGTCAGAGTGTTATAAGAGCTCGTGAACACAAGCCTCTGTATTTCACCAGATGAAAACCCTGTCGAAGCCCATACGAACCCTTTACGATACCTCCTTACCCCTAGACCCAAATTTCTAAACTGCTCTAACCCTTAAACCCTAAACCCCTAAACCCTAAGCCCTACAGTGGGCTAAGCCCCCAACGGATCGGACGTCTTCAGCGAAGCCGGCCCTGGATCAGCGAGGGCTTTCGGCATACTGGTGCTTACTGTAGGGGCCTTAGCAATAGGGTTCCCTTAAAGGGCTCTATATTAAGGGTTACTTCAAGGATTGCTATAAGGGCTCTATGATACAGGGGCCGTAACAATTAGAATAGGGTGTTGGGGTATATTAGATTGCAATTACAGTAAGGAACCCCCAAGATAGTATAGTTATTCTTAAAGCCCCTATATCACTTGGAGGTTAATGGGCACCATAATGATGTCGAGACTGACGACAGTCAAGAGATCGACTTTTCACTAGGCTTGAGAAGGATCGGAATAGGAATCCGGACATCATTCCGAAAATCTCTCTGTCTTGAGACAACCAAATTCGGAACCCGAAAGCCTTTACTCAAACCTAAAGCCAAGGCCTTACAAGAAGAAACCGAACCAACAAATACTACATGCCAAGGAACAAAACAACAAACCCGAAGCCCTAAACCCAAAGAGCCTCTAAAGTGGTAACCCTAAACGTCAAAATCTAAGCAAATGCTGCGCCCGAAGCCTGGAAACCTCAAACCCTCAATCTCAACCCACAGCACTGAACTCTAAACTCATACAGAAGCCCCCAAAGCCTTATAAAACCCTACAGAACCCCCTACACCCCGATCAAAGAACCTCAAAAAATCCCGACTGTGGGCTCCCCGGCCACCCAAGCTCCCGAGTCGGCTCCAATCCATGCTTCCTGCATGACTGCCTCAGAGGATGTGGTTTAAGGATGCGTGACAAGGCCAAATTAAACAAAGGAAATTATGAACGAAATCTGTTGTTGGGCTCGTGGCTTATTCAATGAAGTGAAGGTATGTAAGGGAAGGGAATGAACCGTTGAGGGTTTAGGATTTAGGATGAGGGGGGTTGCTGTAGGCCTTTTGGGTTTAGGACTTAAGGCTTAGGGTTTCGGGTGTACTTGGCTGACTTCTGAACCCCACCTAAAAGTTAAACTTTTAGCCTCCTCATTATAGTTAATATAGAACCCAAAAGTTAAAGTCCTAAGAGCCAACCAGGAGAACGCCAAGTATAACCCCAAAGAAGGATCCTCCTATTCAGGGTTTAGGGTTGAGGGTTTACCATCCAAGGTTTTAGGTTGTGGTGTGGGGTTTAGGGTTTGGGGAAGCCAATGTAAGCCCCGAAGCCAAGAAAACACCCTAAGCTTTGAAGGCCCAAAGCCTCAAAGTCCTGAAAAGCAGACTTGATATAAACCAACTGTAACAAAAAACATCATAGCAGGATTCTCATAAATCAAGGACACCCCTAAGCCTCATATAACTCCCCGAAACCCGGAAAGCCTAAAAGGTTTGTTTTGGGTGTGATAAACGGGTTCTGAAAATCAGGGGTACCCGAATGAGAGTCAGGGTCCCATAGCAAAAGCTTGTGCTTCTACTTCGTATATCGTGGAAAGTGGATTGGCTGGGATGCCAATCCCCCAGGATTCCAATCGTGCGACTTGATCCCAGCACGATCAATAACAGGCCGACGTCATTATCAGTCAGGTTCTTCCGACTCGCGTCCCATCGCCCGCAGCAAACGGGCAGGATGTACGGGGGAAGATCGAATATCTATCGGCCAGCCAGAATGACGAACATATCAGGATCGACTGGCGCAGCTGGTGAATTATACCCCTATGCTAGACCACCAGGCCAACCACCGCATGGCCCGCCAGAAACAAGGTTTTGAGACGCGGCTCCTTGCCACTAGAAACACTTAATCTTAAACCCTAAACCCTAAACCCCTAAACCCTAAATCCTAAACCGTAAACCTACTGGAGCCCTAAATCCCTTACAGCCCGAAGCCCTAAACCCTAAACCCCGCAACCTGGCGCCCTAAACCCTAAAACCCTGAACCCTGCTCCGACTTTGGGGCTTACTTAGGGTTTAGGCCCAGAGACTTCAAAATCCCTTAACTAAGGAATACCTATAGGGTTCCTTTAAGGGATCTATAGGGTTTATTTAGGGTTTAGGGTATTCTAATATCCCTTAATTAAGGAATATACCTTATAACATAATCGGGATCCTACTATCATTTAAGGTATATTCCTTAATTAAGGGATATTGGAGTCTCTGGGGGGCCTTCTTCCAGAAGCCGTCGAACCCTTAATGGGAAACAGAGTCCTATAGTACCCCTTAAAGGGAATCTAGGTTTTAGGGCTTAGGGGCTTGTGTAGAGCTTAGGTTCCCGCAACCAGGACCCGAGCCCAGCTGCATGGTTGCCCCGTGCTGGGTATGGTTCCTAGGTGGCAGGGAAAGTGCGCAGGGGCACAGAACAGCGAGGGTTCCTTATTATAATTATAGCATAATATCCCTATCCTAATTATTAAGGCCCCTACAGTAGGGACTGAATAGTTAGAGCAGGTTTCGGGGGTCCCTCATAGCATGAATTTACATAGGAACTCTAGACCTTATTTCAGGTTATGGTTCCCATGTATGGTTAATAGACCCCACGACCCTGTTCTAACCATTAATATGGTTCACCCAACACCATGAACCCTCAACCCCAGTCCAGGGTTCAATCAACACAGGGTTCAAGGTTTAGAGTTAAGGTTCAATATAGGCCCCTGCCTAAATAGGCAACTCCAAAGGAATCAAACGCAGCAAGCCCCTACAGAACCCTCAACGCGAGACAGCACTTGAAGCATCAAACGCATTTTATAGGGATATCCCTACCTTATTGGGCTTCATTATAAGGGGGTTTATATGGGATATCCCTATCCTAACTTTTGCTTATGTGCTTTTTTGGGGCCATAGTCAAGGGAGTCAGCAGTTAGAGGACCGCTAGGGCCCGGTAGAGTTCTAGCATAACCCTGACCCGGACCCCCGTGAGAATCTAGAAAGTAGATCCCCTAATTTAGGGCCCTATACTACTAACGGTACTTTATAGGCACCCCCATTAAGGGATCTACTTTTTGGATCCTCCCGGGGGTCTGGGGATTCAGCAACTCTAGTGACAACCTGCTTACCAAGTCACCTGAGCCTCCAAGTAAGCCCTAAAACCAAAGACCCCCAAAACCAGAATTAGCCCTGTACCCTAAACCCTAAACCCTAAACCGCATACCATAGACCCTGGAACCCCAAACCCCCAGGCCTTACGAAGCCTTCGTACGAACCCTTAAAGTAAAGCCCTAAACCGTAGACAGCACCCGGCACGTCTTCTCAATGAATCGGCGAAACACCCAGGACGTTTGGGGTTTGCAGTTTAAGGCTTTTCGCACGTGAGATTTAGGTTTAGTGTTCCAGGGTCTTGGATTCAGGCTTTAGGGTCTAGGATTTAAACTTGGGGTTGCGCTTTGAGGGCTTAGTACACGGGGCCCAATCACAAACCTTAACACACGAATCCCCCAAATACGGCACGCCTCGAAGCCCCAAAAGCACCAATCTCAAGCTGCTTAGGCTTAATGGCAGGACAGGATCGTTTGGGGGTTGGTTCGATACGGTTGATGATGTAAATCCTGCATTACCTTAATGACCCCAAACTATGGTTCCTTATTGTGGGCAATGCAGGATTTATATCATCAACAGTATTGGGATCCCTTAGCAGACCTGGGGAACTCTGTGTGGGCCTGAAGCAATTCCATGGCTGAAATCCTGTAAAGGGAATGCAAGCAGATACGTGGTCGCAGATGTCGATGCTCCTGAGCCCTAAACCCGAAACTTTTAAACCAAGCGATTCAGATCTAGGGTGAGGGTTCTGCGGCCCTACATCCGCGTGGCAAGCTAATCGAGGGGCCTCAATAGTTAGAATAGGGTCATGGTGTATATCATACTATAACTTTGAGAAGGAACCCTAAGGAATAGTATTTGTAATTATTCCGGCTTCTACTTTCTCCAAGACTTCTTGCAGTTGAAGGAGCGTGGAGGCAAAGATCACTCGCCGCACGCCGGCGCGCTGCGCCTCGTTTCCAAGTATCGGGGCTGCATTGCTGACACCAGGCTTCGGTGGCACATTTCAATTCGGCCTGTTGTCATCGCCTGGGTTGACAACATGCATCCTACGACGCACCAGAAAAAATACTTTGAATACAGGTCAAGGCGATTCCAACTCACAGGAAGGGTGACCACGAGAGGTGAATCGACGGCTATGAGATGTTATGCGTCAGCACACGACTGGCATCCCTTTTGCGCTCCTCAACGGAAGGCAAAATTCTTGCAGTTAGGGGTCTAGAGCGGGTCCTAACCTTGAGAACCCCCCTCCACCCAGGTTCCGTTGTCGTCATGACCAGCTACTATAGCTAGATCGCCAGAACTGATGCGCTGCATCTGATTGTCTGCAGAAGGCCAACTGATCGGATCGTGTCGTGAAGGAGTGGCTCTTCCAACGTCGTCTGCTTCTCCAGGTCAGATGTTAGGACTCGTTGTATCCACACGCAGATAGTCGGTGGACATAGGTTAGCATGATGTGTTGACATCATTGCAGACACATCCTCACCAGAACACATTTGTCTGACAAAGCCTTTGAATCAGCTTGTGTTAGGACGAAGTGTATCCACACTCACACCTTCGGTGGACATGAGTTAGCATAGTTTGTCATCAGCGATGCTTGCCGTGGCACCCTGAGTGCGTTCATACACCAAGTCCAACTGCATCGGGGCCTCAACATGCAAGAGTTTCTCCATGTACCAACACGAAGTGGACACATGCGATCATGCTTCACTTTGCTTCACTCTCAACCTCAGAACGACCAAGTCCCATGGATTCGACATTCAAGTCCGGTGACGATCCCAACTTGGATTGCGCATAGATGGCTTCTGACACGCTGTTCGCAAGGCGTTGACACACAGGGACACAAACAAACAAACAAACACACACACACACAGAGACGCACAGAGACATGCCGAACATATACTCACGTGCCATACTGGCAGCACGGCATGCAACGATCCACATCAGATGTTAGGACTCGTTGTATCCACACGGTGAAAGTCGGTGGACATAGGTTAGCATGTTTCGTTGTCATCATTGCAGACACAGTCCTCTCCAACACACATTTGTCTGACAAAGCCTTTGAATCAGCTTGTGTTAGGACGAGGTGCATCCACATGCAAAATTTCGGTGGACATGAGTTAGCAGAGGTTGTCATCAGCAAAGCTTTCCGTGGCGGCTGCGTTCACGCAACAAGTCCAACTGCACCGGGGCATCAACATGAAAGAGTTTCTCCATGTACCAACACGAAGTGGACACATGCGACCAAGCTTCACCAAGTCCTGCTGCTTCGACATTCAAGTCTGGTGACGATCTCAACGAGGATTGCGCATAGATGGCTTCCGAGACGCTTCTCGCAAGACGTTGCCACACACACACACACAAAGGCGCACAGATTGCTTATGTACACCCCCATTCCATCACTGCGGCATGCAACAGTCCACATCAGATGTTAGGACTCGGTGTATCCAGACGGTGATAGTCGGTGGACATAGGTTAGCATGTTGTGTTGTCATCCTTGCAGACACATCCCCACCAGGACACATTCGTCTGACAAAGCCTTTGAATCAGCTTGTGTTAGGACGAAGTGTATTCACACCTTCGGTGGACATGAGTTAGCATAGTTTGTCATCAGCGAGGCTTGCCGTGGTGCCCTAAGTGCGTTCATACACCAAGTCCAACTGCATCGGGGCCTCAGCATGCAAGAGTTTCTCCATGTACCAACACGAAGTGGACACATGCGATCATGCTTCACTATGCTTCACTCTCAACTTCAGAAAGACCAAGTCCCACTGATTCGACATTCAAGTCTGGTGACGATCCCAATGTGGATTGCGCATAGATGGCTTCTGAGACGCTGTTTGCAAGACGTTGACACACAGAGACACAGACACAGACAGACAAACACACACGCACACACACAGACGCAGAGGCGCGCTGCTTATGTACTCAGCCCGCTTCCAGCACTACGTTATCCACAGTGGTCCAGATCAGATGTTAGGACTCGTTGTATCCACACGGTGAAAGTCGGTGGACATAGTTAGCATGTTTCGTTGTCATCATTGCAGACACAGCCCTCTCCAAGACACATCTGCAAAGCCTTGGAATCAGCTTGTGTTAGGACGAGGTGCATCCACAAGCAAAATTTCGGTGGACATGAGTTAGCAGAGGTTGTCATCAGCAAAGCTTTCCGTCGCGGCTGCGTTCACGCAACAAGTCCAACTGCATCGGGGTCGCAACATGCGAGAGCTTCTCCATGTACCAACACGATGTGGACACAGGCTGCGCATCGCAATGCTTCATTGCCAGCCTCACAACTGACCAAGTCCTCATGCACACAGACACAGAGACACGCGGCTTCGATACTCACACGCCATTCCAGCACTACGGCATCCAACGGTCCACGTCAGATGTTAGGACTCGATGTATCCACACGGTGATAGTCGGTGGACATAGGTTAGCATGTTGTGTTGTCATCCTTGCAGACACATCCCCACCAGGACAAANCGGCATCCAACGGTCCACGTCAGATGTTAGGACTCGATGTATCCACACGGTGATAGTCGGTGGACATAGGTTAGCATGTTGTGTTGTCATCCTTGCAGACACATCCCCACCAGGACAAATTTGTCTGACAAAGCCTTTGAATCAGCTTGTGTTAGGACGAAGTGTATCCACATTCACACCTTCGGTGGACATGAGTTAGCATAGTTTGTTATCAGCGAGGCTTCTGCAGCATCTGCACTTGCAGCTCGCCCCAAGCCGGCTGCGCTCGCACAACGAGTCCGACTGCATCGGGGCCTCCATGCAAGAGGTTGTAGCAAAACGCTCAGCTCATCCGCGCACCAACACGAAGCTACCATGCTTCACCATGCTTCACTGTCAGCCTCACAACTGACCAAGTCCTCATGCACACAGACACANCATGCAAGAGGTTGTAGCAAAACGCTCAGCTCATCCGCGCACCAACACGAAGCTACCATGCTTCACCATGCTTCACTGTCAGCCTCACAACTGACCAAGTCCTCATGCACACAGACACACAGAGACACAGTGCTTCTACCCTCACGTGCCATTCCAGCACTATGGCATCCAACAGTCCACATCAGATGTTAGGACTCGATGTATCCACACGGTGATAGTCGGTGGACATAGGTTAGCATGTTGTGTTGTCATCATTGCAGACACAGCGCTCACCAAAACACATTTATCTGGCAAAGCCATTGAACCAGCTTGTGTTACGTAGGACGACGTGCATCCACATGCGAACCTTCGGTGGACATGAGTTAGCAGCTAGCATACCTTGTCACTGGTGAGGCTCACTGCTGCACATAGAGTCCCCAAAGGGCAAGGTGGGCGTCAGACAACCCTCTGCACATCAGAACATCAGAGGACGTGGATATCTGGGTAGTCATCATTCCAGCACAACAGGACAAGCTGCCAATCGTCAGATAACCTGTTCGTAACATCACATCGTCAGAGGACGTGGATATAGAATAGTTCATCCTGTTCGGCACCTCACTCGCTTGAGACGGGAGTTTCAGACAACTGAAGGTCCTTGTAGTGAGGATCCTGGTTCCGACCCCTAACTTTCTGACCATGTTCACAATGCAGTTTGCGCTCTACCTGCCATCATGAAACTACGGGATGACTCCGCGTGCTGAGTTGCAAAAGGCCTGATCAAGCCACTACTCGAGAAATCGACAATACCGCAGACGGGCACGCAACAGGCACCCGAAAGCAACACTCGAGCGAACAGACCATCGTTGCAACTCAATGTCAGCAGTCAGGCAAGTTGTCTTTGACAACACCATATCTTCAGAGGACGTGGATAATGCATTTGTCATCCTTCTGCTGTTGCGCTTTCCCACATGAAGGGCCTATCGTTCAACACACTCGCAAGTATCTTCGTATGCGGCTGTCCTTCTCTGGCGATCCCAAACCCAACACTCCCGCATAAGCCGCAACATTAGCATCATCATCGTCACTATTGTTGATAGCATTAAACCCTAAACCCTAAACCCTAAACCCATATCTTTATCATTGCTGTGATTATTGTCAGTCTTATCCGGGTTGTTATTTGTTGTTGTTGCTATTCCGATTATTACTCTTCTTCCCAGACCCCCGGGAGGATCCAAAAAGTAGATCCCTTAATGGGGGTTCCTATAAAGTACCCTTAGTAGTATAGGGCCCCAAATTAGGGGATCTACTTTCTAGATCCTCCCGGGGGNCCCCCGGGAGGATCCAAAAAGTAGATCCCTTAATGGGGGTTCCTATAAAGTACCCTTAGTAGTATAGGGCCCCAAATTAGGGGATCTACTTTCTAGATCCTCCCGGGGGTCTGGGTTACTATTCTTCGTATTATCACTATTACTACTATGATTACGAGTATTACTAGACGGTTGTTACGAATATTACTATTATTGTTTTTATAGCCATTCTTACTATTAATACTATTATGACTATTATGATTACTACTCCTCTTATTACAATTACTACTAATCTTACTATTCTTACTATTCTTGCTGATACTACTGGTAAACTACTGGTAATACTATTACAACACCTACTACTATGATTACTACTATTACTATTTTCTAGATTTTGTTATTAATATGTTATGGCTTATAGGTGCGTGTCCAAGGTTTCTGGGACATAGCCTGAAGATGCTTGAGTACACTGGGGCTGCACAGGTTCAAGATTTAAGGTTGAGAGTTTTGTCCTAGACTCTGAACCGCAAACCCGGGAAATAGGGATTCATACAAGGGCCCCGTAATCAGAATTGGGCTTTGGGGTATGCTAGGAAAATACAACAAAGGAACCCTGAGGAAGAATGTTGGTTGGGCTCTTATTTTAGGCTTCGGCGCACCTCCTCCAGAACACGGTAGGTCCCCTGACAGGAGGGAGCACACAGAAGAGAAGGGACCCTCGTATAGCTTTCCTGCTAAAATGGTCATGATAACTTAGTTGCTGAGTTCATAAGCCCCAAAAAGTGCACACTTTCAGTTTTATAGTGGGTAATATTGTCCCAAAAAGTGTAACGTGTATCCACTCAGCTACTAAGATAAGGACCCCTAAATGAAGCTTTTCAGGGTGTCATGTTAGGGCACAAGGCAGGTTACTATGCAAGTTACTACAGGTGTACTATAGGGTTGAGTGATGTTCAGTGGGTTCAGGGTTTGGCGATGCTCAAAATCTAACCTCAGTAGTAGAAACCAAGATAGGACCTCCACAGCAGAGTCCTTATTATGATGAACTTTGCACCCTCCAATGGCAAGAAGGGGCTTCGGGCTCGAGAAGCCCCGAGAGCCTGTGCCGGTAGAGCTGGCTTCTTACCATGGTGCTGAGATGAAGAAGATGCAAACGGACCACCTACCACCGGGATGCTGCCAACAGCGCCATGGCAACCCCCAAACCCTAAACCCTGAACAAGAAACCCCAAAGCACTAAACTTTACGTCCATGAGTGTTGCGTAAAAGCCATATAGGTCTTTTGAACACTCGACATTAAAAAAAAAAAACATGTTGGCGAGAGGCTTAAACTAGCCGCTAGCCCTCCTGAGCTTCCTGACCCTAAAGCATGCATCTTTAACCATACAGCCTAAAGTGTATTCTCGAAGCCTGGCATCCTGAACCGCGAAGCCCCAGTCTTGAAAGTGTTGCCTGGATGTTGCTCGGCAAGACGTCAGAGAGAAAGTCTGCATGAGGCCTGTTGCACTCAAGTCGGGTTCGGAGAAGTTGGCAATCTAGGGGCCTTAACCATTGGAATAGGGTTGTGGGGTATGTCATAGCCCAGACCCCCGGGAGGATCTAAAAAGTAGATCCCCTACTTTGGGACCCTAGCTACTAAAGGGTACTTTATAGGAACCCCCTTTAAGGGATCTACTTTTTGGATCCTCCCGGGGGTCTGGGAGTATTTTAACAAAAAAGAACCCTGAGGCAGATTTGAAGAAGTTATTATCTGGGTTGCACTTCAAGGGCTCCCAAGAGTTTTCGGTTTAGGGTTTAGGGTTTAGGGTCTTCTGAAAAAGATACTAAGTGTGAGATTCAAAAGTGTCCCAAAGCTCCACCTAGTTATGGCATCTATGTTAAGACAGGTCACGGAGGCTTTGGTTTACGGCGCAAGAATTGTTTAGGTCCCTGTATTCAGTCCTGAACCGTTGGGGCGAGACGTACACTCTACCTTTGATTTACTAAAACAACACTATAGGCGGATATAGGTGGTTCTCGAAATTAGGGTCCCTTTTTAGGTTCCTAAAAAGCCACCCTACGTTAGAGACCGAACTGCCCATGTTCACTACAGTACCGCAAAAGCTTGGCCGGCACTAAGAATTCAATCCTTGAGCCCCCCAAAGCTTGAACTCCAAACCCTAAACCCTGAACATCAAACCCAAATTCACGGGGCTTTGTTACGGATCCTTCAAGGGTGGCATTGGTAATTGCCCCTTAACTACAGCCCCCAGCTGCCTGCCATCAGCAGCCAGGTGGATGACGGTGTCGCATCCATCGAAAGCCCCATCAAGGGCCCCCTGACAGGAGGCGCTTACGGCCTCAACGTTCGGGGACTTAATCACCAGAATACGCCTTGCGGTGTATATTCTACAACTACTTTAAGGAACCTGTAAACATTAGTAAAACCCTCACAGAAGGCTTCTGGACCTTGTGGGATCTGCAAGAGAGACAAAGGCCCAGACGGTTTAGGGCTTAGGATTGAAAGGTTCCTTGTAAAGGGTGTTCTAAGTTATAAGGGTTGCTTGCTACCAGGATTCTATCAGGGTTCTATGATGTGGAGCCTTAATAGCTCGCTCGAATAGGGTTCTGTAGGGTTTTGCAAAAGCGACCTTACTAAGTGCAATGTAAGTTTAGGTCGCATATTGCTATATATCAGTATACTCAAAACAAGGAGGCCGAAGGAATACTCTCTGAGTAGCCCGATGAATTCTATGCAAGCACTGCACATCAAAGGAAGACATAACCCCAACCCCCCAACCCCTAAACCCCCACCTCCCTTCAAAACATAGATTTCATAGCATACCATAGAACCCTTGTAGTAACCCCTGTGGAACCCTTTTTAAAGAACGCTAAACCCAAAACCCTTTTACAGGATCCCTTTCAAGAAGCCCCTTTGAAGGAAACTCGTAAAGGAACCCTTAAAGCGACCCTTAAAGGAACCCTTGAAGGACCCCTTAAAGGAGCCCTTAAAGCGACCCTTAAAGGAACCCTGGCCTCCTGGCTCAAGTCGGCGGTGCACCGGTCAACCTTCGCGGACCTCGCGACCGACGTGCCTGCGTCAACCGGGGGAGCTCGGGGTTCCGGCTTTAGGGGCTTACTATAGGGGCCGTAATAGCTAGAATAGGGTTCCTTAAAGGGTTCCTTAAAGGGATCTGCAAGGGTTCTGTAAGCGTACTATAGTATAGGGGCCTCAACAGTTAGAATAGGGTTTAGTGCTTTAGGTTCTGGGGCTTGGGGTTGCAGGGTTAGAATAGGGTTCCTTTTAATCGGGTCTATATACAGGTTACTATAAGGGATACTGTAAGGGCTCTATGATATAGGGGCCGTAATAGCTAGAATAGGGATTGGGGCCCATTAGACTATATTTATAATAAGGAACCCCCAGAATGGGAGGTTCATGGGCAGTTATAGTAAATGGAGTTATAAGTCCCCCCCAAAATTATGGGTTATAACTATAGTTACCCTACTTATACCCCCACTTATAGCTATCCATGAACCTGCAAGTAGTACCACAAGCCCTCATACCCAAGGGAAGGGCGAAGGAACGAGGAGCTTAGTGTAATAGATTAGTGAAATATACCGTACCCAAGGAGGCCCCTAAACCCTAAACCCTAAATCCTAAACCCTAAATCCTAAACCCTAAACCCTAAACCCTAAACCCTAAATCCTAAACCCTAAATCCTAAACCCTAAACCCTAAACCCTAAACCCTAAACCCTAAATCCTAAACCCTAAACCCTTATCCCACAAAGGCAGTAGGCTTTCACGCCTCTGGCTTGGGGCTTAGGGTTTAGGGTCTGCGGTTTAGGGTTAAGGTTCGTGTTCAGGGTTTCGCAGCGAGGGCTTAGGGATTAGGCTTTAGGGCTTAGGGGTTTAAGGGTTCAGGGGATGAGGGTTTAGGGTTCAGGGCTTAGGGGTTTAGGGATGTTTATGGGTTTAGGGTTTAGGGTTCAGCAGCTCCGGGTCGAGCAGTTTCTAGTCGAGCTTACAAGTTCGACTTCGAATAATACCCACCCACCCGGAGAATCCCAAAACATTAAGAAATACCAAGTTTCATTAAACAACGACAGCGATCAGATATGAGCTTACTGCACGAAGCTCAACAGAGCATCGCCTTGAGGATTTCTCGGAGTCTTACGGTACACACAATTCACGACCGCCGCCATCGCCGCTGCCGGCACCTCTAAGGCTTTGAAACGTACTCCAGGCTAGTGCACATCGCTTCACGGAGCCAACCAGGCCAAGACAGTGAAATCTCTAGTTCAATTGCACGTGCCACAAATGCCACGCCAAGCTAGCACAGATGTCATCGCTTCACAGAGACAGCAGCTGTCGAAGACAATCGCAAGAGACGGTCATGACATCGCTTCGTGATAGCAATCACAGCTATCAGGTATGAGCTTACTGCATGAAGCTCAACAAAGCCGTACATCGCCTTGAGGATTTCTTGGAGTCCTACAGTGCTGCGGTCACGACATCGCTTCATGATAGCAAGGACAGCTATCAATTGAGCTTACTGCACGAAGCTAAGCCAGCAAAGAACACCGCCATCGCCGCAGCAGTCGCCGTCCTCGTGCAGTCGCAAGTTTTTCCAATGCGCGCGCCAGCTAAACCCTAAACCCTAAACCCTAAACTCTACACAGTCGTTAAACACTAAAAAAATTGTGTTGTTGTTGCCGATGAATCGCCAGAAGCTGACACGAAAGAAAGCATTGCCTGAAACAGCTGAGGCGACGGTCCCGCCATCGCTTTACGATAGCTACCACAGCTGTCAAATGTCATGACTTGCATCTCCTCAACTCTCGATCGACAACAGAGCAAGGACCACCAAAAGCTCACGCTTTAGAATACACTAAACCCTAAAAAAATTGTGTTGTTGTCGCCGATGAGTCTCTCAAGAGAGCTGGTTAAGAAAGAAAGCACTGCCCGAACCAGCTGAAGCTGCGGTCCCGTCATCGCTTTACCATAGCAACCACAGCTATCAAATTCGATTTCATGTCTTTCAATGTTTCCACATCGTACTGTGTCCACTAATATCCACTTCATCGACTTGCAAAACGGCAAGGCTACAGTTCTTACATTCGTTAAACCCTAAAAAAAATGTGTTGTGCTTGCCGATGGCTCGGTCAAGAGAGCTACTTAAAGAAAGGAAGCGTTGCTTTGAAGAGCACGGTCCCGTCAATTTTTGCTTCATCCCCTACCCACCCTGGAACATCACAACTAAGAACCAGATAAATACTGTCTATTGAATTCAACTTATGGTTTGTCCCCTACCCACCCTTGAACCAAATTTCTTGAATTAGCACCGGTGTTCACTTTTGAATTAGCACCGGTGTTCACTATTGGATTAGCACCGGTGTTCACTTTTGAATTAGCACCGGTGTTCACTATTGGATTAGCACCGGTGTTCACTTTTGAATTAGCACCGGTGTTCACTTTTGGATTAGCACCGGGGTGGTAAGGCTACATTCGCAATTTTTGCTTCATCCCCTACCCACCCTGGAACATTACAACTAAGAACCAGATAAATACTGTCTATTGAATTCAACTTATGGTTTATCCCCTACCCACCCTTGAACCAAATTTCTTGAATTAGCACCGGTGTTCACTTTTGAATTAGCACCGGTGTTCACTATTGGATTAGCACCGGTGTTCACTTTTGAATTAGCACCGGTGTTCACTATTGGATTAGCACCGGTGTTCACTTTTGAATTAGCACCGGTGTTCACTTTTGGATTAGCACCGGGGTGGTGTTCACTTTTGGGTCGGGGTGGTGTTCACTGTTGGATTAGCACCGGGGTGGTGTTCACTTTTGGATTAGCACCGGGGTCGTGTTCACTTTTGGATTAGCACCGGAGTGGTGTTCACTTTTGGATTAGCACCGGGGTGGTGTTCACTTTTGGATTAGCACCGGGGTGGTGTTCACTTTTGGATTAGCACCGGGGTGGTGTTCACTTTTGGATTAGCACCGGGGTCGTGTTCACTTTTGGATTAGCACCGGGGTGGTGTTCACTTTTGGATTAGCACCGGGGTGGTGTTCACTTTTGAATTAGCACCGGGGTAGCACCGGGGTGTTCATTTTTGATTAGGGTCGTCGAACGCTTTTGGATTAGCACCGGGGTCGTGTTCACTTTTGGATTAGCACCGGGGTGGTGTTCACTTTTGCATTAGCACCGGGGTCGTGTTTACTTTTGGATTAGCACCGGGGTGGTGTTCACTTTTGATTAGGGTCGTCGAACGCTTTTGGATTGGCACCGGGGGTGTTCACTTTTGGATTAGCACCGGGGTGGTGTTCACTTTTGATTAGGGTCGTCGAACGCTTTTGGATTAGCACCGGGGGTGGTGTTCACTTTTGATTAGGGTCGTCGAACGCTTTTCATTAGGGTTTAAATATACATATGATATTAGGGGTTTAGGTTTTAGGGTTTAGGGTTTAGGGTTTAGGGTAGGGTTTGGTGTTTAGGGCTTAGGACTTTTGGGAGCTCAGGGTTCAGTTGGTTGGAGGGGCCTTAATACAGTGGACCCCAGAAAGTTGGAACATGGATTAAGGAGAATATGTGCTAGGATTCCCTATACTTTACCTTAAGGGCATGAGGATAATGATGTTCCAACTTTCTGGATTCTACTACAATTAGAATAGGGTTGTTCTTTCAAGCCAAAGCCCTGAGCCCGTAAGCCCTCATCTCCTAAGCTCTCAGTGCGAAATTCCCTAAACCCCAAACCCTAAAGCCCTAAAGCCATAAGCCTTAAACCCTAAACCCCGAAGCCTGAACCCACAATAAACCCTAAACTCCAAAAGCCCCGACTCCAAGCCAGGCTCCCTAGATTTCCCTTGTTTCCTCCTTCGACACGTATACCACAATAATAGAGGGGCCGAAATCATTACCAATACTATTTTGGGGGCTCCTCAATACAAGTATAGTACAATATACGATACACCAAACCCTATTCTAATTATTGAGCCCCTTTTAGTATATGCCTGAGGTGGAACCCCAAAACCTCAACCCTCAGCCACCAGCCCTTCACCCTATACCTCAAACCCTAAATAAACCCTAAACCCTCAAATCCTAACATTACACCCTGAACCCATCTAAACCCCAAACTCTAAACTCAAATCCTAAGGTTAAACCCTGAACCCATCTGAACCCCAAATTCTAAACTCAAATCCTAAGATTAAACCCTGAACCCATCCGAACCCAATCCTAAACCCTGGAAGACTGATACGGGACTTAGTTTCTTGAGTTCCTGAGGCCCGAGAGCCCATTTAGGGTTTATGGATAGCGAGGATAGGGTCCCTGTAGGGGTTCCTTGGAAGGATTTTATAAAGGTTTTAAGATGTAGGGTTCTGAAATAAAATCGGCGCCTCAATAACTAGAAGAGGGTTTTGGGCCTATGCTATGGTGTATTTCTGTTCATGAATCCTACGCACAAGATCTTGGCATTGGTTGAGGCTCCTACATTGACAGACTTATTATGCTTATTTGTCTGACTTCTGAACGCCTCCAAAAGGCTGCACCTATAGGGTGTTTAAGTTGGGTTGACTCTCAGGGTCTAGGGCTTAGGGTGCAGGAGGTTAGGGTTAAAGGTCCACGGTCGAGCATTCAGGGGATTCGGGCGTCTTGTAGCCAATGCAGACATCCCAAAGCTTAGAGCCCCAGGAGCTAACACGAAACGTCGCCAAGCTCACCTGTGATCGTCGGGCCGCCTTGGCACCGCGGCTCCACCTAGCGTGTTCAAGGCGTTCCTTGTTACATTGCGGACCACGAACGTTGAAAACATGCCCAATATTTTAGGGTTTTAACAAAAAAAGTGTAGCATTCCTCGGGGATCCTGAATATAATCATATATACCCCCAAAACCCGTTTAAAATTATCATGGTCCCTAAAGCATACACCGTGAAGACTCGTCCTCCGCTATCCAAATCGTAGGGGCTGTCTGCGAACTTTCAAGGATGTAAGGCTTGCTATGGGGGTCTACACACTGCATGAACCTAGGGTTAGGATGCTATAAACACACTACGGAGCGCTAGGACGAAGGTTCACGCCAAGGCTGTCTTCGTGACTGAACTGAGTGAGGGCCGGGGTGTTGCGCACCTCAGCCAGCAGTCATTAACACCTGGGCATAGCAACTTGGGGTGCTGCCAGGCTTGTGACGGCATTTGCTGCGTCCGTGCGGGCGGAGGAGCAGCCGCTTTGCCCGCCCCTGCGCCGTGCCGCAAGGCAGGATAACCCTGCACCTCCATTTGGGAGATGCTGGCACTGGCGTTGTACCAGTACCAGGCACCTGTACGTCCTTGGGTGGCATCCTTCTCAAGTGTCATAACATCCACTGTCCAGCCGGGTGTCGGCTCCGAACCTGACGCCACTGCAAGGGTTCCGCTTGGCCCGGTTCAAACGCCAGGATGAACCCAGCTACTGTCCAGTAGCACAAGCAGGTGGCCGCTTACGTTTCGGGCTACCTCGCACACGCATGCACGAACTCGCCGTAAGCTTGCAACTCTTCTTGCATGCTCCCGGCAACTTTCGTCGCTGGCACAGCCACGGCGTCGGCGCCTACCTGCATACATTGTCAATACATTGCACAAGCTGTTTCACTGACCTAGCCAACGAGAAAACAAACAAGATGGGCAACAGCTCACAGGTCGCAAGTAGAGTAAGGAACCCCCAATCTCTTCTTTGCCCGGAATCGGACCCGGAGGCTAAGCCTTAAACCGACAAGTCCTAAGCCCTCAACGCCGAAAGCCCTCAACCCTAAAGCCCTGAAGGAAACCCCCTAAAGAAAACCCTAAAAGCCCTAAAACCCTAAAGCCCTAAACTTTACCTTAAACCGTGCGGAAAACGTAGCTAAGCGAACGAAAGATCTCGGAGCCCGAGACATGAAATCATCGGCTTAGGGTTTGGGGCATAACGAGTAATATAGGGGCCTTCATAATTAGAATATGTTTTGGGGGTTCCTTACTATACTTATGGTAGAATATACCCCCAAACTCTACGTATACGACAGTGCGAAACGCAGTCATGAGGCTCACACGACAACCCCCTGACCCAAAAAACCCTAAACCCTAAACCCTAAGCCCCAAACCCTAAACCCTAAACCCCTAAACCCTAAGCCCTCAACCCTAAACCCTAAACCCTAAACCCTTAAGCCCCTAAGCCCTAAACCCTAAACTCTAGGCCCTCATCCCAAAACCCCCAAGAACCTTAACCCTGAAGCCTAAATCCTGACACCCGAAAAGCCCTAAACACTTTGAGTAATCCCACATCAACAAACCCAAGCCCCAAAGAAACCCTCCTTCTTGAAACCCCGAACAAGAATCCTTGCAAGCACAACAGAAGCCTGCGAGAATCTTTCAAGAGAAACGATATGGAACCCTGAAAAACTTTATAACAGAACCTTTACAACAACTTCCACCTGTTTTAAGTCTCTCTCGGTAAAGGCCCTACAGCCACGAGGGCTCGACGAGGTCGAAACCAATGACCTCCAGCCCCAGCTCCTTGGGTTCTATAGGCCCTTACTTGGAGGTTCATGGGTAGTTATAAGTGGGGTTATAAGTAGGGTAACTATACTTATAACCCATATTAACACACTTATAACCCCACTTATAACTACCCATGAACCTCCAAATAGGGTTTAGGGGTTTAGGGGTTCAGGGGTTCAGGGGTTTAGGGGTTTAGGGGTTTAGGGTTTAGGGTTGAGGGTTTAGGTGATTCCCGCAAGGAAGAATCCGGTGCGAGCAGGTCTGATGCATGCGCGTGCGAAAAGGAGCAGCAGGCTTTAAAACTGTGGCTCAGAACTCGTCCATCAAAGATCTCATAAATGTGGCAGCATTGTGGCGTAGGGCAGCATCCGTTTGTAGCAGGGCACGAATCTTGGACCGCATGTCACGTCAGCAGAGCAGAAGGAAGAAGGGGAAGAGCGCCTTTAGCTGCCTTATCGTAATCGTAACAATACTAATCATAACAATAATGACAATAATGGATATAATGAGTATGTTCATTGCAAACACCCTAACAATAATGATGCCGACACCCTTCTATTCCCAGACTTGTTTCAATGCCCTTCCGAAAACCCAAAACCATATAGACAAAACGGCCTTGAACACGAACAAGCAACTTCAAAGCTATAGACCTTACCAGTAGCTCAAACTCTCAGGCGGAACCCTCATAAACCGTGTTGAAACTTTTTCTTCAACAACCCTGACAGCAGTGCACCCCTGTTCAAGACCGCTACAAGACTTATGAAGCCTTTCAACACTTTATGGGAAGAACTCTCACGAACTTTATAGAGATCTCAGAGATCCCTGTTGAACCCTCATGACTCATGACTCTTAGGGCCCAAACCTCTTTAGTACCCTGACCGGAACCCTTACCCTGAACACTACATCCAATGGGCAACTTAGTCCCTAAGCCTAAACCGCAATTAAACCCTTCTAGAGCCACAGGAGCCCTAAACCTTGAACCCCTATAACACCCCTAAGAGTAACCTAAACCCTAAACCCCAAACCCCAGAGCCGCCAACTCCCAAACCCTATAGTGAACCCCAGAAAGTTGGAACATGGATTTAGGATGATTCATGCTGGGATTCCCTTATACTTTACTTTGAGGGCATGAGGCTACTGATGTTCCAACTTTCTAGCTTCTACTGTATCCGGAGACTCCAATACCCCTTGATTGAGAAATATACCTTTAATCTATTCAGGGTTCCTCGTATAGTTGGAGGTTTATGGGGTTTCTCGTCTCTAAGCCCTAAACCCAAACCCCGACCCCCAGATCCCTAAACCCCTAAACCCTAAACCCATAAGCCCCTAAACCCCCCTAAGCCCTTATAGATCCCTTGGGGTCCCTTTAAGGAGCCCTTATGGATCCCTTTAACGGAACCCTAAACCCTAATCCCCAAACTCCTGAACCATAAACCCTAGCCCCCCCAAACCCCAAACTCCTGAACCCTAGACCCTAAACCCCTGACGCCCTAAACCCTAATCCCCAAACTCCTGAACCCTAGACCCTAAACCCCTGACGCCCCAAACCCCCCTAAAGCCCCCCCAAGGGCCCTCTCCTCGCAGCTCTGGCGGGCAAGCTGCCCAAGGAAGCCGGCGGCTCCGGTGATGGCGACGCGGCGCCGGCCTGGGGCTTAGGGGGCTGAGGGCCTCCGGGGGCTTGGAGGTTTAGGGGTTTAGGGGCTTAGGGGTTTAGGGGTTTAGGGGCTTTGGGTTTAGGGGGTTCTTGCATTCTAACATTCAAACTCAGGTCTTCGAGCAGGCTTTCATACGGGTTTCTTCCGGATTCACAAGGGTTTTATAGTGGTTTCGGGTTTAGGGTTTAGGGTTTAGGTTTGCCAACCCTGAACTATACTGAACTTAGACCCCCAGCAAAAATTATTGTTTTAGCAGTTACTTAGGGATAAAACGAACCCCTACATTAGTAGGACCCTGATTCTAAGGGCGTCAGTTCAAGGGACCCCAGGGACCCTGCAACCCCCATATGTCGGCAGCTCTTACCGCCGGAGTCCTGCCTGCGGGAGGGCTGGCGACGACCGCCATGGCTGGCTACGGAGGGCTTTCTGATCAACCTTAGGGCTCAGGGCTGAGGGCTTAGGGGGTTTAGGATTTGGGTTTAGGGTTTAGGGTTTATTTAGGGTTTAGGGTTTAGGATTTGGGGTGTAGCTTGTCAAGTTCGAAACAGTCGAGCTCGGCTTTGGTGGCTGAGGGCCGCCGTCTCGATAGTACATGGGCGGGGTCCTCTTGCACAGAGTTGCCTGAATTAGGGAGAAGGACGACACCTCAAGTTTCCGAGTATTGACGGAAGATTCCTAGGACTCAAAGTTTAAACTACATGGCATGATGAAAGCGGCAATTGGGCTGCCTTGGTCTCGCCACCACGGACTTAAGAGTTCAGGTTTAGGGTTCAAGCTTGGGATTCAGGCTTAAGGGTTTAGAGCTGGAGGGTTTGAGGGTGCAAGCGGTCAATTAAGGGCTTGAAGGCTTGAGGGTGTAAAGGGGCTAAGGGTTTCAGAACCCGAACCAGTAACCCTAAACCCTAAACCCTGAACCCTAAACTCTAAACCCCTAAACCTAGGGCTTCAGGGTTTCGGCGTCTAGGTTGTGAGGTCTTTCGGCACGAAAAGCTCGGAGCCGCGGCTAGGTTGCATAGCTGTGAGCCCACGCTAGAAGGGTTTTGGGTTTAGGGGTTTAGGGGTTTAGGGGTTTAGGGATTTAGGGGTTTAGGGGTTTAGGGGTTTAGGGGTTTAGGGGTTTAGGGGTTTAGGGGTTTAGGGGTTTAGGGGTTTAGGGGTTTAGGGGTTTAGGGGTTTAGGGGTTTAGGGTTTAGGGTTTAGGAAGGCGAAGTGTGGTGCAAAATGTCTAGGGGCCTTGATGATTAGAATAGGGTTTTGGTGCATGTTATTGCAGAAATTATGTAAGGGCGACGGGTGTATATTCTGGCACAGACTAATGTAGAGGCCTTATTGATTTCAATAGGGTTTTGGGGGTTCCTTATTATAATACTAGTAGAAAACCCCCCCCCCAAACCCTATTCTAATTATTAAGGCCCCCACATTATTCGACCCCCTTTATATAAGACGGACCTCTGTTGCGAGACTCCCCATCCATCTCGCTGAGACTCTGCCTCTGACGCGCTACGGAGACAAGGAAGGAACCCTGTAAGACCCACAGACTTAGAGTTTTAGAGTCTTTTTTTTTTGGGGGGGGNGGGTTGGGGGGATTTAGGGGGTTTAGGGGGTTTAGGGGATTTAGGGGATTTAGGCGGTTTGGGGTTAGTTTAGGGTTTAGGGTGTTTAGGGTGTTTAGGGGGTTTAGGGGTTTAGGGGTTTAGGGTTAGTTTAGGGGTTTTAGGGTTGGTTTAGGGTGGGTTTAGGGTTAGTTAAAGAAAAGAGACGTAGCTTCCATACCTGCCTCAGCCCACTTCACGCTAAAAGCCTCCGTAGCAAGAAGTGAGGACCTGCAGAACCAAGCCCCAAACTGCTAAATCTTGACCTCAACCCTGAACGCGAAACTCGAACCCAATGAAAGGGCCCGAATGTTTGAAACAGGATTTTGGTGTAGGATGTGATACTTGTAGTCAGGACTGTAAGGGGTACTATGTGTAAGCTACAAAAACTCTAAAACAACCTCAAGAATCCTTGAAAACCCTGCAACAACTATCAAGAAAACTGCTACAAGCTTTATACAACCCTAAGAAAGCCGAATATTCAACTTGCACCGAAGACCATAAAAATCCTTATAAAAAGTCCTAAGCCGAACCCATGGAAGGGACCCCGACTCTGATACTTAAGGCCCCTGCCTACACTAAGGAGCCCCAAAACCTAAACCTAGGAGGAGTCAGGAAGTCTCTCTGCTCCCACTGAGGAGGGTCTCCTGGTACTCCTCGCAGAGAGATTGTGTAGGGTTTAGGGTTTAGGGTTTAGGGTTTAGGGTCTAGGGTTCTACAAGGGTGTATGGGGCTGTCTATGAGTTTAATTCGGTTTTGTGAATTCTTATGGAGCTTTAGAGGAGTTCCACAAGGGTTTCATAACGCTTTGCATCACCGGCTTCAGGGCGAAGCAGGGCTTAAGGAAGGATTCTAACAGGCTTAGGGCTTTGTACTTTGAAGATAGGGTTCTCATCGGGTTCTTGCAGGGTTTATGCATGAGTCAGAAGCCCCTGATCGGGGATTTCCCAGCTGTGGCCTTCTTACCCAGGCCCCCAGACCTTTTACGTAGATTTACTCCACTTAAGACTGTAGGGTGTGCGGCGTTCGAAGTCTTTAGGGTTTAGGGTTTACGTACGAATCAGGCTAATTTCGAGACGGCCCAGGGTCTAAAAGTGTCTCCCTCATATCGGCTGTGTCCATTAAGCTGCTAGAACTGGAGCTGTCGTTCACAGCGGTTTCTGTAGGGGCCTTCTGCAGGCTGTTCCAGCCTGCAGAAGGCCTCAAACCTTCAGACTCGCTGCCGTACTGTTGATGGACAAAATCCTGCATTACCCATTATAAGGAATATACCATAATTCCCATAGTTTAGGGTCCTTAGGGTCATGCAGGATTTTGTCCATCAACCGTAGTAGCCGCTGCTGTTGCTAATGCCCGTCGCCTTCTTCGGCCAAAGGGGCTTCTTCCCGCAGCCTTCGCACGCAGTTTCAAACCTTCCATTTTCTACCGGATGGCATTGGTCCCGCAGAGCGCGCGGATGTACGAGTTCACAATCCAGCTCAGTATTTTAGCTTGTGGTGCGGGTTTACGGTTTCCAAGGTTTGAAATAGAGCATTGGGCATGATGAATTCTGAGTCTGTCCAGATCAATGCTCTCTTGTACTGGAACGACAGCTGGCCCTAAGAAGTGCTTGAAAACTACCTCGGGGCGTACAATGCCGGGCATGGAAGACATTGTAGCTGTTTTGATGTTATACGATATATTATACGAGAAACAATAGTGCATAGTATATTGTATATATTATTGTACCTCTGTTGAAAGCATTTCCGCCCCATGGCTGGATGCTGAACTTCAAACCGATTACACAATTCCACTCGGACCGGTCCCAACAAAGCTTCATGTCCACCACATCGACACGTAGCCTGCTTTAGTTCGCCCAATTGATCTGCAGCTTCTCAAAGGTGGTTTGATCTACCTCTTAGAGTATCTTCAGAGATGAATGGCCAGGGTTTTACTTGGGCACGTAGCATTACTGATTACTGCATCCAGGATATATGCTGGAGGATCAAGTGTTCAGACTTGCTGCATCGGTTTAGGGCTTTGTGAACGGAGGCATGCTCTATTCTAATTACAAAGGGAGCCCCAAAACCTAAACCCTGAACCCTAAACCCTCCCTGCAGACGCAAACACCTACCTGCTAAACCCTGAACCACGGAACTAACCCCCTACCCGATTTTCTCAGAGTTCGAGTCTCAAAAGACTTCACAAGTAAGTGATTAATAGACTCGTCAGTACAGGGGTTTAGGATCTCGGGGTTCAGGGGATTCGGGTATAGGGTCTACAGATTTGAAGAATTTGCGGATGTACGGATAGGGGTTAGGCTTAGGGTTTTTAGGGGATCTCCTACGTTACGCCGGACTTCCAAACCGCCGAAATCTGAAATCCCCCCCAACGCGCTCACCAAAAGGCCACAAAGACCATGAAGTTCTTATGAAACCCTATAAACCCTCCAGCATCCTCCAAGACCCTATAAGACCCCGTGAGCCCCCCTGAACTCCAAAAACCCGAAATAAACCGCCGAAACGCTAGAAAAACCCTTATAAATGCCGAAAAGACCACATGCAAAGTCTACACCCCAACCCCTGAACCCTAGACCCTAAATCCTAAACCCCAACCCCTAAACCCCAAACCCCAAACCCCTGAATTTCGAGCTCAAGACGTCCTCGGGCGACTGGAAGAGCGGCGCTGAGAGGCACACGAGGAGGCAGCCGAGGACCTCCGCCAACAAGAGTTCCTATAAAGGGTGCCCTTAAAGGAGCCCTTAAAGGAGCGATTAAAGGGTCCTTTAAAAGGATCCCTTAAAGGAGCCTTAAAGGAGCCCTTACAAAAGGATCCCTTAAAGGGTGCCTTTCAAGGAGCCCTTAAAGGATCCCGTAAAGGTGCCCTTAAAGGAGCGATGAAAGGATCCTTTAAAAGGATCCTTTAAAGGAGCCCTTAAAGGATCCAGTATGGGAGTTCCAAAAAGGGTTCCTTTAAAGGCTACTATAGGGCTCCTGTAGGGGTTCCTTTAAAGCTACTATAGAGTTCCTATATGGGTGCCTTTAAAAGATTCCTTTCAAGGTTGCCTTTAAAGGGTTCCATTGAAGAGTTCTTTGAGCGAGGCTCCTGAGTAGCCCCTTAATAAAAAGGGCACCCTTTTTCCTAATACTCAGCTTTAATAAGGAGACCCCAAACTAAAAAGGGCAAAAGGGTACTATTCAGGAACCGAGTAAGGGCTCCTAGTGCAGGGATTAGGGTTTAGAGTGTTTAGGGTTTAGGGTTTTAGGGTTTAACTGTTACAGGTTTAGGGTTTAGGGTTTAGGGTTTTTGGGTTTTAAGGCTTTAAGGTTTAGGGTTTAGGGTTGAAGGTTTGCGGTAGCGCTCCAAGAGTTCCCGTGAGGGTCCCCTTACGGGCTTCCCTGAGGGCTCCTCCAAGAATTTCTTTCAGGGCCCTTAAGAATTTCTGTAAGGGTTCCCATAAGGGCTGGACCGTAATGCTTAGAATAGTGTTTTAGCGTATATTAGACTATTCGTACAAGAAGGAGCCCCAAAATAGTGTCGGTACAAGGGTTCGGTTAAGGGATCCTGCAATGATTCCTTTAAGTGTTCCTTTACGGGTTCCTTTAAGTAGGTTACTACAAGAGTAACTACCACGGCTAAACTCTACAGTAAACCCTATAAAGTTGGAAAGTGCTGGGATTCCGTTTCTATTACTCATAAGCCTTGAGGCTATTGAGTTTCCAACTGTTGGGCTTCTACTTTAAACCTGTAAACCCTAAACCCTGAACCCAAAAGGTTCCATGGGAGGAACTACGCGGGCTACTAAGACGATGCGGGTTCCGTGAATGTGTCTATAAGGGTTCTGAAAATGTGTGGCAAAAAGAGCTGATATGACGATTATTAACTATAAGGGCTCTATGGGGGTTCCTCCAAGGATTCAAGAGGAGCTTAATGCTACTTTGTGACAGCGTTTTAGGGGGGGGGGGGTAGTGTTTTGCGGTTTACAAGGGTCCAGGTTTTCTACAGGTTCTGGGCCTGAAGGTTTTAGTCACGGCAGACATGTTCAACCTGGGGCGAAAAGGTGCTCAAAAAGTTCAGACATGCCGAAAGCCCTTATCCGAAACCCAAATCCTCTAGAAGTCTAACCCTCCAGGCCCTGAGCCCGAAACCCCTAAAGCCCGAAGGGACAGAGGCCACAATACCTCTAAGAAGAACCAAACCCTGAACTCTCTAAAACCCTGAAACCCTCAACCCTAAACCCGTAAATCCTAAACCCCAAAATCCTAAACCCAAGAAACCCAGGCCCTCGCCGCGCCTCGGTTCTAGCCTGCACGAACGTCTGGGCTGGCATGTCCGACAGCTTGTCCTGCATCAAAGGGCAAACGGAGGGACCCTTAATGGGGATCCCTACCTTATAACGGGCTTTTCTAATGGGTATATACTGGCTATACTAAGGCTATATACCCAGGGGTCCTTATTAAGGGTCCCTCCTTTTATCCTTGGACTGCATGAGGAGCCGACGACCGACAGGGCCTGTACTCCCGCGTCCCGAGCCTTGCCAAACCATAATAACCCCGGATATCTCAAACCCCAAAGCCAAATTTCTAAACCCTCAACCGCTCACCGTACGTACAAACAGCAGATTCAACAAAAAAAGGAAACATGCATGCATGTATGTATACCTATGTCCAATTTTATATATATATATATATATATATATATATATACACACACACACCTATGTCTTTAATTTAGTACTTGTTAATATTTACGCATACACACCTTGTTCATGTACTGAAAGAAATCGCACCTCCCAATGAGAAAAACCTTCAACCCCGACACCGTAGCTGCTTTTCTCTAAACAAGAAAGAGGAGGGACGGTTTTAGGGCCCCAAAAAAGCACATAAGCAAAAATTAGGATAGGGTTATCTCATATAAACCCCCTTTTAATGAAGCCCGTTCAGGTAGGGATATCCCTATAAAATGCGTTTGCTTATTGGCTTTTTTGGCCCCTACCTTTACCTACCAAAACCTACTTTTTTGTAGGGTCAAAAAAGTAGGGTTTGGTAGTTTAAGGTAAATTTAGGGTTTAGGGATCGGCGCTCCGACACGCCCACACCACCGGCCCAGAGGACGCGCTCATCCACACGGTGCGTGGGGATGTTGCCACCTGGCACCATGGGAAGGCAGGGAAGGGAGGATGTGGGAGTTTAGGGTTCGGGCTTTACGGTTTGTGGGTCGAGTATGGTTCTGGATTTGCGAAGGTTTTGTGGCGTTTCTAAATATGCATAATTGTTATTGCATCAACTTGAGACTAGATTCACCCCTCTTCGAGGGTGGCCTATGGGCTCGAGCTACGGATTGAGGAGAAAAAGCCTGCTTTTGAGGAACGTGCCAATAGTGATTAGAATACGTGTTTGGAGTATTGTACAGTAGTATGATTAACATAGCAGAGCCTCAGGAATGAGATTGATAACTATTCATCCTCCTACGAAAAACGACAAATCTGAGACGAATCCCAGAAACCGAAGCTGCGGCGGGCTTCAAGGCCTACTAAAATCATAGACATGATCATTGTATGCACCCCACGCCCAAATATGACTATTAAAGACACCTGAAGCAAAAAGCAAATATCAAAAAAATAAGCAGACCCAGGTAGAAACCTTATCCAAGCCCTGGAACCCCTTAAAACACCCCGGACACAAACGCGAAGCTGTAGAAACCCAAGACAAGCCGACAGTTTCTGTCTGGGACCGCACTACCCATGGCTCTGAGGAATAGACCTTAATTCATAATAGGAATTGCTCTATAGTGTAAGGTCCGCTCCTTCTCGACCACCCAAATCACCTCACACAACTTTGCAAAAACCTGCTAAGACCCATAAACCCTCAAGTCCTTCACTAAAGGGTCTTGGAGTGTCTTGAGACGACAAAGCTCGCAGGCGCTGCGATGCTTGCCCGTCATCTTCGTCCGTGGACTGATGGTGAAACCTGCCATTAGAGTCTGGGTGGTTGTCCCAACTAGGGTCTTTTTTGGGTTCCCTAACCACAGGGTGCCGATTTTAGAGTGGAATGATATAGGGCTCCCCAAAACCGACCATGACTTCGACAGTTGGGGAAATTAGTGTGCCTTATTTTGGGTCCTTATGATAAGTATCCTTCCATTTAGGGTAGTATATAAGGGTCCCCTAGTTTTGGAAACCCCCATGGGGGCTTGCTTTTGCCATAACGATAACAAGAAACCCCAAGGGCGTGCTGAAGTTTGAACCCGAAAGCCTCCTGGGAGTTAGACGGTGGTTTTTTGAGAGTTTAGGGTTTCTAAGGGTTTCTTATGAAAAAAGTTTTTTTAAGTATTGAAAGTTTAGGGTTTCTAGGGGTTTCTTATGAAAAAGTTTCCAAGGTTGTGCTAAGTAGCTCTGCAGCCCGATATACCCACACGTTCAAGGCAGGCAATCATAAAAAGCAACCCCACCAAGATGTAGGTGTTGGGGAGGTAACTTCAACCCTACTAACCTACTACACCTGACCCCTAAACATAAAGCCTTAACCCGAATACTCGACGAGCTCAACCTTTAGCCGTAAACCGACAGCCTTCCAACTGGGGTATGTGACATTATGGCTATATGGGGAAGGGAAGATTAACACTAACTATTCCAACCCCTATATGTCTAAAGGACATCAGTCAGGCAGAAAAGAAAAGCGACCCCATATTTTGCCTCGCTCAGCAAGCCTCTTGGAGCAGTTTAGCGATACTCGATCTCACAAGCTATTTAGATATTGGAATAGGGTGTGGTTTAGTGTCTGCCGGTATGTATGTACATTGTAGACACATGCGAGGAGTGCATACAGTTGCACACGTACCGAGCTATCTATCTAGCTAGCTAGCTGACTACCTACGTATAGTGACATCATCTGACCTGACATAACAGAACAGAGCAGAGCATAACATAACGCAGCATGGCACAATGTAGCCATGCATTGCATTGCATTGCATTGCATTGCATTACATTGAACTGCCTTACAGTACATTATGTTACATTACGCAGCACAACGTTTCGCTACGTTGCATTATGTACGCTACACTGCGCTACACTACACTGACCTCACCTTTCTGACCCTGAAGCGCATTGGGAGAAGAAACCTCCGAATTGGCCCGATAAACCCTAAACCCTAATAACCGTGAACCCCTAGACCCCGTCCCCGGGCTGCCTGGCAGGAAAAGGAACCGGCCAAGGTAGTGCAGAAGCTCCTGCCTCCAGTTTGGGGGGTTTAAGGGGTCTACGGGGTAGGGTTTAGGGTTGAGGGTTTTGGTTTTCGGGTTAATGCAGGGGGCGAAAAAATCCAAATGGCATTTGGAGAGTGTGATTTCATTACCAGTATATTGCTTCGGGACCTTAGCTTGGGGATTTGGGGCGTCGAGGAAGACGGCAAATAAAGGTACTACTAGGGGATCTCATCTAAGACTTCCCAGCCCAATTCGACAACCACAACCCATGTGAGAAATTAATGCATATGGACAACTTCAACGTGGACTCTTGTAGCCACCGTCCACGATTGCCCCTAACTAGGTCGCAGTCAGCACACTTTGGCTATGGCTACTATCGGGGCCTTAATAATTAAAATAGAGTTTTGGGGCCCATTATACTATAAAAAATCAGGAACACCCAAAACAGTATAGGTAATTGTTGAGGCCCCAATATTTTACCGCCATGCCATTGTCTGCTGGGGCTCGTCGTCCTCCACTGCTCGGAAGACGGGCATCAAAAACGTCCAGACTGCGACCTGTATCCAGCAAGTTCTCTAGCCCGAAACCGATCATTAAAACCCTCTATAACACCTCTACAAATCCCTTGAAGCCCTGTTAAAACCCGAGAACCCCCTTCAAAAAAACCTGTCAAAACCATGAAACCGTCAAAGCCACTAGAAAAACTACAAAACGCTTCCAATATAACCATAAGCAGAAGAAGCAGAATCAGAATTATCACCACAATACCGGCACCACTGGAGGACCGAGCGGAGGGAGCACAACCCAGGCAGTGAAGGCACTGAGCACCCGCGCCCACAGCTGGGTGGTGCCTCCATGCTTTAAACTTGAAGGATAGCGTTCAACGTTTATGTTTTGGGCTTTGGGCTTGGATGTAAGGCGTAGGCTTTAGAGTTTAGGGTTTAGGGTTTAGGACTTAGGGCTTAAGGTTTAGATTTTCGGGTTTAAGGTTCAGGGAGACTTGGGGTGAGTGTTTTCATGTTGGAGTTTGGGGATTTTAGGATGCATGGTGTTGGTCTGTAACTTCTCGTGCCCAAGCGCTTAGGGCGTTTAGGGTGTAGGTCCTGCGTTTGGTGATGTTGGTGTCGTGGTTTGTGTTTCATTGAGGCTTTAAGGGCTAGGGTCCAAGTCCTTCACCCGCCTGACACCGGAGATAATAACTCATGTCGCGAAAGAAGCAAGGGAAGGGCCGAAACCTGAATGGAAGGGAGCTAAAAACAAATAATATCGAGGCCTGAATACTGAAAATGGGGGTTCGTGGCATGTCACGCCAGACACATATGTAATTTTCCGAAAATTGGGGGGGTCCCTATAATAAGGATCCTACTATTTAGGGTACTATATTAGGGTCTCCTATTTTCGGAAACTCCCATACTGTTGATGGACAAAATCCTGCATTACCCATTATAAGGAATACACCATAATTCCCATAACCTAAACCCTACAGATCCCTTATAGTACCCTATATGATCCCTTTAAAGGAACCCTTTAGGGATACGGCCATAATTCCCATAGTTTAGGGTCCTTAGGGTCATGCAGGATTTTGTCCATCNCTAAACCCTACAGATCCCTTATAGTACCCTATATGATCCCTTTAAAGGAACCCTTTAGGGATACGGCCATAATTCCCATAGTTTAGGGTCCTTAGGGTCATGCAGGATTTTGTCCATCAACAGTATTAAGGAGCCCTACAGGGCTGGAGACCTAAGGGTTCCTTTAAAGGATGTTTTAAGGGCTCCTTTAAAGGATGCTATAAGGCTTCCCTATGCTTTAAGGGTTCCTTGAAGGGATGCTTTAAGGCTTCCTTTAAGGCTTCCTTTTAGGCGTCCTTTAACTCTTCCTTTAACACTTCCTTTAAGGCTTCCTTTAAGGGCTAGCTTTGGTATTATGCAGGCTTGTATATTGGTTCTACCAATGCGGGGGCCTTAGGTCCAAGCATTTCGGGTTTTGGGGTTTTAGGATTGAGGATTTCGGGCTGCAGTTAGGAGTCTAAGGTTTACTATTCTGGGTCTGCAGTTCAGCCCTAAACCCTAAACCCAACCGGGTGTAGGATTCTGGTGAAGGAGATGTTGAAGGATCTTTGGTCCCCCGCAGGTGAGCCTAAACGTTAAAACCGCGTTTAGGGTTCAGGGTTCAGGGGTTAGGGGTTAGGGTTTAGGGGTTAGGGTTTAGGGGTTAGGGTTTAGGGGTTTCTAAACATCAGTGCTATACCCAAACCGCGGACCTTCTCACCACTTCCAACTTCGTGGGACCTGGGCTGACTCTGGAAAGACTGGCCCAACAACAGTACATCATCGTTGATCATCATTCACTCCTGTCTACTAGTACTAGTACAAGTACTAGTACTAGTACTAGCACTACATCGACTTCGACTGCAACTGCGACCGCCGCGACTGCGACAGCGACTGCGGATACTAACTTCTACTTCTACTTCGACTTAAACTTTCGTTTCTACTTCTACTCTTTCTACTGCTACTACTACTGCTTGGACTTGCTACCTGCACTTCCTTCTTGCTGCAACTACCACTACTCCTGAAGTACTTCGACTCTCCTGGCTGAATGCCCTTTGCTTTCAAGCATGGGTGGTTGTCAAAATTATGGTCCCTTTTTGGTTGCTTAATTTCATACGGCACCTAAACCCTAAACCCTAAACCCTAAACCCCTAAACCCTAGGGACCATAATTTTGACAACTACCCGCATGTTCCTCCAGAACCTGGGAGGCTCAGGAGGACGTTGTAACTATTACACGGGCCTTAAGAATTAGAATAGGGTTTTAGTATATATTTTAATATAACTATGTTATAATCATAAGAAGGACCATTAAGGAATAGTACTGCGAATCATTCCGACCCCGATGCTTTGCTGCAGCCTTTTCATAGGCTTTTGATGGGTGTTCTTGTCGTGGTAGGGTTTGGGGTGAGGAGCTAACGGGTCAAAGGATTTCATCAGTAGGTTGTAAGTGCGCCTGTTCGTACCTACATTTACTGTTCTCGCACTTGTAAGCCTCGGCTAATAATACTTCTATTGCGTCCCCTAATCCTTTGGTATAAAGTGTAAGCTCCAAAGCTTCAGTCCCCCAACACCAGTTTGTCAGGCTTTGTGATCCTACTAGTGGTAGCTTCCCTAATATCCCCTTCATCGTTAAGGGCACCCCTGTTTGTATTACTCAGTTTTCGCATGGAAACCTCGACAGGGAAAGAAGTACAACAGGCAAAGGGGTACTCAAAACCTATGGAACCCTTCGATAGAAACCTCTAAGCCCCTTAAACACTTACAACCAAGCAGATACAACCCTACCCCCTATGTGTCTGACACAAACAGAACTGAGATAGTGGTGAAGAATTTCCAACGGTATTTCTTAGGGCTCCTTATCAAATATACCCCAAAATCCCTTCCTGCTTAATTCATTAAGGTCAATATATTTAAATTACCAGCTCGCGACCCCGTCAGAGTTTCCGGCCCAACTGCCGCCTGGGACAGAGAAAAACGCTCGGGCTTTCTGATTCGTTTTAGGGCTCTGCGGCTTCTACAAGGGTTCAAGGTGGGTTCCTATCGGGATGCCTAATTCTACGACGAATTTTTGGTTACGGTTTGGGGGCATAGGGGGCCTGGCGTTTAGGGTTGAGGGGTTTGAGGGGTTGGTGGTTTAGGCTAGGGTCTGGTTCGGTGATTCAGAGACTAGTGACTAGCGGCTTGGGGTCCGGACGGCTTTGTTTATCAGGCTTTAAGGGGTGTTTGGAGGGCCGTTATTGCGCGGCTGCTGCAGGAACTTCTGCAGAACTGAGATACCCTAAACCCTAAACCCTGAACCGTAAGTTCTTGACGGCTCTGGCCCGATTCTGTTTGAATTTCAGACCGCGCTCCCTCGAAAAGACGTAATCTGCACGAAACCTCATAGTCTGGCACTCATGTAGGAACCTGATTATCAAACCTTGGGCCTTTATTAAGCTTCTATAAGGGTTCCTTTAAAGGGTACTATAAGGGTGTTGGGGGGTTTGATGCAGGAGCCTGATTAAGAAACGCTGGGCCTTTACTAGGATTCCTTATATGAATCCTACTATTTTGGGGTTATAGGCCCAGGGTTTCTTAATCAGGTCCTACATTCTACAAAATCCTGAAACTGTGAACTACTTTGAGAAACAGCCTAGTATAGGCCCCCGCCTTCCACTCAAGGCCTTTTTTTGGGATCCCTACTGTGGATGGACAAAATCCTGCATTACCGACTATAAGGAATATACCATAATTCCCATAGTTTAGGGTCCTTAGGGTCATGCAGGATTTTGTCCATCAACAGTATCATCATAATAATATTATGGGAGAGGGTCCACAGTCACCCGAGGCCCAAGCCCGGAACCCTAAACCCTAAATGCTGAAGGGCTTGGGGTTCAGGGTTCAATATTCTTAGATGCTGAGTTCATAAGCCCCAAGAAGTGTGCACTTTCAGTTTTATAGTGGGTACTATTCTCCCAAAAATGTAAAGTGTATCCACTCAGCTGCTAAGGGGTTAAGGGTTCAATGTTTCTCATTTAGACTAAAGCTTTGGGGCCGTATTCTTGTATACTTACGCTGAGGAACCTTTCGGGTGCTAGGGTTTGGTGGGGTTCAGGTTAAGGGCTTTCGGAGTCGCAAGTTCGGCTGTTGAGCTTGGGGGTTTCGTCGTTTAGGGTTTAGGGATTAGGAATCAGGGTTCAGGGTTTAGGGTTTAGGGATTAGGGATTAGGGTTTACGGTTTGTTTGTGGGGTGTTTGCAGCAATGCTTCCCGAAGGACTGAAGCGACAATTTGCACTCACACTTCGCCTCACACCAAACACCACATCCGCAACTGTACCAACTGCTTCGAAAGCAGACCAGGCAGATGTAACTGTTCACGGCTTACTGCGAGAACAGCCTGCGCTGATGCAAAAAGCACATATTCGTCCCGGAAGGACCCCAGCACCAAACAAATGCAGAACCCTGAGTCACAAGAAGTGCTCCCAGATGGGTAGTTGTCAAAATTATGGCCCCTTTTTGGGCACCCCCTAAATATTAGGTGTCGTATTATAATAAGGACCCAAAAAGGGACCCCAATTTTGACAACCACCCAGATCCTGAACGCCCAACTCTTCACCCGAATTGCGAGCTTCGACACTGACATTCGACCACAACAATGTAACAACTAAGTTGGGGTTTCGAAGTATATTGTCTGTGGCTACATTGAGGAACCCTGGGGAATAATGTTCAAACAGTACTCCGCTTGAGGGCAGTTCTCCTAAACGTTGATCGAAACCACAGCTGTAAATATAGGGACCTCTATGGTTAGAACACTTGAATTAAGGAAACCTAAGGTAGAATATGGTAACCTAAACCCTAAACCCTAAACCTTATATTGCTCAATACTCAGGCTTCTATACTTCGCTGACTTCTGAACCCCTCCTAAAAGTTCAACTTTTGGCCTCCTTATTATATAGTGAACCCCAGAAAGTTGGAACATGGATTTAGGATGATTCATGCTGGGATTCCCTTTGCTTTACTTTAAGGGAGTGAGGCTAATGATGTTCCAACTTTCTAGCTTCTACTGTAGTTAATATAGAAGCTCAAAAAAGTTAAAGTCCTAAGAGCCAACCAGAAGAACGCCAAGTATAGTACTGCTGATGGACAAAATCCTGCATTACCGATTATAAGGAATATACCCCAATTCCCATAGTTTAGGGTCCTTAAGGCAATGCAGGATTTTGACCATCAACCGTATTACAGCGATAGAGAAGGTTTGAGGTTTCGGGGAAAGCCCTAGTCTTAGACCCAGCATCCACATGTGTAAAAGCCTACTATAGGGGCCTTCATGGTTTTGGGCCCTTCATACAATAACTATAATAAGGAACCCCTAAAATAGTATAGGTAATTTTTAAGGCCCCTTTCTTACATTCTAAATCGTGCTTTGGGGGACTCAAGGTTTCTTGAGACGCCCTGGCTCTTAACAGCATCAAAGGGTTTAGGGTTTAGGTTTTAGGGCTCCCTTAAACACCAAACCGCATCGTATCTGGTGCCAGGCGTTCGTGTGCAGCAGAATGGCCCTCGAAATATGCCCCGAGGAAAGAAAACATGACAAGAGGCTCCCGTGATAGGGTTGGCTTAGGGTTTGGGTGCAGGATTTCGCGTACAGGGTTCAGATGCAGTGTCTAGGCAAGGCTTTGGATTTAGGGCTTTGTGTCTAGAGCTTTGGATTGGGGGTTTAAGGTCGAGGAGACAGCTTTGAAAGGTTGAACCCTAAACCCCTAAGCCCTAAACCGAACGGCGGCTTAAGGGCTGCAAGGGTCCTTGTTATCAGCACATAAGGACATGACTGGTGAGGGCCTAGCAGGATCAGGCTCCCTACAGAGCAAGGTTTAGGGTTTAGGGTCTTGGGTTTAGGCTTTAGGCTGTAGGATTTAACCTGTCTGTGTTTGTGGATGCTTTAGCACGTTTTATGCAAACGCAAACGTCCGTTGAACCCTACATTAGGGTCTAGGGTTGGGGTTCAGAGTCTGAGGCTAGGCCACCCTTCTGCGACCATGCATGCTAGCACAAGGCAAAGCCTCTCCCTTTCTGGGAGAAGGACGTCGCTACAAGTTTCCAAAGCAGGGCTCGCGAGTCAGATCAGGGCGTGGGCTTGAGGTTTAAGCTGGGTTTAGGGTTTTGGGTTTAGGGTTTAGGCTCCATGTAAACACCTGTCGAATACCTGGAGGTTTCTGTGTAGTTAGAAGTGGGAGCATATAAGTAGGGTAAGCATAGCTGTAACCCATCTTAGGGGACGTTGAACTCCGTTTACAACTGCCCATTACGGTAGGGATCCCAAATGAGGCCCTAGAGACAGGGGGCTAAACTCTGAAGCCCTCAAACCCGTACAAAAAAAACCTGACAAAACCCCGCACAAATCGTCTTGCTTCCTAGAGTCCTAGGGTGTAAACCAAATAAGGAAGTCTGAACAGTTACTAACACAATTTTCCAGGACTCCCTTACGCAATTTTCTAATTATGAAGACCTTAACTTTCCCTGTACACCCAGATAAACCTCTACTCTAACTGCTTAGGCCCCCTCATAGAACTCCTGTAGTATCCCCTAAACCCTAAACCCTCAACCCCTAAAGCCCTAAAACCCTAAAACCCTAAACCCTAAAAACCCAAAACCCTAAAACCCTTAGATCTTTGTTCTCCCAGGTCGAGGTCGAAGGGCACTTCGGGGCCTTCGCAACGGATGCCCTGCTTTAGAATATCCCAGACCCGCCGAAGACGATAATATTGCGGGCCTGAAAGCTCTATAAGTAAGGGCTTTTCCAGGATTTAAACACAGGTCTTTCAAGGGTGTATGAGGCTTGTATAAGGGGTCTATACGGATTTTGTGGAGGTTTTGTAGGGCTTTAAGGACTCTATGTAGGGCTCAGAAAAGATTGGTGCTCCTATGATAGGTCGGGCTCTTAGGTTGAAGTTGGGAATGGGCGCGTCTGAGCGTGGCTGGCAAAAGTGGTGCGACGGATGCCGCCAGGCCGGTTCTGCCGGACATGGGGTAGCTCTGAAGGGCTGTAGAGTTTGCAAGACTTTGGAGTCAAAGAGTTATGCTCGGGGTTTTAGCGATTGAAGGTAACAGGTTGAGGAATATTGGCTTTATTGGAACGGAAGCGATTACGATTGGGTGGTGGGTTCAAACTTCCAGTTTAAGATCTTGAGATCTCCGTATAACAACTCCTTATGCCGACCCTGCTCCCCAAACCCTACACCCACAAATGGGAGCTTTACAAAACATGGGACACCAAACCTTGACCGTGAGACCCGTGTTCAAAGGACCCCTAAATGAGGTGCCTCAGTTGTCCTTACCATTTTAGGTTTCGGTTTCAGGGTTAGGGTCTCGGGTATTGGTGGCCTCACGCAAGGGGCGTACGAGTGTAACTACTGATCTCGAAATTTGCCAGACTGATATAGAAGCCGGAATGATTAACAACACTTTCCTTAAGGTTCCTCATTACAAGTATTCCACGATATACTTCAAAACCGCCAAAACCCTAGTCTAATTGACTACTCATACCTACCGATCAACTTGCGACATGAGCACTTCAACCCCAGCATGCATGCAGAACCCTCGAGACAGCCCCGGCTGGCTGAAACAGTGTGCTATGGAGAGGCGGCCATCCTTGCAACATTCCTATGTAATGAAAACTAGAAAGGAAATATTTACATAATTGATACATCCATATATATATATAATGTCCTCTATTTAGCTATGACTTATATATACACTACCTTTAGAGGACGTCGTCCAGTAGGGGCAACCTGTCTGGGTTAATGGACCCTTCACGAAGCTGTCTTTATGGCTCCTTCGAAGTATGTACTCAATACTGCAAAACTGAAGCTTCCGACAACAAAGAAACTTTACAGAAAAGTATGTACACTACTGCAACTGAGTTGAACTGAAGATAACTTTGGAGAACGGCTTGGTACGGGAGCTGCAGTTAAGGAAGTGCCTGAATTCGCTCGGCGGGCACGGCCTCCCTCGGTCCCCCCCGGAGAAGCCAAGGGCTGTCCGCGGCGGTTTATGTCGAAGGTTTGGAAATTGAGGTGGTGTAGAATCTAGGAGTTAGTGTTTAGGGCTGAGGGTGCGGATCTTGTCGGGTGAGGGGGCACTGTCAGGTTGATACGAATGTACCTGTTACAGCAACTGGGATTGGGGCCGGGATCTACTGATTAGTAACTGGGTCAGCGTTTAGCTCCTACGTGAGGTTTTCAGGCGCCTTCAGGGCCTGAGTACCAAGTCTTGTGGTTCTTTGATCACCCCTGCTAGCCCCTGACCCTACTTGGAGGTTCATGGTTAGTTATAAGTGGGGTTATAAGTAGGGTAACTATAGGTTATGACCCATATTAGGGGACTTATAACCCCACTTATAACTACCCATGAACCTCCAAGTAAGGCTCTAAACTCTCAGCTCTAAGTCCCATATCCCAAAACTCCAACAAAGCCCTCATCCTAGCGAGGTTTTCTATACTGAACTTAGACTGCCCTGCCCTGCCCTGCCCTGCATGCAAAATGGTCAGGCGCTCTCGGCAGTTTAGGGTTTTGGGTTTAAGGTTTAGGGTTGAAGGTTTAGGGTTTAGGGTTTAAAGGGTTTAGGGCTTAAGCTTGAGGGGGGTGTGGCATGACCTCGCCCTCAGTTCTACAAGGGCTGTACGGGATCTATCAAAAAAGAGTTTCATGAAAGTGCCATACGGGCGATGTGTCTCGCGCCTGACTAACAAAGGCGCCTAGACCCTAAACTTTTGATAGGTTTTCAATGGTTTGCAAAAGGGCCACCTATATATTACATTATAGAATACTGCCGTATACTATAGTATGTTATATTATATTGTAGTATTTCATTTATCTTATGATAGATTATGTTATTGTCCTGCATTTCAGAGTGCTCGGGCTCGGGGAGCCCCCTGAGGGTTTAGAGTTCAGTTCAGGGTTCGGGGTTCCGGGGTTCAGGGTTTTGGGGTTCTTTTTTTTTTTGGGGGGGGGGGGGGGGGGNGTTTATGGGTCCAGGGTTAGGGTTTAGGGGTTTAGGGGTTTAGGGTTTAGGGTTTAGGGTTTTGGGGTTCAGGGTTCAGGGTTTTTGGGTTCAGGGTTTGGGGTTCAGGATACTAAAGTCTTGTACGCAGAGTCATCAGCAGAGGTCTTTGCTCAAAGCCGGCGTGGATGCACGGGGAGGGCGGGAGGGTCTCAAATACACCGAGCAACGGCGAACTAGCGTAGATCGAGTTCACCTCTTTGGGTCATTTCGCATGCGGCTCGCGAAGGCAAGCCTGCTACATGACAGCAACAGCATCAAAAATCGGAGAAAAACACTCCTACCCACACACCTTAAACCCTAGACCGTGACACCAACCACCAGTGGATGAACCATGCTCTAACCATGCTGGCCTGATGCTGCGATCCGTGCCGTGGCGGGCCCAAGTGGCCGAAAGCTGAAAGGAGCCAGTTAGGGTTCAGGGTTTAGGATGGTCCAGGGTTAGGGTTCAGGGTATAGCGCTTAGGGTTTAGGATGGTTAAGGGTTTAGGGTAGACAGGGTTGGTTTAGGGTTTAGGGGTTACGGCTGCACCTCAGAACCGCTGTAATCACCATCACCAGGACTACCAGGACTACCACCACAGCGTTAAAAACTGTGTGGCACAACAGCAATTCTAGGACCATCTTGTGGCTAGGAAAGGCAATTGTTATCCCCTAAACCCTAAACCCTAAACCTAAATAGGATTCAGGGATTCAGGATCCATGGCTTGGGGTTTGAAGGAGCCCTGCAGAACCTGATGAAGCACAGAAATAGGATTATATCTCCAGAAAACCAGAACTTCTATAATATAAGCATTACATTGCATGGCTTTCTTATGATCGTCTTTTTAGTAATGCCTGGCGAGAACATTTGCCACTGGCTCCGGAATGACGAAGGGCTGCTGCGATGCAGCAGCAACAAAATGGATGAGGAGTTGCTTGAAAACTGTACCAGGCATTTGGAAATCACCCCGGCTTAGCACTTAGTAATTACGGGTAAGGGCGTTCGAGAGTTGCCTGAAAACTGTAGTCTTGGGGTAGATGATAGCAAGGGAGTGCCACGAGTTTGCGGGTGATTCAGGTTTGGGGTCTGGGGGTCAGATAGCCGCTTAACCCTCAACTTGGGCCATCGGGTGTGGTAAAAGAGGTCGGCTGCAAAGCCAATTGAAAATACTCCTGGGTAACGTAGACCCCTGGTGTAAGAAAACGCTTATAGGAGGCCTATGACTCATGGCCCTCTCAACAACAAGAAAGCGCAGGAAAACCCTAAACCCTAAATCCTAACTCAACAAGATCCCACAAGCAACCCATACTGAAATCATGGACTGCGCTTTGCTGGCTCGTGTGCTTGCGAGTGCTGAAACCAGAACCAATGAAAGGATCAGGGGACCCGAGAAGCAAGCAGGCCCTTTAAGTAGGGCTGTAAGTAGGACAAACTTCGCCTGCTTTATAGAAGGGTCCTGCGGTAAACCTACGACAGAGGTTGTAGGGAGTTTACACTAAAGTATGTTCTGGTTGGTCAAATTAAGTTTCTGAAGGGTTTGTTGATGGTCGCAGTTTTCCGGCAACCCCATGCACTGCTTCCGAGCTTCAGAAGGTCCTTTTGGGGCAGAAGATGATTGGATGCCACAGACACGCCAATAGAGATCCTATCTTGGCTAAAGATCTTTTGTGAAACCCAACGTCCTGCACCTTCTGTGAGGCCTCTCGACATCGCGAGAGAAGCGGGTCTGCCTCCCTTGCTTGGGGCCCTGAAAAACGTGCCCGCCTAGCTTTTTCAACATAAACCCTAAACCCTTAAAGCCCTAGACCCTAAACCCTAAACCCCTAGACCTTAAACCCTAAACGTTGAATCCTCAAACCCTACAACCCTCGACCCGAAAGCCCCAAACCTGAAACCCTAAACCCCCTAAGCCCTCATAGATCCCTTATAGATCCCTGTAAGGAGCCCTATGGATCCCTTTAAAGGAACCCTAAACCCTAATCCCTAAACTCCGGAACCCTAAACCCTAAACCCTGAACCCTGAACCCTTGATCCTAAACCCCTGAAACCCTAAACCCCTGAAACCCTAACCCCTGAACCCTAAACCCTGTAGACCCTGAAAGCCATGTCCGCAGGTTTGCGGCCCTTGCTTTGCATTTTTGGTGAATCTGCGTTTCGGGTCATGAAAAAGCACAAGGCAAGAGCCAGAAAAATGTAGGTGATCGAATAAATAGGATGGGGCTTCGGGGTATGTCACAGATTTTTGGTTAGATATTGTATGATACGGTTGATGGACAAAATCCTGCATGACCTTAAGGACTCTAAACTACGGGAATTACGGTATATTCCTTATTATGGGAAATGCAGGATTTTGACCATCAACAGTATGGTTCATTCGTCATCTCTTCAGCTTATTATGAGGGAACCCTGCGGACGGAGGTTGCGAGGCGCGGAGATCCAGGGTTCGGGCTCGGAAGCGGGCACGGAGGTTGCGGCTTGGGTTTAGGGTTTAGGGTTTAGGGGTTAGGGTTAGGGTTTAGGGTTTAGGGGTTTAGGGTTTAGGGTTCAGGGTTTAGGGCAGGTTCACGTTCGGGTTCGGGTTCGGCGCGTTATGCCAATAGCAAAGCCAAACAGTACGGCTTCTATAGTAACCCAAACTCCTCACCCAAAGCCCTACAACCTTAACCTCTAAGCAAGCCCACTCTGAGAATCAGGGACGTAGAAGGTCGGTTATAAGTAGAGCTATACATGCCGAGGTTGCCCAACTCATAACCCTAACCTACTTATAAGTCCCTTGACCCCTCCAAGCAAGCCGTATACCCCAAACCCTATTTCAATGAATGATGCAGAGCCCCATAACCCATTTTCAACCCCAAACCCTAAGCCTTAAACCCTAAAGCCTAGACCCTAAACCCTAAACCTTAAACCCTAAAGCCTAGACCCTAAACCCTAAATCCCTCGTCGCAACCTTATAGAAACCTGCTGAAGAAGCCATTTTCAAGGAACCCTACTCTGCCTATGCCCTGAACTCTGAACCTAAACCCTACTTACCCAGACCCCCGGGAGGATCCAAAAAGTAGATCCCTTAATGGGGGTTCCTATAAAGTACCCTTTAGTAGCTAGGGTCCCAAATTAGGGGATCTACTTTTTGGATCCTCCTGGGGGTCTGGGTAGAGGTTCATGGCTAGCTTTAAACGGAGTTATAAGTCCCCTAGTATGAATGATACATATACTTACCCTACTTATACCCCCACTTCTAACTACCCAGGAACCTCCAAGTAACCCTAGACCCACTGACCAACACTAACCTAACCCCCAAGCCCACTCTTCTCTTGAGACAGACCCGTGAACGAGATTCCCAGGTCGAAGTGCATCGAGTCTGGCGCCGGGTTTAGGGTTTAAGGGTTTAGGGTTTAGGTGTGGTGGGTTCAAGGGCTTAGGGGTTTAGGGGTTTAGCAGGGGTGTAGGGTTTCAGCGAGAAAGGCCACTGAAAACCCCAACCAAAACTCTCGAGACCCCTCGAAAACCTATGCAAAAAAAGCCTGGAACACCTGTAGCTGAGTTGCTGAGTTCATAAGCCCCAAGAAGTGTACACTTTTAGATCTATAGTGGGTAATATTATCCCCAAAAGTGTAAAGTGTATCCACTCAGTTCCTAAGGGGGGTCGGCATTAGCCCTAAGCCCTGCGCCCGGAACCCCAAACCCGAAAGTCATGTTCAAACACACTAGGCTATAAACACCCAAACAACCCTGCAAACCCTGAACTCTCTGAAGACAGCCCAAACCCTAAACCCCTAAACTCGAACCCTCCGGTAGCTAGGTCCATGGGTCTACCTTCAACTGCCATAACAAAGTTTTTCCATCTCTTACAATGAACCTTACTATAATCTAATAGGGACCCCGCAAAAAAGTAGGTTTTGGCAGTTGAAGGTACACTGTTTTGCAGTGGCCTCAAAAATGCTACAATAGGCTTTTGTACACCCTAAACCCTAAACCCTAAACCCCTAAGCCCCTAAAGTACAAGTGAGGAACCTAACCGCCCGACTAGAAGGGACCCGGGTATCTGGCAATGTAAGCTCTGCTTCGGCGCTTTGATCCTGCAAGAGCCTTTCAAAAGGGTTTAGGGTTTAGGGGTTTGTCATAATGTAGGAACCTGATTAAGCAACCTTGGGCCTTTATTAGGGTTCCTAATATGAATCCTACTATTTTGGGGTTATAGGCCCAGAGTTTCTTAATCAGGTTCCTACATTAGCCTTGCCAGAGCCATGAACCCAAAGCCCAAGACGATACGACTCCAAAGCCCCAGACCTTGCATTCTAAGTCCTCAACCCTTGAGCGAAAACCCACAGCCTCAATACAGAAGGCTGAATACTTAGTAGTACTCTTCCTTAGGCTTCCAAAATAAGGTACATGTAGTCTAGTATACCAAAGCCTGGTTGTAATGGTTCAGGGCACCTATATAAACCCTCCAAAACCGCGTGACACCCGTCCAAACCCCCCAAATGAAACCCTGTTCTAATGATTCAGGCCCCCCATATCCTAGAACGCTTATATTGACCCCTCTAGACCCCGTAAAGGAATCCTGGATGTAAAAGAGCCCTCCGGCCGCATGAAACCGAAGCCCTCAGCCACACAACCAGAAAGCCAGATCCGAAAAACGGAATTAGGATTTGGGGTTGCTCTCTCAATTCTATACCCAAGCCCCAACAGCCTCAAACTACTCGTTCTACATAGAACAAGGCCACCCACCCTCACCCCACCGCATGACGCACTACGCACCCCAGCAGCCAGTACTGGCCGAGGCGAAGTACGTAAGTGGTTGGTTGAGGCTAGTACGTAAGTGGTTGCGGCTAGATTCGGCTAGATGTACCAGTATGAGCATCATCTGGGCTTTTAAGTAACCAGGGAGAAAAAGGTATAAACTTTTATTCCATAATGGTTCCTTTAAGAAAAAAGTATTACAGTATGGTACTCCAAAGCTCAGTCATTATGCACATTAGCCCGAAGTCCAGCGAGGATCAATGCGTCGCAGCGCAGAACTTCAGCATCTGTGGGTCTCCGGATACTCTCCGAAGGGGTTCTGCGTCCAAGCATACGCCATGCTCCACAACGGCGTGTGTGTATATACATGGTGCACTCTGCTGCTGCGCCAGGCACCTAGCCCACAGCGTAGGAACCCCGAAAACCTGAAGTCCGACATCCGAAGCCACACCCCGAAACCCTCAATCAGTCAGATCTTAATTCTGGGAACCATATCGTTTACTATAGACCCCTATTGTAACTTAAACTAAATGGGAGTTTCCGAAAATAGGGGACACTAATATAGTACCCCTTAATAGTAGGATTCTTACTAAAAGGAGCCCCAAATAAGGTACCCCCTATTTTCGGAAACCCCCAAATCCCTTAACAAGAACCCCCGTATTATGCAGACCCAAAGGTGCAACTGGTTTTGCGAAAGTGGCGTTGGAAACCCTACGAAACCCACCATGTCCTCCGGCTGATCCGGTTCATGTGGCGGCCATAACATCAGGGCACTCTGGGGTATAGGGTTTAGGGCTTTAGGGTTTAGGGGTTTAGGGTTTAGGGGTTTAGGGGTTTAGGGGTTTAGGGGTTTAGGGTTTAGGGGTTTAGGGGTTTAGGGTTTAGGGTATAGGGTTTAGGGTTTAGGGGTAAAGCAGAAATGATAGGAACCCCAAGGAATCAGGAGTGTAGTATTTCGATTTATTTTTCAAGCTTCTCTGTTAGGGCTCCCGACGTGAGGGGCACTAGGCCGGCGCAGCCGCAGAATGCGGGAAACCCACAGAGACGGAGCTCAGATTGGCTGTCCATTGAGTTTCTTAGAAATTAAGTTGAAACGCTTGGGGGGATTTAGGGTTTAGAGTTTATCAGTTAGTGTGGGTGTACGATTTGAAAAGCACGGTCTAGTTTACTGTTAAGGTTTTGGGCTGTGTAAATTGTAGGGCTTACAGTCTACGTTTCAAGGTGCAAAGTTGAGCGGTGTACAATGTTATCCTGCAACACTAAAACCCCTCAAACCCAAAACCTTACAACCCCCCACGCTCGCACGGCACCCCATAGAAGCCCTTGTAGAACCCCTTATAGAAACCTTCTGGCAGTGTACCTACCAAGTCTATCCAACCAAGACCCGTTCAAAACACACAGGTGGTTGTCCGGATCTATTTGGGGTTTCCAAACTTGAGGGTGCCGGATTAGGAATAAAAGTATATAGGGTTCCCCAAACAAACCATGATTTTGACAGTTACCCATATACTTTGTGGGGCTCCCATAAAACAAAGCATGAAAAAACGCACACGCCCGAGGCGGCCGGGCTTCCCAATCCAATAGCAAACCTGTCATAGAATCATAGAACACACTTACTTACCTCTACTTGGAGGTTCATGGGTAGTTATAAGTGGGGTTATAAGTAGGGTAACTATAGATATAACCCATATTAGGGGACTTATAACTCCGTTTATAACTACCCATGAACCTCCAAGTACCTTTAAAATCTCCAAGCAACACTGTAAACCCTGAACCACAAGCCCTAAACAAAAAAGCGCAGGAGAGCTGTTTACGACCGAGTCAATCCAAGACCCAGCCTCCCGAATGCTACGAGTTTGATCTGTCGATTGGCAGAGCCGGGGGCCCTGTACCAAGAAGGCTGACATACCCCGAATCCCGAAACTTCTTCACACAGCTTTCGCGGGCTTCTCGCTCTACCTCCTCGGCTGCCGGCAAAGACTGGTCAAACGGATGATTAAGTCTTGTTCAAGATCAAGCGCGATTCCTTATGAATCCCTTAAAAAACCCTAGCCCTGTCATCTCCACCAAACCCTAGAAACAAATAGCAGAGCGGCATTAACAATTCGAATGGGGGTTTTTAGGGTCGGTATATTTCAATACAACTATGAACATTGGTAACTATCCCAGCTTCTGTAATAATCTTTCAACCCAAGCAAGTCCAGCCCGAGCCCTTTCTTGACACCCAGATGGCCCCCTAGCCCTGAACATGATCCTCAGAGAACCCCAAATAGCCTTATAAGAACCCTAAACAACCCCGCTAAAACATTGTAAACCCTAAGGAACCGTATCAGGCTTCTACAATCCCTCTAAAACCATTCTACAACCCTTACTAAGTCCTTCTTGACCCCCGCTCATGCGAGGCCGTGCCCGCCGCTGGGCTGGGACTTGGCCTGCGAAGCCTCTGGGCACGAGCTGAGCTCGCAGCGCAGGGGTAGGGCTGAATCGCATCTCGAAATCTTATGAACTTGGGCTTAAGGCATATAGGGTGCAGGGCTTAGGGTTTTGGGCTTGTGGCTTTGTGGTTTAGGGTCTAATTTAAAACTTTCTACTGATTGTGAGGTGGTATGGTTTGGGGCAAGGCTTTGGGTGGGTTCAGGCGGGTGCTAGGAGGTTTTGTTTTCGAAAATGAGACTGAGACCCCTGAAATCCTGAACCTAAACACGCGAAACTCTCGAAGCCGAGATACCAACCGCCAGACACCAAGACCATGAACGCTACACCCCAGAGTTTGAAACCAAAAGTGCTAGAGCATAAACCCGAAGACCAACATGCTGCGCCCTCAACTAAGACCCAAACCCGACGGTCCGCGACATGGAATTGGTGCTGGTTGCTTCTGTACTTCTTTAGGTTCAGAGTCCAGGGCGTCGTCGCCTCGGTACTACCATCCATGGCCTCACGCAATTATTGGCTCACGAACCGTTACAGGTAATATAGTGGCCTTAATAATTGGAATAGGGTTTTGTGGTATATTCTACGAAAACTATAATAAGGAAAACCGCCGAAAATAGTGACATTTCAAGCACCCTACTTAGAGGATCATGCGAGCTAGTAAGTAGTTTGCAAGTCGAGATATTGGTATCCTAGTTGTGCTCGTCCTGCTTACAACTCTACTTATATCTACTGAACTTAGACCCCTAGCAAAAGTTATGCTGTTAGCTATTTCTTAGGGGTAAAAGGAACCAAAAATTAAAAATCATTTCTAAGTACCCCTATGGTCTTCCCCTCATCCTCCGAATATAGACTCCACCAGAATCTTTCTAAACTGTTTTGGCCTCACGTTTCGCAAGGACCTTAAAATCCACGCCGTCCAGCGTTGTAGGAATCCTTAGGAACTCTTACAGGCACCCTTAAAGGAAACCCATAAAGGGAACCCTTATAGAACCCTTAAAGGAGCTTTTAAAGGAACCCTTGAAGGAACCATAGTAGGAACCCTCTTAGGCACGCAGAAAGGAACCCTGAGGGATCCCGTAGAGGCACCTTATTAAAGGAGGCCTTTAAAGAAACTTCAGGGGCTTGGGGTTTAATGTAGGAACCTGATTAAGAAACCTTGGGCCTTTATTAGGGCTCCTTATATGACCCCTTCTATTTTGGGATTACAGGCCCAGGGTTTCTTAATCAGATTCCTACATTAGGATTTAGCGTCTGAGCCGCAACCCCTACTAGAACTCTCGTAATAACCCTTATCGGAGCCCTGTAGAGGAATTCTTATCGGACCCCTGTAAAGGAATTATGCCATTGAAGCTACGGTTTAGGGTTCAGGGTTTAGGGTTTAGGGCTTAGGGGGCTATCCTAGGAGTCCGAAACTGGTCAACACTAATTTCGAGACACAAGGAATTCAGAAATGCTGCGAAAAAACGCGGAGAATCTCCCGGTTTCGGGTTTCAGGCTCAGGGCTTTCGGTTTTAGGGTTTAGGGTTTAGGGGTTTAGGGGTTTAGGGTTTAGGGGTTTAGGGTTTAGGGTTTAGGGGTTTAGGGGTTTAGGGTTTAGGGTATACGGTTTTAGGGTTTAGGGTTGAGGGTATAGGCTTTTGGCTTTAGCGTTTGAGGTGTAGGGATACGATTGGTTTGCCGGGCTAGGGGGTTTGAGAGTGAGTCGGAACAAACCTTTCGATATATGGGAGAAACTATAAAGTCTGCAATCCTGACCAGTGGTAGGTCTTTGGCCCTCTACCTAATTCATCTGGTTGCTGAGTTCCAGAAAAGGTTAACCTGAGGCCCTAAAGGGCCCCAAAGCTAAAAGGTGACCTACTCAACAGCTAGGTAAGTTGGTAAGTTATATTCCTTTCTCACGGGGTGCTAGGCTCTTTGAGGGCTTCTTGCCCGCTTCGGGGAACTCAAGCTTGAGTCAACGCTTCGCTACAGTTTGGGGTTTAGTGTTGAGGGCTACGCGTCTTGGGGGTGCGGCTTTAGGGTGTTCAGGGTTTCGGGCTGGGGGCTAAGAGTTTCATAAGGTTTAGGGTCTTGGGTTTAGGGTTTTGGGTTTGGGGTTTTAAGGTTATGGTTTAGGGTTTAGGGTCTTAGGTTTAGGGTTTTGGGTTTAGGGTTTTAAGGTTTAGTGTTTAGGGTTTAGGGTCTTAGGATTTAGGGTTTAGGGTTTAGGGTCTAGGGATTAAGGCCTGAGGTTCGGGGTTTCATGTACAGGGCTTCGGGTCTCAGAATAGTCGGGCCCCAAAACAGCACATAAGCAAAAATAAGGATAGGGATATCCCATATAAAGCCTCTTGTAATGAACCCAATAAGGTCGGGATATCCCTTTTAAATGCTTATGCTTATGTCCTTTTTGGGTCCCTAAATGGCTTAGGCTGAGATCCTACTTGGAGGTTCGCGGAACTTACTTGGTGATATAGAGGCCTGAAAAAACTGAGCAGGGTTTTGTGGCATGCTATCCTATATAGTTAAAATGAGGAACCCGAAGGAAGAATATGGTTAATCATTCAGGCTTGTACATTAGGTTACATGTTGAGTTTTGCCTTAAGAATGGCTGTCTTGCTTACAACCCAACCGAAAGTTTACGTACTAAGTCCCACGATCCTTCTAGTAGGCTGCTGACCTAGCATGTACGGGAGGCTTTATGCACGAAAGTTTCCTGCCAGGCACCTCTTCTAAACCCTAAACCCTACGCTACCAGTTAAAGGTTCTACAAACAGGGACCCTAAACCCGAAACTAAAAAACGGTACACTACTTCATTCCAGTGAAAGGCCCTATAAACATGGCACCCAACATCCAGAAGAACCTTGAACCGAATCTTCAGTCTTGATCCTTTTCAGTAGATGAAGCTGGAACTACTTGGAGGTTCATGGGGAGTTACAAGTGGGCTTATAAGTATAAGTAGGGTAACTATAGTTATAGCCCATATCAGGGACTTATAACTCCACTTGTAGCTATGCATGAACCTTCAAGTAGACTTTCGGGTTTCGGATATGGGATTTGGAGCCCAGGGTGTGGATTTAGGATTTGGGCTTTTGGTTTAAGGATCCAGGCGCTCAAGTCGATTACCGCCCTTGGCGGAGACTCGGGCTGAAATAGGGAAGATTCTCCAAGATGCGAGTACCCAGAGCCATACCCGTTCATCAAGGACCCAGAGACTCCAATATCCCTTAATTAAGGAATATACCTTCAATCATATTAGGGATCCTACTCTAACTTACGGTATATTCTTTAATTAAGGGATGTTGGAGTCTCTGGGGAAGAAACCCCTTGAAAAGGGTATCGGTCTCTGGGTAAGGCCCACGGCCCATGATCCAGTTCTTCGTATCAAAAGCCCAGCTTGAGCTGAAGATTAGCGCCGCACAACCACGAATCGAGAGACGGTGGGCCTACCCCGATCCCAAAACACGAAACTCCTAAACCCCAAACCCTGGACCTAACCCTACTCCGAAGCCTGAAGCCCTATAAAGCCGGCTACCCTTCAACACTAAACCCACCAAGTTCTTGAGTGTTTAATGTAGGAACCTGATTGAGAAACCCTGGCCCTATAACCCTAAAATAATAGGATTCATGCCAAGTTCTTGAGTGATTATAGAAGACCTGGAGCATTCTCTGGGGATGGCCACAAACACATAAATGTCAGGATCCCCAAAGCACCACACAGCTGCAGCTGGTGGCTCACATGGGTTCTGGCTCGGCTTCGGATTCGTCTTCATCGGGAATTTCGCGAGTGTGGACTTGGTCCTGGAGACGTTTCGTGGTCCGGGGTTTAGGGTTCAAGTAAGCCTAGGCTTCTGAACAACCGCTTTATTATAAGGGTACCCTTTTTCCTACTATTCGGTTTTAATAACGGGGCCCTAAAATAAAAATGGCAAAACGGCACTACTCAGGAACCTAGCAGAAGGTCTTTCAACAAGTTTTATCACGTTCGTATGTAGTCTTAATGACTTATTTGTTCTCTACGTTTAGGGCCGGGATTGAAGGATTGGGCCTGTCGGGTAGTTGGTTCAGGGTTCATTCAGGCTGCTGCCAGGGCAGTGAAGCTTAAGGCTTAACCCTAAACCCTAAACCCTAAACCCTAAAACCTAAGCCCTAAACCCTAAAACCTAAACCCTAAACCCTAAACCGGGTTCAGGAGGTTGGAGGTTTGAGCTTTAGGGGTTTAAGGGTTTACTGGTCTAGCGAGCATGGACACGACCATATGAAAGCTTGTCAATTTTAGGGTCCCTTTGTGGGTACCCTAAACAATAGGTGCCGTATTGTTTTAAGGACCCAAAAAGGGACCCTAATTTTGACAACCACCCATATGTTTACCCTTGATCTGCTCATTTGCTTGGTGACTTTTACCCCCCGTCGCTCTTCAACCGGAAAGGCAACCTTACACCCTGGAACTGACCGTCACACCTTTAGATTTTAGGGGAGCTTCCGAAAAGAGGGGACTCGCAATATAGTACCCTAAATAGTAGGATCCTTATTCTAAGGACCCCAAAATAAGGTACCCCTAATTTTCGGAAACTCCCTTATAGTTGTTCTATGAGGCCTTCACCCCAGCCCTCTTCCACCCCGAATCGCACGCTTCAGCCCAAAACCCTAAATCCTAAACTGGTCCTAAACCGAAACCGTTTTTGGGGTTTAGGGTTAGGGTTCAGGGTTTAGGGCCAAGAACAAAAAGGAGCTGAACACCTAAAGCTTCAGGATTTCTGCTTCGACACATTTAGCCTCATTCTGCAAGCCATACTACTCGGTTAATCGCTGGTCGGTATCCAACATCAGCCTAAACTCTGGAGCGTTGACAGTGCAAGGACAGATCGCCATGATACATAGCTCTGCACCCCTTCGACATGAAGTGCTAGGTTCCTGAGTAAGTCCTTTATAATAAGGGTACCCTTTTTCCTAATCTTCAGTTTTAGTATGGAGACCCCAAACTAACAAGGGCAGAAGGGTACTACTGAGGAACCTAGTAGACCCTAAACCTTATAATAAGGATCCTACTATTTGGGGTACTATATTGGGGTCCCCTATTTCTCGGAAACCCCCATCATGAAGTGTCTGAGGTTTTGTGCCAAGCCCGGTTTAGGGCGACCTCGTCGTCCGAGTCTTCTTCGGCGCACTGGCGGAAGACGTGGGCCAGGCGACAGCCTGCTGAAAGGCGACAAGCACCTAGGGTTAGGGGCTTAATAAGTAGAATAGGGTTTTGGGCGGTTCCTTATGATAAATGTAGTATAGTATATCCCCCAACCCTATTCTACTTAAGGCCCCTACAGTAGGGTTTGGGGCTTAGCACCTAGGCCCTAGGGTTTAGGGTGCAGGGCGTTTGGTTGATGTTGAAGGTTTAGGGTGTAGGGGGCATGGAGCTCCGCATGCGCTGCTGCGGTTTAGGGTTTAGGGGTTGAGGTGTTTTGGGAGTTTAGGGGTTCAGGGGGCTAGGGTTTAGGGTCTAGGGGTCTAGGGGTTCAGGGGTTCAGGAGTTTTGGTGGTTCAGGGGTGCAGGGATTTACGGCCATTTAGGCTCCGGGTTCAGAGTTTAAGTAGAAACAAAAAATCTGAGGGACCCGGAAGCCCTGAACCTTCAGCGGCCTACGGCGTGCCAATCTTTCACGGAGATGGGTTCGTGCTCGAGAAGCTCAGAAGCCAGAGGCCTGGGTGCGGGCGGTGTGAGGACCAAGTAGTAGTAGTAGTAGTAGTAGTAGTAGTAGTAGTGGTAGTAGGTAGGCAGGGAGGTAGGGAGGCAGGTAGGTAGGTAGGTCGGCTAGTCGTAGGTAGGCAGGTAGGTAGATAGGCAGGCAGGAGGCAGGGTAGTAGTAGTAGTAGTAGCAGGAATAATAGTAGCAGGAGTAGCAGTAGCAGTAGCAGTAGCAGTAGTAGTAGTAGTAGTAGCAGGAGTAGCAGTAGCAGTAGTAGTAGTAGTAGTAGCAGTAGCAGTAGCAGTAGCAGTAGCAGTAGCAGTAGCAGTAGTAGTAGTAGTAGTACTAGTAGTAGTAGTAGCAGCAGCAGTACTAGTACTAGTACTAGTACTAGTACTAGTACTAGTACTAGTACTAGTACTAGTACTAGTACTAGTACTAGTACTAGTACTAGTACTAGTACTAGTACTAGTACTGCTACTACTACTACTACTACTANCCCCAAGCCAAGCCAAGCCAAGCCAAGCCAAGCCAAGCCAAAAATAAGTACTGAAAATTTATTCCAAGGCCCTCATACGAAAAGCAAGGCCCTCGTAGGAAAAGCAAGGCCCTCATACGAAAAGCAAGGCCGTCATAGGAAAAGCAAGGCCCTTATAGGAAAGCGAGGCCCTCATAGAAACTGCTTCCCCCAAGTTTGCTGCGAAGCCCGCTCCCCCAACTTTGCTTCAGATGTGGCCAAACGCAGTGTAAAAGTTGTAAATAGTAAATCGCAAGAGAATCATACCGTCAAATAAGAGACGTACCCCTACTACTACAACTGCTACTACTAGTACGACTAGTACTACTAGTACTACTAGTACTACTAGTACTACTAGTACTACTAGTGCTACTAGTGCTACTAGTACTACTAGTACTACTAGTGCTACTAGTGCCACTAGTGCCACTAGTGCTACTAGTGCTACTAGTGCTACTAGTGCTACTAGTGCTACTAGTGCTACTAGTGCTACTAGTGCTACTAGTGCTACTAGTGCTACTAGTGCTACTAGTGCTACTAGTGCTACTAGTGCTACTAGTGCTACTAGTGCTACTAGTGCTACTAGTGCTACTAGTGCTACTAGTGCTAGGGCTGTTTAGGGCTTAGGGCTTTAGGGAGCTTAAGGTTTACTTAGTTGCTGAGTTATAAGCCCCCAAAAAGTGTACACTTTTCGTTTATAGTGGGTAATATCATCCCAAAACGTGTAAAGTGTATCCACTCAACTACTAAGTTTGGGATTCGGGGTCGATTTTTAGGAGTTTGCGTCTTGGGCTTACGGTTGCTGGCGTAGGGTTTAGACCCTAGGATGTTGGGCTTTCTGTGTTGGGTTGAGGGGTTTAAGGTTTAGACTCCAGGGGCACTTTATCTCTTGCTCACAGGACGAGATTTTATGATGCCTGGGCCCCCGGCGATTCGTCCTGTACATCGCACTCCGTACCTTCTGTAGATGCCTGGAGACATGTAAGGTCCCAAACTTTACAACAAGCTCTTGGGGCACAGTCTACAATACAAAGATGATGAGTAGCAGGGGACCCTCCATTCGACATTAATGGCCTGAGCCCTGCACCCCTAAACCCTAAACTACCCAAGCCCAAAACCCTAAACCCTAAACCCCAAACTACCCAAGCCCAAAACCCTAAACCCTAAACTACCCAAGCCCAAAACCCAACAACCCAGCTTCTATGCGGGTGCAGGTTGACAATTCAAGGCTGGAGAAGACTCGCTCCCGGACCCCCAACTTTAGGGGTTTAGGGTTTAGGGTTTAGGTTTTAGGGTTTAGGGTTTAGGGTTTAGGGCACCAACAAAAACAAAGAGCCGCCTCTTCGAAGGCTGCTTTCGCTACCGGACTTTCTTCGACCTCTGCGAGTGTTCTTGGGCGGGTCTTGGTTTCTTGTTCTTGGGGTCGAGGGCCCTGGCGGGTTGCGGCGGCAGTTTAGGATTTAGGCCTCGGGCCTTCAGGGTTTAGGGTTTAAGAGGTTTAAGAGGTTTAAGGTTTGGGTTCAGGGTTTAGAGTTTAAGAGGTTTAAGGTTTGGGTTTAGGGTTTAGGGTTTAGGGTTAAGAGGTTTAAGGTTTGGGTTTAGGGTTTAGGGTTTAGGGTTAAGAGGTTTAAGGTTTGGGTTTAGGGTTTAGTTGGGCATAAGGCTTGGGTTCTCAGTCCCATAAGCCTTTTGTGTGGTAGAGCCCAAGTGTTCAGGGCTTAGGCCTAGAGCTTTGTGGATAAGGTTTCGGGCTTGAGAAGGCTCAGTTTAGAACTCAGGGTGTATCGCTCGATTTGGATGCCTCAAAAGGTGGGACGAAGGTAGGTAGGATAAAGGATTCCTTATATAAGAACTCTCATTTGGGGATTACCCCACCTACCTTCATCCTACCTTTCGAGGCCCCTGATCGATAGAATGGGTGAGCTGAACAGGCTGGAGGCGTCTCCTCCGGATGTACCGGCTGAAGGCCATGTTTTCAGGACGTAACCTGGGCACTACTGCTGTCGGAGATGCCTGCACTATCTCTTAATCCCCTAAACCCTACACCCCTCAACCCCTGAACCCCGAAACCGCAAACCCTGAACGCTATCAGAGAATCCAGACCCCTCCGAGAAGCTAGAAAGCAGGTCCTCCCCACCTTTGAGTGTTTTCCTCCACATCACCCTGAACCGCAACAAGTTGTGTTTTCTAGATAACCCTAAACCCTAAACCCCAAAGCCTAAAGCCTAAACCTTAAACCCTAAACCCCAAAGCCTAAAGCCTAAACCTTAAACCCTAAACCCCAAAGCCTAAAGCCTAAACCCTAAACCCTAACCACCAAAACCTAAAGCCTAAACCCTAAACCCTAAACCCCAAAGCCTAAACCCTAAACCCTAAAGCCTGGGTCATTAAGAGAACATCGAGACACACGTGATCAGGCTTGGGGCCTGGGGCTTCTTGACTTATTGTCCTACTTGTCGGGTATCATGGGGGAACCAAAGGTTAACCTTTTTCATAATATAAGGATTATATAGGGATTATACTACCCCAAAAGGTTAAAGGTTACCTACTCTACTACTAGGTTGTTTCAGGGCTTCAGGGCTTACCATAGAAGGCTGGGGAATTACCAATGCATTCCTATATTCTATATTCTGAATCGACTTGAAGTTAGGGTTTAGGGCCCGAGGTTGAGAGTTGAGAGCTTTTAAGAGGTTTGGCTTTACGGTTTTTAGGGTTCCCCTAAACCCTAAACCCTAAACCCTAAACCGTCTGGCTCATTTACCAAGCACCCGGAATCAAGAAGCAGCCTCCAAACTTCAACCCTAAGCCGCCATCAGCGAAAACGCAACAGCCCAAAGCTGCAAAGCCCACCTCCGATAAATCCGACGTTCCGCATCACTACCCTGATAAAGTCTTGAAGCCTACAATCCAGGACCTCGTCGAGAAACCCAAATCCTCAAACCCTAAACCCCTAGACCCTAAACCCCAAGGAATAATATTGGTAATTAATTAGTCAAGCTTCTATGTGAGAGGGAAGTCGCTGAGCCCAGAACCATCGGCGACAGGACGCTGCTGAAAGGGCTGCCGCAAGGAGCCTGGGATACTCTCTGCTTAGGCCAGAGACTAGGAAATCCCATAATTAACGAATATGTCATCGTACTCGGGATCCCTATATGATTTCAGGTCAACTCCTTTACTGGGTGGGTGGGTGGGTGGACACAACTTCTAGGGCTCTGTGCTCAGTGTTGCGAGTATAGGTTTGGAAATCTGGCTGCAAACCGACCTGTAAGCAGTTTGGCGTTCAAGGGATAGAACCCTAAACTAAACCCCAAAGCCCCTAATATGCGGGCCTTAAGAATTAGAATAGGATTTGGGGACCCAGACCCTATACTATAATTAGAATAAGGAACCCCCAAAATAGTATTAGGGAGTTGCACCCCCAACGGACTCCAAAACCTACAAAACCCCAAACCCCAAACCCTAAACCCTAAACCCCAAACCCGCGCCAACGGACTCCAAAACCTCCATCCGAACGTCGCTTCGCCTCAAACCCAGTTGGGAGTTTCCGAAAATAGGGGACCCCAATATAGTACCCTAAATAGTCGGATCCTTATTATAAGAACCCCAAAATAGTAGGATCCTTATTATAAGAACCCAAAAATAAGGTACCCCTAATTTTCGGAAACTCCCAGTTCTCGACTCCTCCCAGCAATACCGCCATGTGCGGCTCGGCCCGTCTGTGTGTTCGGCTCTACAGCTCCCAGGTTTCCGGCCGACCAAGGAACCCGCATTAAAAAAAAAACGGCACAGGAAAGTAAGACATAGTAAGGTCACATGAGACATCGTAAAAAAAGACAAGATAGACCTTGCAGGAAATTCCAGGCCTGCACACGCGCACGACAAGCCCCTAAGGTTCGTTCGTGAGTGCTTCTGCAACGGTGGCAGCGTGCTCTCGTCAAAAGCCCTGAATGCCCACCTGCTTTTCGGGTTCCCCAAACCCTTTAAGTTCAACCTCTTTATACGCATCCCACAACTTGCTCTCATCCCCGTTGTAAGTTTCCTGCATCCAGGGTGTCCATGTCGCCATCATCTTCCTGGCTGATGGGCGGCACTGAATGCCAGTGAGGACAGCGAAGGTCTGAGGTTGGACCATGTGACAACTAAAATTAGAAATGAGGCCAAAGTAATCGGCTTTAGGTGGCTTTCACATCATTTACATTAAGAACTTAAGGCTTGATTGTACTTCTGACTACAAGTTCATGGCACTACGTTCTCGGAGCATTGTCAGCTTGGATCTATAATAGTCTGATTTGATATGGGTTGTCAAAAACTAGGGTCCCTTTTTGGGTCCCTATTATAATACGGCACCTACTATTTAGGGCACCAGAAAGGGACCTTAATTTTGACAACCACCCATGTATACTCCTAACGAGGAAAAGATGGGTCCAGGCTCCGGGGCCTCTGGGTACTCAGGGCACTCAGCCCCAATTCCGCACGAAGCATCCTAAAAGTGAATACCAACCCTAAACCCCAAACCCCTAAACCTCTAAACCCCTAAACCCCTAAAGCCCTAAACCCCCCAAAAATGAGAGATACAACAAAAGCACGATGTCAAACTATCGCTCGGCACTTACGGCTGCCTCCACGAGCTCACAAAAGAGACCTCGCAGGCGCTCACCTCAGACACCCATGGGATTTAGTGGGCCTTAATAATTAGAATAGGGGTTTGGGGCATATTATACTATAACGATAGTAAGGAACCCGAGGAATAACATTGGGGTGTAGTGTTTAGGGGTTTAGGGTTTACGGTTTAGAGGTTTAGGGGTGAGGGTTTAGGGGTTTAGGAGTTCAGGGTTTAGGGCTTTAGGGCAGCGTCCGCGGAGTCGGGGTTAGTAGAAAGTCTTTGGCAAGAAAAAAAGGTTCGGGGGTTGACAATCTCGGGCTTCGAGGTTGAAGGTTGTAAGTTTAAAGGTCTGTAGGAATTTTTTCAGAGACTAAACCCGACTGCTAGGCCCTCAGCTCTAGCCATGACTCTGTGATCATTAAAGAAGGTTTTTAAACATCCCGAACACCGACACGGACCGAAACGACCGAAAACGTCGGGCTGAGGCAACTCCTCAACGGAGGAACCCCAAAACAATCAATGTAGGGGCCGCGGTTACACAATGTTTTTTCGGGTAAATTATAGTATAATTACCCAGGGACTTTGAGGGTATACGATGCCCAGCTACTCTGGCCCAGTGGGATCTAAGTGCCCCAGACCACCACGATTTGCTTCTCGCGGACAGGCAGCAGCAGTGCCTCCTTCGCGCGGTCTTGGAACCGAATCGAGCCAAGTCCTTGGCTTCATCACGTTAGGCATCACCACCGGTTCGGTGCCTTCAAACGAGGACGGCTGATGGCTCGAGTTCTGACATCCAACCACTGAAACAGTGCAGATGCTTGGCTTGCCAGATTTTGGCCTTCTGCAGGAGCTTTGCAAGTCGACAGTTGCGTCCTCCATCACGGTCAAAACTCTTGAGACCGTGCGGGGGCTTGAAATTCGGTCTGGGCCGCCGGGGTGACGCCCCCGGCTCCTGTCCAGTTGCAATACAACCTAGACCTCCAAAGCGTCAGCCTCTGTGTCACCCTTGCCCTAAGAGCCACCTGTCTCTGAACCTCCCCGCCTAAAACCTCGCAACCCTAACTGAATTCAATCCGTTACAAACCCATGTAAAGCCATATAGAGCCTATAAAGCCTGCTTTGAAACATGTGAACATGAAGTAAACCGTCTACGCCCCTAAACCCCAAAAGCTCTACTAACCTAAACCCGAAACCCTGAGCCTTCAACCCTAAACCCGAAGCCATGGCCGAAACCCTATGATAAGGCCCGCGCTGACCTGCGACCAACTTTTGACTTCGCCCTCGCACCTGCTTCAGGAGTCTCGGTTCTAACGACGTTAGGGGGTGGTTAAGGGTTTCGGGGTTTAGAAACCTAAAACCCTGACCCTGTCCATTAAACCCACAACTTAACCCAAACCCCTACAAACTAACCCTGAACCCCTAACCCCTACAAATGAACCTTAAGGCCTTAAGAGCTTAGGGCTGGGCTTCAGAAGAACCCGAAGTTTCAGCCGGTGCTTCAGCTTACTGATAGGGTTTGCTTATGGGTCCGCATCCTAGGTGTCGGCTCGAAAAGTCTCCAAAAGGCTCGACAAAATTATGTATACTTATGGCTCTGTATTAAACAATAAGGGCTTGAAACTAAAAACTATGACAAATCGATACCTGGTACAGCGTTTTGCGTTTTATTCTTGCTCTATAGGGGTTCCAAAAGGGTTCTATAAAGGCTCCATAAGGGTTCTCGAAGGATGAACGAAGGAGCTGTATCAACGTGTAATGTTTGCTTTTCTTGGGTGGGGGCTCCAGGCGAACATACTCGGAGTCCTTCATACTGATTTCAGGCATCTTCCGGCTTAAGCGCTAATTACTCGACTCTCTGGGCTGGCTGGGATAACCCGAACCAAGGTACGTCTTGCTCCAACTCTAAGCTGCTGATCTGACCTTATACGTCACCCGCGCAAAGCAAAGACGCCGTACTTTCAACCCTGCGTAGACTTGTCCTTACAATCCGTGTGCCAAGTGCCCCCAGATCCTTCAGAGCATACTTACTCCAAGTAACCCCTCCAGGCCCCCCCCCCTCCCCCGGAATGTAGTACCCGTTTACCCTATTGCGCTAGCAGGTTTCATCTTCAGGCTGAAGAACTGGCAAACAGGTAGCCCTCAACACGGCTCTTGCGAAGAAGTTCAAACCCTAAACCCTAAGCCTTAAACCCTAAATCCTCTACGCTAATCCCTAAACCTTCAAGTTGCAATCGATAGGGACACCTACTACTATAAGTTGAATGTGGGCTTGAACTCAGCTCATTAACCACACGAACACCTTGTAGAACCCTTACGAAGCTTAGTTTCTCAAAGAACTGCTAGAGCAAAGCAATCAGAAAACTGCCAAAGAATATCGCCCAAGCAGTGCTGCCACAGAACAAACAACTTCAAAAGCCTAAACTCTAACCTCTCAGAGTTAAAAACAAGCCCAAACTCCTCAATGATAAAAAATTGAACCCTTAGAATTGAAAAACACAAAACTCCTAAAATTATCAACGCCCTAAACCCCTTGCTTAAGGATCCCTCATAGAACCGTTTAAGGAAGCTAGTACAAGGGCCTTAATAATTAGAATAGGGTTTTGGGGCCCATTATACTATAATTGTACTAAGGAACCCCAAAAGAGTACTGGTAATTATTTAAGCCCCTAGAAATCCCTAAATCCCTTATAGTACCCTTGCAGTATCACCTTTAAAGGAGCCCTTTAACAAACCCTGGTAGTTATTAAGGCCCCTATATTGTTAAAATTACAAAAAGGCTGTGCTTTCGGCTTTAGGCCCCCCAAAAAGCCCTAAATCCCTTATAGTACCCTTATAGTATCCCCTTAAGGAAATCTATCAAAGTCCCTTATAGTACCCTTAGAGTATACCCTTAAAGGAAGTCTAAAAAAGCCCCTTATAGTACCGTTAGAGCCTTTAAAGGAAGTCTAACCTTAAAGGAAGTCTAAAAAAGGCTGGTAATTATTAAGGCCCCTATATGGGTAGTTGTCAAAATTAAGGTCCCTTTTTGGGTACCCTAAATAAAGGTGCCGTATTATAATAGGGACCCACAAAGGGACCATAATTTTGACAACCACCCATATCGTTAAGCTTCGTCGTGTTCTTTATTGCCAATCCTGGGTGCTTTAGAAGGACAACCACCCATATTGGTAAAAAAGGGCTGTGCTTTCGGCTTTCGGGCGCCTGCTCGGACCGAACTCGCCCTCGGAATCGCAGTCCGCGAGGTCGGCCTCGCCTTTTTCAGCGAAGTCTTGGGGGGCAGGGTTTAGGGGTTAGGGTTTAGGGTTTAGAGGGGGCGTTTGCTTAAAGGCAGCTATAAGTGGGGTTTAGGAATTAGGAATTAGGTGTTCGGATTTAGGGTCTGGGGTTTAGGGTTCAAGTAAGGTTTGGGTCTCCTTTAAGGGGGCTCCGTTAAGCGGTTTAGGGGTTTCGGGTATACGGATGAGGGCGTACAAAGTTCAGGGTTTAGGGTGGGGGATCTCTAGGGGTTCTATACTTGGGTCTTCTAGGGTTCCTATACGTCTGTAAGGGCCTAGAAGTGGCTTTAAGGCGCTTACTTGAGACTTCTAGTTTAGGGATTAGGGTTTAGGGTATAGTATAGGGATTAGGGCTTATAGGGTTTAGGGCTTAAGGCGTTTACTTGGAGGTTCGGTTTTAGGGTTAGGGTTTTAGGGATTATATAGGGTTTAGGGTATATGTTATAGGTAACAAGGGTTCTATACTTGGGCCTTTTAGGGTTCCGTTAAGGGGCTATAAGTGGGTTTAGGTGTTTGGGTTTAGGGTTCATGGGTAGCTATAAGTGGCGTTAAAAGTATGGCAACCCATATTAGCGGACTTCTAACTCCATTTCTAACTACCCATGAATCTCCAAGTAGTAGGTAGGGCTTAGGGTTTTAAGGTTCGGGGGGTTTGGGTTCAGGGTTTATGGTTTACGGCTCTAGGGGTTTGGGGTGTGGTACCGGGGCCTTCGGCATTGGGTTGTGGGGTATATCATACTGTAAGTATGATCAGGAATCCCCAAATCGTGTCGGTACTTGTTCCGGCTTCTATATCAGGTCTTCTTTTGTTTCTTTACAGGGCTTAAGTGCCTTGGGGTGTATGGCTTTAGGGTTGTAGGGGGGCTAGCTTAGGGGCTTTAAGGTTTTATTCAGGGTCTGCCAACAGGTACACTGTCCAGCGGTTGAAGGCGAGGTCAAAGTAATCCGACACGTCCCCGAATTGCAAGTAAAGCATGGCATTCTTCGCCAGAAAGCCACTTGGCGTTCGACGAGTTGCGCTGCCCCTACTCGTTCAGAATCCAGCGCTGGTTAGAATTGCGGGTGGGTAAAGGAGGGCGGCCAGCCTCAGGAAAAGCATCGGAAGGGGACCAAACCAGGCAACTTGTCCGGAAGGGTTCCCGCTCGCGTCTGCTCAAGACCCAAAGCTCCTTCTTCGTTGGAAGCAGTGGAATGATGATGCATTTCGGGGCATCCACATTCAGCGGAAAAGCCCGGCTTGAACATGAACATCATGTTGAGTTAAGGTTTTAGGGCATTAGGGCTTTAGGCTAAAATTTAACCCGCGATCCCTACAATCGCTAGTGCTTGGGGCTTGTAGGAGTTTATGGCATGATCTGGTACTCAACATCAAGACCTTATCAGAGAGTCCTTGAGACCGTCCCGTTTCATTATTTCGGAACCCGAAAAGCCCGAACCAGCAAACCCTGACGCCCTTAACCTCCCAACCCGAAACCCCAAAACCCCATATAAGCCGAACAAAATGATGCTGGACGTCCGATGGAAGGGGACATCATGGGTGGGTTACATGAGTCAAAAAGCATTGTCCGTTCGGGGGAACAGAATGGTAAAGCTTCATAGCTACATGTTAAGGTTATACAGAGTGATAGAGTTTAACGTGGGCACCTGGTTCACAAACCCCCTGTCTCAATTCGGTTCTGCAGTAGGGATCCTAATCTTACGGCCTTTACAAAGAGGGGCTCATTAATCAGGGTTTTCGTTCTTCAAATCAATCAAACTTTAAAAACAAATTACCAATACTATCTCTTAGCGCTCCTCAATATGACTATACTTGTATACGTACACCAAAACCCTATTCGATTGACAGGGCCCCCATATTGAGCCCGTTGCGTGCTCTCGGGCTTACGGGTTTTAGGCCACAAGCCCTAAACCCTAAACGCCAGACCCTGAACCCTGTACAATACCCCAAACCTGACTTAAACCCTAAACCCTAATACCCTAACCCTTAAAATATCTTTAAACCATGAGCCCGAAACCCCAAAACCCTAAACCCCGAGAACTAAACCCTCTGAGGGTTCCTTGAAGGAGTTCCCTTAAAGTGGGTTCCTTTTAACTGGGCTTTTAAGTGACCAGGGACAAAAACAGTATAAACTGTATTTCATAATGGTTCCTTTAAGAAAAAAGTATTAAAGTATGGTACTCCAAAGCTCAGTATAACTACCCTAAACCTATAAAACCCTATCAAACCCTACAGAATACTATAGAACCCTTAAAGGAACCCCTATAACCCCACTAGTGGGTTCCTTTTAAAGGGGTTCCTAAAACATCGCGCAACGGCCCAGGCCTGGAGCTGTTGACTCGGTAGGGCAAACGCCTCGGCAGCAAGGACGGTTAGAGCCATCTCGGTGGTTTAGGGGTTTAGGGTTTAGGGTTTAGGCTTTAGGCTTTAGGGTGTAGGGTTTAGGGTTTAGGGTTTAGGGTTTAGGCTTTAGGCTTTAGGCTTTAGGGTTTAGGCTTTAGGCTTTAGGCTTTAGGCTTTAGGCTTTAGGGTTCAGGGTTTAGGGTGTAGGGTTTAGGGTTTAGGGTGGGTTCCCAAACTACAGGGTGCCGCAGAGTCGAATTACATAGGGTCAAGCAAGGATCTTTACAAGCGCCTCCATATGTACGTTGTAGTACTGTAGGGCTCTCAAGGATACTCAAAGGGTCACGGAACGTCGCCTTACTTAAAGGCTCCTGAAACGTCATTTATGAGTATTTCAAACGACTTAGTCTTACTTAAAAGATCGGGGATGTCGGGCTCAATCTTGCCCGAGACCTGAAACGACTACCGGAGCTACGCTCTTTCTGCATACCAGAAATCATCTGTACTCTAATTACCCATTACGTCCCGAGAACCCCCAATCAACAAACCTACAAAAAATCCCAAAACCCACTCAGAGGAGCAGTGTTGGGGTGTCGGGGGCCTGAGAAGGTAGAGTTTAGGGCTTGGGGCTTCAAAACCCAAGGACATGGTTTAGGGTCTATGGGTCTCGGGTTTAGGGTTGAGGGTTTTGGCTGTAGGGCCTTCACTGTCTAGGGTGCCAAATCCTAACCCCTAAACCCTACACCCTACATCCTAAACCTGACAGACACCCTAAATCCGACATCCCAAACCCTTGTAGCAACCGTTATAGAACCTGCATAGTAACCCTTACAGATTCTTATAGATCCCAAGTAGACCCTAAACCCTAAACCCGAAACCCTTCAAAGGAACCCCCTTCAAGTAGGACCCAGGTCCCTGGCTGGACGGGGTCGGCGAGTAGATGCGCGCCGAGATGGCCGAGGAGGCCTCCGTCTCGTATGAAAACGGGCTTACTTGGAGGTTCATGGGTAGTTATAAATGGAGTTTTAAGTCCCCTAATATGGGTTATAACTATAGTTACCCTGCTTATAAGCTACCCATGAACCTCCAAGTAGGATTAAAGGCTTCTGGTTTAGGGTTGAGGTCTCGTAGTAAAATGTACCTGGGATTCAGGGCTTCGGGGGCTTTATAGACATCTATACCATTTCTCACTGGCCCAAAACCCAAGGAAATAAAAGTTGAAACTTTCAGAACCGACTACCTTATAAGAACCCCAAAAGTTGAAAAGTTGAGTTTACAGCCAATAAGATTTAGACGGGTTTTATAAGGGCTTTGTGCGGGTTAATGTGGTGTTGATAGGGGATTGAAGGGATTTTTACGGGGTTTCCAGGGTGTTATACGGCTGTGATGGGGTTCAATTGTACCTAACGGATCACGAGAGTTCGTAAGTAGTGGTTTGCAAGACGAAAAAGTGCAACTCGTACTAGTGCCAGTGCCAATGCCAGTGCGAGTGCCAGTGCCAGTGCTAGTGGTAGCGGTGTGGTAGTGGTAGTCGTCGTCGAAATAATAGCAGTAGCAGCAGCAGCAGCAGCAGTAGCAGCAGTAGCAGCAGCAGCAGCAGCAAGAGCAGGAGCAGGAGCAGGAGCAGTAGCAGTAGTTGTAGCAGTAGTAGTAGTAGTAGTAGTAGTAGTAGCAGTAGCAGTAGAAACAGTGTTCGTAGTCGTCGTCGTGCTGGCGGTGGTAGTAGTAGTAGTAGTAGTGGTAGTGGTAGTGGTAGTTGCTGTGGTAGTTGTGCTTCTTGTAGTAGTAGTAGTGGTAGTAGTAGTAGTAGTAGTAGTAGTAGTGGTGGTAGTTGCTGTTGTAGTTGTGCTTCTTGTTGTTGTGGTGGTAGTAGTAGTAGTAGTAGTGGTCGTGGTCGTGGTCGTGGTCGTGGTCGTGGTCGTGGTCGTGGTAGTGGTCGTGGTAGTGGTAGTGGTAGTGGTAGTGGTCGAGGTAGAGGTAGAGGTAGTGGTAGTGGTAGTGGTAGTGGCAGTGGCAGTGGCAGTTGGCAGTGGCAGTGGCAGTGGCAGTGGTAGTGGTAGTGGTGGCCGTAGTAGTAGTAGTAGTAGTAGTTAGTAGTAGTAGTAATTGTTGTTGTTGTTTGTGGTTGTAGTAGTAGTAGTAGTAGTAGTAGTAGTAGTAGTTCTAGTAGTACTAGTCGTACTAGTCGTACTAGTAGTACTAGTACGCGGTAGTGGTAGTGGTAGTGGTAGTGGTTGATGTTGGAGTAGTTTAGAAGAGAGGAGAGTAGAGAAGAGAAGAGAGGAGTATAGCAGAGTAGAGCAAAGGAAAGTAGAGTCGAGTCGAATAGAGTCGTAGTGTAGTAGTGTTGGAGTTGGTAGAGTAGTATCGGACTAGCATAGCAGAGAAGCCGAGTAGAATTGCCGGTAGTACGGTAGTAGGAGTACAGTAGTACTAGTGCGTGTTAGATCAGTGTTCCCCATAACAGTACCTAGGACCCTTTGGGTAACTGTTTCGGCAGGAGAAGAAGCATGGAGGTCAAAAATATTCGGCAACAAGCTCAGAGCTGCACTCCAGACGATAGATGTGTGGAGCGGGATCACGAAGGATCGCCCGGACTCTCCTGGGTGGTATATATAGTTTCAATGGACCCTCTCTCTCTCTATAAATATATATACACACACATACATATACATACATACATATATATATATACACAGTTGAATCGACCCAAAGCTGCGTATTCATGAACAGCTACTTGTATGAAAACATATTATATGGGACATGAGCCATTTCCCAAACGGCCACCGAGCGGCTCAGAAGTAGCGATGTCAATGGCTTGGAGGCCTCTGCTGTTCCGAATCTCCGGGTCAGCCCGCTCACGAAGCAGGAATGTCAGGAGGCCGTCGATGCCAAACATGGTGCACCAACCCAGAGGCGTCGCGCTCAAGTTGCTGAGGAAATGCACCAGAGTACTTGATCTGCGGGCACATCGACCGCTGACCCGGGCCATCAATTCGATTGCCTTGAACATACCCTCAGGACGGCAACGCTGATTGACGTCCGCCTTGTTATCTACCAACAGCTGCGCATTCCGCAGATCGTTGTCGGAGTCACCCCAAAATGCGAGGTGGAGGGGTGATGAGCTTGCAAATCCGCCCTTTCCGCCCAGCACATCCGCGCGAAGCTCGAGAAGTCTGGCGACCACTTCACAAGGTGATCCAACTCCGCCCACTGCGTAATGGATGGGAGGCAGCTGCGCTATCGTTGTTCCCAAATTCACCTCAGCACCGTGCTGGATCAGTAGGTCTATGGCACCCACAGTATGGCAATGGCACAAAGGTGATGCGGCATTATGGGTACTGCAATTTGGATCAGCTCGAAGCTCCAGCAGCGTCTGCAAGACTTGCAGGTCATGACTTCGGAACTCCAAAGCCCAGTGCAGAGGCATGTACTCCGCGTTAAATGTCTCAAGCATGCCTGGCGCACATGTGTGGAGGGAGGAGGCCTTGGCTCTGACTAGACTGCGAACCAATTCATGATCTCCAGAAAGAGCAGCGCAAGCAACGGGACCAAGACCCTTGTGCTGTCCCACAGGTTCGGAGAAGCAGAAGTCCTGAAGGAATTCTTGTATGCTGCGCTTCTTGCTTCCACATCCAGCCATCTGCTCGAAGAGGGAAAGGTACAATCGGTAAGCCGTCTTGCTCTTGGCTTCACGCAATATGGACAGAAAATTTATCAAGGCTTTCTGGACAAGGAGACTGCACGAGGCCTTGTCGTTTTCAACAGCGAAGTTGCCCGAGTAAACTGGATAACGCAAGGAAGAAAAACCTGTCATGTATTGAGCAGAGTCTTCACCTTTTACTACCACGATGGGAACCTTCGATCTTGTGGAAAAAGACTTGCACCAAAACTCTGTCCGGCACCAGCCTCGGTCGAGCCAGCTATTGTTCATGTTCATGTTCTCGACGTCAACCTGCACCGTACCAAACGGTTAGTAGTTAGTAGTTCAGACGCCGTCGGGCAAGACGACAGTAAGGCAAACATGCCAATGTCCACCGGCAAAATCCAGGAGATGGCCCGCAGTGTGTTGAACAGATTGGACTTCATCACCTGGGACGAGCTCAACCCTCGAACGTCAGCTGCCCAGCCCAGACCAAGCTGCCAGGTTCCTGGGCAAGCCAAGGTTCGGGTCGCCAAAGGCGAAAGACACTGGCAAAGAAAAGGGGCCTAGGAGGCACCGATACAAGCAAAGGGGAGGGCCGCCGGAGGCGGAAAACCCAGGCCAAAGGAAAGGGGGAGAACCCAGGCTTCAAGTGGACAGCGCAAGAAACAGTTGTCAGGCGCAGCCTTGCCTGATGCGCCATTCACCCATGCATTTCTTGAGGAGTTCATGAAATGGGGCACACTTTTCGTGTTGAACCGATAGCGCTTTCGCTCCCCAGGCTTCCGCCCTTTCCAAGCGTGTCACAGCAGCTTCCCACTCAGGCCTGTACTGCAACAAGGCGGTGGTGCACCTGGCGTCAGCAGCAGCATTGAGTGCGCGGACCCGCGCCGTGTGCTGCGGCTCCAAAGCCTGCCACTTAGCTTGCTTGCCATGGGAAGGGACCCAGGCGACCACAAGATCGCGGCGGATCACCTGCGCCACAGCCTGCCAAAGCCAGCTATTCATTGAGCATGGTGCTCCAGTGTCATGGTGGATGCATGGAGGCACCAAAGCTAAAAAAAAATCACACCGGTCCACGTAGCTGTGTATACTCCACACGAAGCGGAGCTGCTCGTCGGCTAACCCCGATGACGCACACCCCACGAGCTGAGGGACACAGATGTAATCCAACCACAAATAGGCACCCTTCAATTTGTCCAACTGTGCTTTCTCGCCCGTGCTACCAAAAAACTGTGTAATAACATCGTATTCTATCGTCGCGGTCTTTGCCAAAAGATTTCTCAGAAGCCCTTGCAGCACTCGCAGTTGCTCAGCATTGGGATCAGGATGGTGACGACCGAGCCACTGGTGTGAGACAAAGATCGTGAACAGCTCCGGGCTCCACTGACGTAGAAGACCTTCAGCCTTCAGGGCTTGATGGTGTTTTGGCTTCCCTGTCATTGCAAGGAGGTGCGCAGCTTCCATCACCCACATGGGCGCAAGTTCTTCGTCATTGCAAGACGTCTCCATCGCTTAGCTCTATACGGGTCCAAGTACCTAATAATTCATCGTTTAACTTTGCTTTCCCAAACACTAAGCTACGTAGCTACTATCCAAAACTCAAAAAACTATTTAAGTAGTAGGTTCGTTCGGGCTATAGGCCTGCTCGAACACTTAACTCTCATCGCGATCCGCATCATGCGCCCTCCCGTTCGAAGGAGAACCCGACATTTCCGTATCCCTCTCCGTTTTTTTGTAACTTGTAAATCCTAAACTCTCAACCCTGCAATGCGGTAAGCTTTTACTATTTCGGAACCCTCCGGAATACTATTCAAACGTTTACCAAAGTCTCTGCAACCGTTATGGTATATCACTGCAGAAACCCAGAAACCCCCAGAGCCATAACACCATAAGCTCGGAAACTCGCATACGTTTCACATGTTATCACCCTAAACACCAAGCCGCTTCATTTTACCTTCTTGGATCGGAGTCCACTAGGCTGGGGCTGTTCGGGGTCGGAAAGGTACTCGGATCCAAGTTGGGTTTAGGGTTGACAACCAGATTTTGAGGGTGAGGGTCCAAGCAATCCTAAACCCCAGAATCGTATTGTACTCCGAACCTTACACCCAGACCCTAAAATCCCAAAACCATCAACACCAAAGTTGTTTAGAGCCCCAACTGAATCCTGCGGGGGCATGTAAGACCAATGCACACTTCAGCCCTTTTCAAGTTGCAGGGGTTCAGGCCACTTTCAGCACCTCAAGGCTTATCTCTTCAGGTTCAAGGCCTAATTTTGATTCACGAAACCTAGAGGCCTAGATATTACGGTTGACTCTAGAACTCCAAAACCTCCACCTGGGCCGGAAGGCTTTCGTGGTTTGGGGCCCGGAAGCCTAAAGTCTAGAGCGATTGAAAGCTTGAAAAGGTTGGAGCTTTGGCGCTCCTGGTTTGGGGTGCCTGGCTTTCGGGAGTTTGTTTTGGCGGGTTTGAATTTCGGTACACATACCTCCGCATGTAAAGGAGGCGTGACACCATGTGCGAAACCTGCTGCCACTGTCCGCTGCGCTCGCAGGCAGATATGTCCACATGGCGGCCTCGGCGTCATGCTCAAGAGGCCTTGTGCTAACGTCCATATTGCACAGCCTTGAACTGCCATGAAGCAGTAGCAACGCAAAACTTTAGCTAAACAACCATCGTGCAACGACAGCTGCGAAGCTTTCGGATTGATGGTTTCAGGTAAAGCTCCCCTCAGCAAACGATCGCCATGCCAATTTCATCTTCTTAACCAAGCAGCCTTGGAACTTAAACGCTCAACATGAAATCATGAGTAATTACTGCGCATAGAACTTCTCATTCTGAAACACTGGAGGATCCCCAGAGTGGGAAATCGAAAGCAGGTGCCCTAAATTCCATTTTATCCACCAAGATGGGGTCTTGTTGAAGGCTCCCGTGCTGCAGCTTTATGAACCGACGACCCAATGCGTAGACCCGAAACATTGAAAACAAACCCTTTCGCCGTAAAATCGCACCAAAAGCCCAAACACACAAATCGCATGTTATTTGGCCGCAGAAACCTGCTGCTTAGCTTAAGACCTTAAGTGGGTTGAGGTATTCAGTTTTGCAGTATTCGGACTCTGCCATTGTTCAAGGAAAAGCACCCACTCAGGATGCACGGTGCACGGCGAGCTATATCGGGAGTAGGATCTCAACTTGTCGGAGGTGGAGGAGAAACGGGTCGATGTGCATTGTCGGCTTCATGTCATGCTGGCAACAAGAACACGTCCGCTGGTTTAGGTCTTCGACTTCGGGCTTTCAAGTTCAGTGTTGAACTTCGAAGAAGGTGTGCTTGCTTGGCACATGGACACTTTTCCTCCCTCGCGTGATCGTTACACGCTGTTCGTTTGTCCCTGCAGATGTCGTGGCTGCCGCATGCAAAATCTATGAATAGTGTGGCCCTGGAGCACTTTAGCGACATTCGAGCAATTTGAAGGTTATTTTGAACTCGGGTTGTTGATCCCTTTATACTCCAAAGCAATACCTCCCGAGGGCTACCACGCATGGGGAATCAAGCTAGGAAAGAACACCTAACAATCCAAACCCAACCAACGACTCTTCTTGCTCCAAGACCACCCGCGGTTTCGCCGCAGATCACCACGTATTCGGACACACGCTTTCTCCTAACTCACCGCCTAAACCTACCCCCTTAAACCCTAAACGCCCTAAACCTACACCCAAACTGGCGCTAAACTCTAACTCTCTCATGCCCCTGACACGAGGAAGCCTGCATTTGTGGGGCTCCTCTTAGGGTTCAGGGTGTGTGCTTTGATGATTTAAGATGTGGTTCTTATTACTAGTATCCCCATAGTAACACCCAATTTATAGGTTTGCAAAGGTCTAGGTTTAAAAGGGCGCTTAGGGTTTATGGGGGAGGTTAGGTTTAGGATTTTGGATCAGAGTATTGGGTTAAGGGTTAGGTATGTTTTGGAGTTTCTTTATATAATATACGTCCTGAATAAGGTGGATTTTTTGTTGGGGGGAAGTCGTGAACTGACACTCGAAGCCAGACTTCCTAAACCACCAAGCGTATTTCCCAAGGCGAAACTAGTTCAGCCCTTAAACTTTGCAACGCCGAACACCAACATCATGCCTGGACTTTCTAATCAAAAATGCAGGTCACCGAAGAAATGTACTACATTTGAGGGTCCGGGTAAACCCCAAACTTTAAACCTTCATGAACCCTATAAAGCCTAAATTCCCGAAACTGCAAAGTCACAACCCTGAACCGTTGAAGAGTAAACCGAACCAAACTTCCCAAAGCCCCACCACCAGGCCCGGCAACAAAATCACAAGAGACCATAAACCCAGCACGTAAGCAAAATCCTCGTAGAATGCTGTGGACACTCCAACATGGACCCGCGGAAACTTGTACAGGACCTTCGCCCGTGTAACTAGCATTCCGCTTTGAAGAACACCCATCCACAGACGCCAAAAAAACAGTCGCATCTATATATATATATATACACACACATGTGCACATTGATTTCCATAGATAACAAGGTACACATGTATGTGCGCATGTGTGTATGCATGTACATATGTATGTATGTAAGCATGTTGTGCATTGCATGTCTGTGGGCATGTGTGCATTTGTATATGCGTGTACCTTTTCTCTGGCTGTTTAAATGTGAATCTAGAAATGCACACACCAATATATGCATATATATATATATATACAGAAGTGGAGGCTGTGAGGCCTGCGTTTTGGCAACCCACTATTTTCAGTGGTTTTGTATGTTTCGGTGCGCATGCGTGCATGTTTTGTTTCCAACTACAACATCAGCTCTGGATTGTTTCAAACCCGGCGGTCTGTTTATAAACACAGGGTTTGTTTATAAACACTGCGTTTCGGTATACCGTGCTTTCAGCGTTTTGGGT
>BGNK01000526.1:86007-140646 GCA_003297005.1 Symbiodinium sp. clade A Y106
CCCCCCCCGCCCCCTTCACTCCCCCTCACCCCAGCAGCACCAGCACCGCGCCACTGACTCCAAACAAGTTCACAAGCCTCACCTTACTGCAAATCTTGCACACTGATACGTTAACTGGACTTTTTCCACGTACCGGTTCGTGTGGCTTAGACCAAGACCTTGTTTGATTGAGAAAACTATGAAATCACTGTTATTTACGGCGTTTCTGCGTATGGGAAACACAATGTTATGTGGTCGGTTGTTTATAAACACCTGGCCCTGTTTATAAACAAAAGAGTTGTCCACAAACACAAGGTTACTTCTGTGGAATATGCTGCATATATGCGTATGCCTGTCTTCCCGTGTAAACACAAGTGTTGTTACTACAGTTACCACAAGATCAGAGGTCCAATCTTTGCCACCTTTATAACCTTAGAGGACCAGAGGGATATGAAGGGATTGATTGCATATCAAACCAAAAAAATTCTGATACAGATACTTGTGGACATGGAGGCCTTGCAAGATCATGCAAAGGCCCGGACCACAAGGGTTCGTAGAGTTTTATCATTCCCCGAGCGAGGCTTCAACGGCAGCGGTCCCATAAAACCAGATGTCCGGATTCAGAGTTCATATTGATCCAAATGCTCGCTAGTTTGGATTGTAGACTGTGGGTAGCCAAAGCGAAAGTACCTGTAGCAGCCAGCAGGACATGAACATGCACAAACAGGAATTGAGTCATCTTCGGCAAGTAGCAGACTTGTTAACCACAGGCAGTTTTTCATTAGTCCTTGGCTCTTTGACAGTCACACATGCTAATACATATATTGAACTCACTCATACTTGTTGACATGCAATAACAAATCTAAAGCACTGGCCCAAACACTTATTTCGATTCCTGTCCACTTTGCCAAATAAGTACGCTAATTCAATACGTAGAGGTTCTCCAACAACCGAACACTGCATGCCAAAGCAGATGATGCGTTGGTTCTGGTGTTGGGTGGATTGGCTTGACAGGATGAAGAGTCTTGCAGGGATAAGATATACAGCTCGGTGTCGGACGTGTCGAGCCTATGTGGCCTACCCCAAGACTTGGTTTGATAAAGTACAGAATACATGGTATTTATGGTGTTTCCTGCCCGATAGTTGTTGTGGGAAGAACTTTGAATACGTGGCCACTCAATGCCGCGGTGTCGTACCCGTTGACGTCTGACTATACACAGGCTAAACCTGACCTTGAATACATTACTCAAGACTAGAAGTGTACGGGACTTTGTGGCGTAATGCTGCATGTACCTTTCAAGTGCTTGAAGTTGTTACAATGTAAATATGATACAAAAAGTGGGTCTGCAAAAACCCAGGCCCCACAGCAACCTGCTCTATCTCTCTCTCTATATATATGTGTATATACATATATACATACATACAGACATATGTGATGGAAGGCATACAATATGCCTACACTGTTCTTGCAAGATGTATCCAATGCATAAATACGAAGGGTGAAACTGTACAGTCACAATATTACATGTATGCATGTGTATGTGTTTACATATATGTATATTTATATATATATATATATATATATATATATATATACATGTGTGTATCCAAGCACATATATGTGCTTGCACACATACATACATATATATATATATATATATACACACGTGTATATATGTGCACGCATCGATGAAGGTATTGTTCGTTTCTACAGCAACATCTACATGTATACCCATACCTACCTACCTACCTAGCTATCTATTCACACACACACATATGTGTGTATATATATATGCATATACAAATATAAGTCTATACATGTATCTATGTATGTATGTATGTACATATGCATATATGTGTGTATATATATATATAAGTATGTTATGTATGTTATGTATGTTATGTATGTTATGTATGTTAAGTATGTTATGTATGTTATGTATGTTATGTATGTATGCATGCATGCATGTATGTATATGTATGTGTATGTGTGTGCTGTATGGCATGCATGCATGTATGTATATGTATGTGTATGTGTGTGCTGTATGGCATGCATGCATGTATGTATATGTATGTATAAACCGCCGGGCCGCTGATTTGGTCTGGCTGGCAGAGCTTCGTCGACAGGCGCTCGAAGAGGAGCCTGGGGAGCTGCGAAGGCTTAGGGGCTCAAGGCTTAGGGGTTCCTTTAAAGGGATGTATAGGGGCTAGGGGTGTAGGGCTTAGGGGTTCCTTTAAAGGGATGTATAGGGGCTAGGGGTGTAGGGCTTCGGGGTTCCTTTAAAGGGATGTATAGGGGCTGGGGGTGTAGGGCTTAGGGGTTCCTTTAAAGGGATGTATAGGGGCTAGGGGTGTAGGGCTTAGGGTTCCTTTAAAGGGATGTATAGGGGCTGGGGGTGTAGGGCTTAGGGGTTCCTTTAAAGGGATGTATAGGGGCCTCATGTCACAAAGGCATAGACGCGAATGCTGTGGGCTCTGCACTCTGCAAACCCTAAACGCGCCCTTATACATAAGCACCAACCCACAAACCCCAATCCATCTGAAACCTATGAAATCTTCAAAACACCCTGGACATCCCATAGTTCTGAGACCCTGATGTAAAAGACTTTATACAGCCTTTGTAACAACCCTCTGACTGTACCCTCACATAAGGGTATATGGACCCAACTAGTAGTAGGTATTTAGTGTAATGGAGGTAGATGTAGGGTTTAGGAAATTTATGAATACCCTTTTTGTTTAAAGGCCCTTCAAAGGAAGGAAAAACTCATAAAGGAACCCGCAACAGAAACCTTCAAGGAACCCTTAATGCAACCCTTACCCTAAGGGTCCAAAGGACCCAATAATTAGGTACTTGGGTTTCGCATAGTAGTTCTGTAGGTTACTATTTTGGAGAGTATATGATAATTAGGTACTTGGACCCTTAAGGTTACAGGAACCGTTAAGGGGCTGTAAAACTTCGGGTTTCGGATTACAAGGGCTCCTGGTCAGCTGCCAGCAGCCGCCGCGGCCGCAGGCCGAGGCTGCGGCGTTGGCGCCAGCAAGGTCTGCGATAAGAGGCCTCCAAGGAATCCCGATTTTCGAATGTCCCTGAACTCACCTCTGAATTCAGGAATCTGCCTTAAAGCATGTTAGAAATCTCTATATAATTTTAAAGAACATTCCTGAATTAAGAGGGCTTGGAAGATCTGGGTAGGGTTGCGCATAAGGATGTCTTTAGGGCTTTTCCAGGAAGGTGTATAGGCTGTATATGGGTTTGGCTCTATGGTGTTTTAGTGTATAAGTATGAATAGATAGATAAGTATAAGTATCAACTTACATATATATATATATATTCTAGATAGAGAGAAAGAGAGCGAGAGGGACAGAGCAGAAAGAGAGAGAGAGAGAGACATCCATCTATTTACATATACATGTGTAACAGTTCGTTTCATATTAGGAGATAACCTGCTCCCGAAGGGCTTTACAGGTCTTCACAGGCAACGTATTGTTTAGGGTTGCAGGGTTCGCACCTGGTTATGAGCAAGGGCTTGTGCTCGGGAATCTGGTTGGGTAGATACATACGTATGTACATGTAAGCACATACCTGCCTGCAGAGGGCAAGTAGGGCTTGATGAGGCTACATAAGTTTCGACCACTTGCACATGTGCCAGAGTGAAATATCGCCGCCACAACCATCTGGAGCTACCTTACTCACGGTACGCTTACAAATCTACGAGCGCCCAAAATAACTCATATACCACTGGGGCTTCATGATTACCTTCGTAATTAAACTACTGTTTGGATATACTATTCTTTTTGTATAACTAGACAGGACCTATAAGGGGCATACGAGGACAAAGCGCCTGATCACTACACCCTAAACCCCCTTCCCCTACATCCTAAACCCTACACACGTAAACCCTAAAGCCTACAAACCCCTATAGCAAGTCCCAAAAACCCTGGGCTCAGATCGGGCGAAGTGCTGGGGCGATCTCGTGAAAAGCCACAGCCCCTGTTCCCAGCGAGCACCTTTGCCAACTTCGGATTTCCTGATTTCTTTTTTTGGCCCTTTATGTGGAGCTCTTATGGTCCTTAATAGTGGGTACTTAGGGTATATTAGAGGGTAGTTGGGGGGGGTCTAAGAGGTTAATATAGGGTTTAGGGTTTAGAGTTTAGGGTTTGGGGTTTTAGGGGTGATGGTTGTTGGAGGATTCCAAGACTTGGCTAGTAGCGTTTGAAAAGCTTGGGGTTTGAGCTTCAGTTTGGGATTTAGTGCCTTTAGGGCTTCGCGTTTGTAGAGCAACTGGGCAGACCAGTGAATTCTTTACAACCTTATTGCTCCAGGGGCTCCTTAATGCTATGGTATAGTAAGCCCCAAAACCCTACTAAAATTATGTATTAAGGCCCCTATATCATAGAACCCTTATAGTAGCCCCAAGAGTAGCCCTTGTAGGCCCCTTTACAAGGAGCCCTTAAAAGGAACCCTAGTCTAATTATTAAGGCCGCATTAGGAAGGCTCTTGGGCTCGAAGCTCAAGTCCCCTTTGGGCCGGTTTGGGAGTTTCCGAAAATTAGGGGGTACCTTTAAAGGGATCCATAAGGGTTCCTTTAAAAGGGATCTATTAGGGTTCTATGAGGGTTTAGGGTTTAGAGCTTCCGCCTTAAAATAAGGATCCTACTATTTGGGGTACCATATTAGGATCCCCTATTTTTGGAAACTCCCGTTTGGGTCCTGGTGTGCAGGGCTGCCAGAGCCATAAAGACTGCATGTGGCATGCTTGTAAGTGCTATTCGTTGGGTTTGCAGAGTTTCTGGAATGATGATTCGGGGCTTATCTTGACTCGAACCGAAGGTAGCCCAAAGGAGTACATACATTTGGGGCCTAAATATCTACTAAGAGCCTACCATGATGATACTTGGACCCTGTGGGTAATAAGTCAGGAGTTTGTCAACCCAAAGGGTCCAAAGTGCAGGTACCTGTATGGTAAAATGTAGGGTTTCTATATTAGGAATTACTATTATGATTTGAGGAAGTATCCCCCAGAACAGTACCTAGGACCCTTTGGGCAATTAGGGCGGGGTAGTCGAACGCGAAGGATCCATGAACTGGACTTAGGGGTATTGGTACTAAGGGAGCCCTCCATAGCTACTAACAATATCCCGTACCCAAAGTGTCCAAGGTACTGTTACGGGGAATACCTTCCCAAACCATAATAGTAATTCCTAATCTAAAAACCCTACATTCTACCATATAGGTTCTTAGGATCTTTTGGGTTAGGGTTCCTTATTCTGATTACTTTATAATATACTTGAATATCCGTGAAACGAAAATACGTATGCCAACCCTAAACCCTAAACCCCAAACCCTAACATTTTAGCGCTCCTTTCTTCGGTTCCTAAACCCTAAACCCCTAAACCCTAAACCCCTAAACCCTAAACCCTAAAAAGCCCCTTTCTTCGGTTCCAGAACATGGGCTGTGGCAAGGCGCAGGAGCCCTAACGCCTGCTGTAGGAACCTGATGAAGAAACCTTAGGCCTTTGCGGTTTAGGGTTTAGGGTTTAGGGAGGGTTCCTGATATGAATCCTACTGTGTTGGGGTTATAGGCCAAGGGTTTCTTAATCAGGTTCCTACATTACCTAAACCCGGATAATCGTCCCATTAATTAATGGATCCTTCTGTATGTCCCTAAGAGGATATATGTTTTTGGTGTGGAAAAGTGAGATTATTCGCGTCCCCATCTCATAGACGGCTTGTGCGAACACCCTTGTAGCCTAATAGAACCTTCGCTATCCTAACTATACGAACCCTTTATGTACCCCCTATATTGAACCCTGTCCAGGAACCGTAAGCCCTAATTACTTGAATCAGTAAGGCCTCTGTAGCCGTCATCGTGCGATCGGCTCTGCCCAGGGCTTGGGCAAGTGGCACTCAAAGGTTTTTAGGGTTTAGGGGCGTAGAGTCTGGCTAGGGGTTTAGGCTCGAGAGGAGCTTGGGATATAGTAGAATTTAATTGGGTGTCTAGGCTCTAGAGGGGCTAGGGTCACTCAAGATGCTAAGGCTGGATACGAGGACGCTCAGCGGTTGGTTGTGTGTTGTAAATACCCCAGAATAGGTGAAGGGATATGAACCCACCACTCAAGGCAAGTTTTGGGTTTAGGGGTTTAGCGGTTTAGGGTTTAGCGAGCCCGGGAAAGCTCTCACGATGCCGACAAAATCGCAGCACAAAGGCTCTTCTCACAGATGTTGATGCAGGCATTGTAGCTCACCACGTTGCCCTTGAGGTGCCTGCAACAATGGGATAGAGGGTGTCGGCAACTGGAATTCAAAGACCGCAGGACATAAGATAACCCAAACAGGAATTAACCTGGAGACAATGAATGAGCCTTACCTTAATTTACGGCCAAAGAGACCTTTTTTCTAGGATTCCGATAAGGAAATCATAACAAGGAACCCGGCCCAGGTAGGGCTTTTAGGGGCTAGGTAGGGCCATGTGGGGGAACTACGGCCTGCTTCCCGATTTGAAGGCAAGGTTAAACTTCTTTTGTGCCGATTCGAGAAGATGAAGGTGCCATACGGAGTACTTGGGGATTAGGGCATAGGTTAGTTAGTATTTAGCTACTTTGCCACCTCACTGCTTTCCCACTTCAGCATTACACCTGCGATGCACTTGCTGTCAAAAGGGTGCTTGGCACCCATGATACATGGTTTAGGGCTTAGGGTTTAGGGTTTAGGGTTCAGGGTTTAGGGCTAAGGCTTAGGGTTTAGGGTTTGGGGTTTAGGGGTTAGGGCTTAGGGAAAAGAGGCTGGGTGCAAGACTCAAAACCCCATCCCTAAACCCTAAGCTGGAAACGCAAAAAAACATGACGATGACGAGAGGATCCCTGACACGAAACAGGTGCTCTGGGTTGGGGTCTACGGTTTCGCTTGTGTTGTATGAAGCTTGGAAGGCAGTGGTAGGGTTTAGCTTGGGGTGCATGAAGCCCGCATGGACTCAAAACTCTGAAGTTTCGAAGCACGATGTACTCTTGACAGTGAGCCCTGTACGGTGGCATGAAAGCCCCCCTGCCGCACCCATGGCAGCGCAACGCCGCAAGTAGTTGTAAAGCTCGCGGCCACTCCTGCGATGGAAGAAACAGCGATGTTGGCCTACCTTACAACAGCCCTACCTGCAATCGGACTTATACCAGGAACTCGTAATGAGGAAAAGCAAAAGCACGGCTTTGGGGCGAGTTATTAAGATAGGCACTTACGGTTTCTGGGCTTCGGGGCCTGTGCTCGAACAAAAGATAGCGATAGAGGACGTCCTCTTATATGACAAGCACATTCTACCCAAAACTAGTAGTGACAACAAGTCTGGGTACAATGCTTACACGATGCAACGATATCCTTAAACCCAACACCCGAACTCTGTGAACAATCCCTAGGGCTCCAGATACCTAAATAGTAGGTTACTGGGGTATACACGATATGGGAGTTTCCGAAATAGGGGACCCTAATATAGCACCCCAAATAGTAGGATCCTTATTATAAGGACCCCAAAATACAATACCCCTAATTGTCGGAAACTCTAAACCCTAAACTCTCATAGAACCCTAATAGATCCCTTTGAAAGGAACCCTTATGGATCCCTTTAAAGGTACCCCCTAATTTTCGGAAACTCCCATATGGCTACTCAGGAAACTGGGGCCCCAGGGAATGAGTCCGGACTCCTCCCACAACAACAAATCCGACAGCCCTGCATTTAGGGTTTGGGGTTTAGGGTTTAGGGTTTGGGGTTTAGGGTTTAGGGTTTGGGGTTTAGGGTTTGGGGTTCAGGGTTTAGGGAGAAATAGCAATGCAGCACGAACGATAAAGCGGAGCGAAGCATTAGTATCCCATTTGTCGCGCGCTGAAGCCTAAGCCCTAAACCCTAAACCTAAACCCAAAGCCCGAAGCCCTAAACCCTGAACCTAAAGCCTAAATCTAAACCCCATCGACCATGAACCTAAAGCCTAACCTAAACCCCATCGACCATGAACCTAAACCCTAAGCCCAAAACCCTAAACCCTGAAGCTAAACCCTAAACCTAAACCCCATCGACCATCAAATGCTAAGTGTCAAGGCGCCGCCCCCTGGAATTTTCTGGGAGCTTCGGGGCTACTTGGACCTAGTAAGTGAGGTATAACTTAGGGTTTAGGGTTTGGGGTTTAGGGTTTGTATTAGGTTCAGGCTTTATATAGGATTTAGGGGGATCTATTTTGAGCTATAACTTAGGGGTGATGCCCAGGGCTGCTGCGCTGTCACGCTCATCAGTTCACTGGGGACTTGAGGGCCGCCGGAATCGGGCGTGTATGCTAGGGCTGTGGGCCTCGCATTCGCGGCATCCACCCACATGGGGCCTAGGAGCGTCGTGCGATTCGGGTGCCCATTCGACAAGGAGTTCCAATGTACCTGCCGGCTCATGTAAGTCACCACCACGCCGTCCACAGGGCTCGACACCATGTTGGCCATGGTCGGTGTAGGTGTAGGGTTCTGTTGAACGCGGTATGGTCCACCAGGCGCCTGCATTCCGCTGTGAGCGGTTTGGCCCCCTCAAGGTACACCCAGGCCCTTGCGCTGGACACGGGGATGGCCGGGTACTGGTGCGGGTGGAGGCCGACACCTCTTGGGCCTGTCCGGGTTGAGGGTTTACGCTTCACCCTACCTGAACCCGAATAGATTGCCTTGTAGGGACTTGTAAAAGGAAATCATCATCAGAAGCCCAGCACATGCAGGTTTCTTAGGGGCCGGGTACCGAGATCTTCCAATATCCCTCAATTAAGGAATATACACCTCAAATCATATAATTAGAGATCCGGCCATAATTTGAGGTGTATTCCTTCATCGATGGATATTGGAAGGTCCGAGTGAACCCCAGACACTGATTCTGGTAGTCCTTCGGTTCGTAGCTGCTCAGCGTCGCATTGTAAGAGATGATGTCTGCGGGTATCTGTCAGGGCCAACGCATGTGCTTTCTTGATACAAATCAGGGATTTAGGGCTGCGTTGGAGTTTATAGGGTCTGGCCCAATACCCTTTTTCCGGGGTATTCAAGGTCTAGGGGCCAATACTTCTTGATTAAAGAAGGTTTTCAGAAAGCTGCGGCGTCACGATTTAGATGAAGGATTCGAAAATTTCAGACTTCTCTACTGATGTAAACTAGGAACTGAAACCCCTCCGCCGTGGGTTACTGGTATGATGTTCGACCCTGTTTGTCGCTTAATTAGACCATAGCCATAACAGTCAATAGCAGGTTTATTCCGTAAGTAAGGAGGTACTGCACCAACCAAGACTAAAGCTTTAAACACTAAAACTGTCTAGCCTGTAGGGCAGCCTTAATCAAGATGGATCCAATTCCTCCATTGCCGTGCTTCACACAAATATGGAAAAATCATGATCGCACTCCCCGAAACCGAATGCGAAGTGCTACCTGCTGCCCCGAAACTCAGGAAGCCCAGTTCCCTATACAGTGTGCTCCTGCTCCTCCAACACTACCCTAAACCCTAAACCCTTTACTACCCGAAACTCACCAGAACACAGCTGCACCCTTAAGCCTGCAAAGGAACCAGTGAAGAAATCCTATCAAGAGGGTCCATATACACCCCTATTATGGAATTAGGTTCCCAAAACCATAGTAGGGATGGTCTGTTGGGACCTAATTCCATAACAGTAGTGTATATGGACCCTCTGGGCTATAACCTACCATCAAAAACATGAATCATGTCAACCTCCTTACATCCTTAACGGGTCCCCAAAAAAAAACTATCCTCCCACGGTAATCATCCTTAAAAAGGGTTCTGGTGGCCCCCATAAGGGATACTATAGAGTTCTATAATAACATAATCATAGGGTCCCCTTTAAGCCCTCAAGGGTACTTTGAGGTTCTATAATCGGATCCCCGCTAAACTACTTTAAATGGGAGCCCCTTTAAGGGTACTATAGGGTTCCACAATAGGATCCCCTTAAGGAGTACTACAGCGTTCTATAACAGGGTCCCCTGGGGACTGTTCTATAACCGGAAAGGAACCCAAAGAACTTCGACGCCGGCCTGCAGATCTCTGAGGCGAATCGTTGCTCCTCTCCTTGAGGGCTGTTGCTTCGAGGGGTGCTTAGGGCTGCCTTGAGATCCCAATACACCTTAATTAAGGAATATACCTTAAATCATAATATCAAACCCCTATAGTTTAAGGTATATTCCTTAATTAAGGGCTACTGGGATCTCTGGGTGTAGGGTCTTGGGTTACAGTAGAAGCCAGAGAGTTGGAACATCATTATCCTCGTGCCCTTAAATTAACGCCAAGTTTAAGGAATCCCAGCACTAACCGTCCTAAATCCATGTTCCAACTTTCTGGGGTTCACTATACAGGGTTTAGGGTCTTGGGTTAAGGGGTTTTGGGTTTAGGGTCTTGGGTTACAAGGTTGTTGAAACTTGCTTTGGTCAACTGGCTCGCGATTTCAAATTATACGTCGTCTTAAAGACATACAAAGATCACTTCACGGTTTCTATGTGGCTTTAAAGGGTGTGGGTCGTTGCCTCATAAGCGTTATGGGTTCTACAGTCCCCAAGGATCCCCGGTAACTATTTGGTGGTTACTTACCACCAAAAAAACTATCCCTAAGGGTCCAAGTAATCATAATTCTTTGGCTAATCGAGCTCAGGGTCTACTTGAAGGTTCAGGGCTCTCAACAACGACGGTCTAGTGTCTTGGGTTTAGGGCCAAGTTTAGGGTTTAGTGGTTTACGGCTTTGGGTTCAGGGTTTAGGGTATATGGTCTGGGGTCCCGGTTAACAGCCTTCTAGGTGCCTTGATTGGGGCTATCATGATTCCAACTCTACTCCTAGCCAGTTGACATTGGCTGTTGACTGTTGAAAATCCCAGTATCCTGGTCTAGGATGACTTCGTGGAAGTTTGGGAAGGGCTTCGTACCTCGACCATGGAAGGTAGTACCCTTATTCAAGACCCAATGCGGCTGAGGGATTACACGAACTAGTCCATACCAAGTTTCTCTTGGTGCTTAAGGACCCAACGGGCCCTAGGTACTGTTATGGGAGATACCCTTCCCAAATCATACTACTATAGTCCTACATTCTACTACATAGGTACTTTGGACCCTTTGGGAAAGGAACCCTGAAAAGGATCCCTTAAAGGATCCCTTAAGGGATTTAAGGAATCCTTTTTGGGCCTCTTGGTGCTTAAGGAAAGGTGCCAGTCGGCACCAGAAGCAGCAGTGGCTGCGTTGAAAATGACCAGGTTCCTCCGCAGCTTGGGCTTTCGAGTCTTGGGACCCAGCCTGGGTATTTCCGAAAATTTTTGTTTAGGGGTTTAGGGGTTGAGGATTTAGGGGTCTAGGGTTTGGGGGTTTAGGGTTTTTTTTTTAAAATGCAGTGGCTCTAGGGGTTTAGGGCTTAGGGTTTAGGTTCCTTTAAAGGGCTACTGTAAGGGTACAAGAAGGGTTCCTTTAAAAGGGCTCTACAAGGGTTTAGGGTTTCCGAAAATTAGGGGTACCTTGTTTGGGTTTCCTTTATTTGTGATCCCACTATTTAGGGGACTATATTAGGGTCCCTTATTTGCGGAAACTCCCACCTTGATCTTCAGAACCTTACCCATAGGCCCCATGGTAGTTCCTTTTCGGGGCTCATATGTGGAATTCTGTAAGGTAATCCCAAAAAGGAACCATGGGGCCTATGGGTAATTTTCATGGACCCAAGACAAACCAACAGACCGACGCATTGGTTGAAACCCCCCAAAATGTGCTTTTTGCGGACCCGTCGATGACAATGTGAGCCAGTGTCGGTCATGCATACGCATGATAGCCCGAATACATGTACTCACCGACATGCCGAGTGCTCTGCAACTAGTCATCAACGCCCTGAGCCCTATCTCAATATGAGGCCCATGTCGGTTGAGTGTGCAGGGACAGGCTTTAATGTTTGATCATGTTCGGGTTTCGCGTTTCCAGTTTAATACGTTTCTGGGCCGGAATCTTCGACTTTAGGTTAGAATGTCTGCTATTGCTAGTGACAGTGTGCCAAAGATACGATGTACATCCTAGAAAGAATCATTAAACGACGGAGTAGTCCGGACAGTAAGCCCTAAAACCCCAAAAGATTCTCAAGCTCAATAACCAAAATTGAAGCGCTGCAGTTCATCAGAGGCACGATTGCAAACGGCTCTGCGGAACCTGGGAAAACCTCAGTTTGCTTCCCGAGCTGCCAAGCAAGAACTTGGGAGTTGTACGATTTAAGGCTTACCTTACCTTCAGCAACCAAGGTACCCCTTATCTTATCGTGTCCTCGTCAGAATTCCCATTCCAAACTATCCTGTGCCCGAAACTCTAAACTATCCCGTACCAAGGAAGAAGCCTCAAAACGAGAGACAGGCGCAAGGCGCGCCACCACTCATCTGCATCGCCACACGCAGTGACGAGGGTGCTGAAAGAGATGACCTTGTTCATGCTGTATGGGTTCAGAGTTTCTGGGTTTAGGGTTTCAGGTTTAGGGTTTCGGGGTTGAGCCGAGGGTTCTTGCTACCTGCGTGCCATCATCCTCTTGCATATTCCCGAGCAGGCAATGCGATTCTACCTTGACACCAAATACCCTACCCGACCCTAAAAAAGGACTTAAAGCGGAAATCATAATTAGGAACCCTAACCCTAACCCCTAAACCCTAAACCCCTAAACCCCTAAACCCCTAAAACCCCTAAAACCCCTAAAACCCTAAACCCCTAGACCCCTAAAAACGCCTAAAACCCCTACCACCCTAAAACCCCTAACACCCTAAAACCCCTAAAACCCCTACCACCCTAAAACCCGGTTTTCTAGGGATCAGATAGTTGCTTGCATGCTGTTTTCTAGCCCAGGAGGCGAAAGCGGAGTCGTGATTTCCTTCAGCACCCGAACCCTGAAGGTCCAAAGGACCATAATGGGTTTAGGGCTTAGGGATTTTAGGGGTTTTAGGGTTGAGGGGCTTTAGGGGTTTAGGGTCATATGATACTTAGGTATTTGGGGGTTACGTCTAGTAGTTTTGTAGGTGAGTATTTGGGAGAATATGTGAGTATTGGTTACTTGGACCCCGAGGGTCAGTGCACACGAAAGCCCGAAACCGTAGTTCCTGAACTTTTGGGTCAGAAGCTACTAAGGCATAGAGGATGGAGCCCAAACTTGGAATCATCCTCGTCCTCATTGTACATTATGATTGCAAAGCCCGAGCCCTAAACACAAAAGGAACACTCTGTGCACATGAACTAGCCCTGCTGCCCTAGAGCCTTAGAAACTTGAGCCCCGAGCATTTCGAAGCACCCGCTCCTGGGGGAGGGGTCAAGAGTGGGTATGTATGGCATCATATATGGGTGGTTGGGGTGCTATGCAAAACTTACTGTTTAGCGCGGAGTCAGAGTATAGGATTTGGGCTTTACTGACCCCATGTTTCTTATCCTTCAGCTCTATAAGGGAACCCCGATCCAAGACAAGGACAAGAGGGCAGGACCGAACATGTTTTCGCTTCGGGTGCGGTTTGGCTCTTGATTTGCGTCGGCTCGACAAGCTGCGTGAAGGATGGACAACCTAAGACCACGGCTACTTGGAGAGAATAATGGCATGGGCAATGCCAATAGAGGTTGCTAACAAACCCACGGCAACTATGACCGCAAGCGTTTCTGTGACATTTCGGACAACTAGGCGTCCCAATGGTGAGACTGAGTGAATAAGACTCCAACTGCGTGTGCTCTTACGCTTGTGATGATGGGAAGGCTGTCAATTCTAAAAGTGGTGAAGACACGCCCACCAACGTTCTTAAGGAGCCCTATATGCACTCAACAATATCGGAAATACAGACCCCACTGGACATGAGCAGACTGATGAAATGCTGAGGATGCGAGTGGCGACGTCTTTCAACTGCCGACGCCACAGCGTTGATGGTCTTCACGACGAAAATGCTGACTACTCAACCCTAAAATTTTTTGCCCCTCTTTGGGATATGAGATCACTCTTGGCCGTAGCGCTGTGAACCTGAAAGTCAAAGTTTACTAAAACCCCCTGAGCCCCACAACCCTAGCCCTACCCCTAGGCCCCAAAGTAGTTCCCTTTTGGGGGTTCATATTTGATTCTACCCAAAGGGTTCAAGTATCATTATGGTATATACTTATAGGGTGTTTTGGGGGTCTAAGTATATACCATAATGATACTTGGACTCTTTGGGCTATAAGGTAATCCCACAAAGGGACTACTTTGGGGCCTCTGGGTAGACCCCAAGCCTTGCACTTCAACCCCAGACCGCTACCTGTACTTAGACCCCCCCCCCCCCAACTACCCTCTAATATACCCAAAATACCCACTATTAAGGACCGTAAGAGCTGCATTAAAGGGCCATCGGGGGGTTCCTGGTATCCCCAAACCCTACGAAAGAGTAGGTTATGAAGCCTTGATGAGAGGGTATACAGTAGGTTTTTTGCATCCCCAGCCCGAGACCCTAAACCCGAGGGACCCCAAACCCTGCGAGAAACTCCGAACCCTACCCCTAGTCTCCTTGTGTTGTGGTTGAACCAGTTTTATAATCAGGCTTCTAAAAGGCTATAAGTACAGTAAGGTAACCCCAAAAGGGAACTGCAATGGAGACTCTACTTGGAGGCCCTTTTGATTTAGCAAGTAGGGTTAGTAAGGTGGGTTGTGGGGGATTATAATATGGTTTCTAGGGGATACCAAGTGCTAAGTAGACTTACTAAGTCAAAAGGGCCTTCAAGTAGGCAGCGACCCCAACCCAAATCCTCCATCATGAGCTTCGCCGCCGCACTCCAGGCAGCTTGGCCCAAAGCAGCCAGCAGTGCGTTGAGAGCAACGGTGCTGACGAGGATTCCGCTCCCCTGGCCCCAAGTTCAAGGGTCCTTTAAAGGACCCAATAATTAAGGGCCCCTTGAAAGGGCTCTATAAGGGTTTAGAGGATTCTATAGTAGGGTCTTAAAGGATCCAATAACAATCAGGTACTTGGGTTTAGGATAGTAGTTATGTAGGTTCCTATTTGGGAGAGTATATGATAATCAGGTACTTGGACCCTTGGGGTTTAGGGCTTTAGGATCTAGGGTTTCGGAGCTAGGGTTTAGGATCGCGGTGCCCTGGTGCAGGGTTAAAGGTAGTTTACTGTTCAGGGCGGTCTAAGGCAATTTCAAGTTCTATAAGGGGTCTAGGTTCTGGCAGTTCTACATGTATGTTTGTTATGCCGAAGAGGACCAACAGACCGTGCAACGGATTTTAGCAATGACCGTATGGATGCTGATTCATGGCTTAGGGTTGTAGGTTTCCGGGTGTACGCTTTAGACTATGTATACCCAAAGGCCCCAAGGTAGTTCCTTTTTGGGATTACCTTATAGAAATCTAAATATGAACCCCCCAAAAGGAACTACTTTGGGGCCTTTGGGTAAGCCTTAGCCTACGGCTCCAAGTGCGACTCATTACAGGGCTTTGCGGAATACGTACTCCAAGTACTACTTATCGCGGGACTTTACCGAGTTTTGTTAGGGGTGATGACCATAATTTGAGGACTACATGGAGGCTCAGGGTAAGTAAGGCTTCAGGAATGCTGTAGTCTTGAAGTTCAAGGTTCGAGGAATGGGATTCGGAATTTGGCTTGTATAGAAAATGTGGGGCATTAGTGCCGGGTTTTCGCTCTTTTGGTTCTGAAAGATCAAACCTACAGGGATACGTTGGGGTTTCGAGGTTGCCACGAATACCGAGATGGGAGTTTCCGAAAATCGGGGACCCTGATATAGTACCCTAAATAGTAGGATCCTTATTATAAGGACCCCCAAAAGAAGGGACCCCCCAATTTTCGGAAACTCCCAGATGAAGGCTTGTAAGTGGGGGTCGGGGAGCTGCAATGGTCTACCCGGAGAGCCCGACGTTTTCAGGAAAAGATCGTACATGCACAGGAGCTCTATCAATTCAACACGATAAGGTTTAGGGTTTAGGCTTAGGGTTTTAGGGTTTAACCAAAACATGTGCAACCGCAGAAGTTGATATCTCTAGAAAACACGAGGGCTTTGTTCGTTTCTTCTCCGAGGAAAATGTCGTCCGTGCAAGTTATAGCCGGCCTTCCCAAAGGGTCCATGTGCTGCTGTTGGATTTCACTAAGCCTCGATGGGGTTCGGTGTATGTACAAGGGCCCCGGGATCCCTGTTTAGTAATTGTCATAGGGCCAAAGTCTGTTTAGGCAAATGGACCGGCAGGCCGCAGGACATGGTGTCTCTCTTCAGATTGCAGGCTTTCCAACACGCAACCAACAAACTACACACCCGAGAAGAGAAAACTACGCGTGGAGTCAGCAGCGACATGTCATGCTGTGTGCTTTATCTTCGTGAGGCACCTCCAGTACCACAAGCAACGCCTGCGCCATCATCCAAGCGCTGCGCAGAGCACAGAACTGGGCACCAAAAAAGACCTTGCACTTCAAGGGACGGGAGCTGCTGAAGGTTGGCAGAAGGGCTGATCGGCTGAGGGTCTGGGAATTTCAGAGCTCAACCAAAATCAAAACTTGGTTGTCGCATCGGATGCTTGCAGCGCGATCGCGCTGGTTTGACTGAGCTGGCTTGCCTGGTGGGTTCGAGACCGTTGGTATCCAGTCTTCAACAACACAGGGACGGGCAACGCAACAAAGTTACCGCAAGTACTGCCATGCAATCTGTGCATGCAGTGGACACAGGAACGTGCCAGTGGAACCTCTACTATGATGAATCCTACGAATATGCTCCGTTGCTTGACAAGGTTGTCAGTGTGCAAAGTCATGGTCGGATCCTACGGGATTCGTCTGCTGACCTACAAGTATGCCAGGACCATACAGAAAACCCACAGGGCCCATGTCGAAGAAGTCCGAACGAACCCCCAAAACAGATATCGGTGGCTGACGTTGTGCCCTTGGTGCAGCAGGGCACAACAGTGCTCTGCCGGCTCACATTCTACCGCCGAGAAATTCGACCACGACATGCAACAAAATTCTAGCTTCCAAGCAGCTGCCTCTGTTTTCGACCATCATAAGCCAGGGTGCCACGTCTGTCTGCAATCTGAAGATGGCAACCTCCCGAGAATTCTTACTAGCTTTGGGTCTAATTGGGAGTCTGGGCGTGTTGGAAACCAGAACTTTGCGATCTGAAAACTACTTACATTCACCGGGCTTTAAAAAAAACAGAATGCATGGCCCGCTGCCAGGAATGTTTCTGCCATTTGTTTGAAGATGGAGCCGCCTGCATCCTGCAGCAACCCGGCTTCTGGCAATGGTAACGCGTAGCGCGTTGAACAGGAGTACTTCATCAATGGGCCGAAGATGTGCCTTTGAGAGGCCACCTTTGAGAATTTGTGCCTTTCAACTCCCAACAATCCGAATTGCCAACTAGGGTTAGATAGCTCGTAACCGCCGAAGCATATAGACTCCAGAATCTTCTAGTCGATCATGTATGGATTAAGTGAAGCCTTCCAAACATGATCGTCACCATCAGCGGTAGTAGTCAGAAGAGCAGAAGCAGTATGAGCAGCATGAAGGCAATAAGCGTCGTAACATAATATATAACAGCCGGACAAAAGAAGATGATGATAAACAGCGCCCATCAACTGTTCAGCTACTGTTGCCAGTGCTACTACGGCTGATGGACAAAATCCTGCATGACCCTAAGGACCCTAAACTATGGGAATTATGGTATATTCCTTATAATGGGTAATGCAGGATTTTGTCCATCAACAGTACTATTGCCGGTGCCCAAAACCCTGGGAGAGATTCAGTGCAGGGCTTATCCCAAAGGCTCCATGTACCCATATAGTAGGTACTTAGGCCTTAAAGTACCTATATAGGGACCCCTTTAAGGCCTAAGTACCTACTATATGGGTACATGGAGCCGTTGGGTATGGTCGAGCCCTGAAATGATCACATTTTCTCCCAGCCTCACAGCCAAATATGTACCCATGAATGTGTACATGGCTCCACTCAGAGATATACAGCAGACATGTACAAGTGTGTACATGTGCGTCTACATACGCACTTGCGTGAGGCCTCTTACAGCGACGTTTCCGGTCTAAAACTCCTTTCCATGAGCAGTATTGGGGCACATGGACCCTAAGCCCTAAAACCCTAAACCCTAAAACCCCAACCCCTAAACCCTAAAACCCTAAACCCCAAAACCTTAAAACCCTTAGGGTTGCTGCTTCTCAGAGATTTATCTGGAGCCCCAAACACTCCAGAATCGCGGGACTCCGTGATTCTGAAGGGCAACTCTCAAAAACAGCAGTCGAGTGGATCTGCAGGTAGGGAAAGGAGGTGCCCTAAACCCTTGAAGCCCTAAACCCTAAACGGATTCCGGGAAAATCGAAAATCAGACCCTAGGGGTGGAAGGGGTTTAGGGCTCATAGGGTTAGGTTGTTGTAGGGGCGGTTCAAACGGGTACACCGAAACCCTCAATTTTAGCAGTGTTGTTGGCCGAATGCTGCTTTTACTGCTGGACGCCTATCTCTAGCAGAACACGAAGTGGCCAATAGAAGGGATTATAGGGAGTATTCCCCCTTTGGGTCAAAGTACCCCTTAATCAAAGACTCTCCCAAATATGCACTTACATAGCTACTGTCCTGATTATTGGGTCCTTTGGACTCTTGGGGTATCAGGGGCCCCGAAAGTCCCAACACTTAAGCCCACGCCCACGTTAAATGCTTCGGACTGGAGGCTGAAGCCTAAACCCTAAACCCTACACCCTACAACCCTAAAGCCCTAGGCCCTGAACCCTAGAAGCATCTACGGCCCTGAGCCGAGTCAACCCTGATCCAAGCCTCGATCCCATGTAAACTGACCTATTTGTCGGGTATCATGGGGAACTAAAGGTCCACCGTTTTCATAATACAAGGATTATATAGGGGTTATACTACCCCAAAAAGGTTAAAGGTTACCTACTCTACTTCTAGGCTGAGGACTTCCCTTAGGGTCTAAAGGACTCGTTAAAAAGGTGAGCTGTAAGGGTTCTATAAGGTTCCTTTGAGGGGATCTGCAACCCTCGGGCTCTAAGGGCTCAAGGCCTCGAAAACTTCAGGGACTGTTTGCCTTAAGCTACAAGAGCTACTCTTGTTGTGTAGAGTCCCTGTAAAATCATCCACACCTACTTGTCGGGTATCATGGGGAACCAAAGGTTAACCTTTTTTCATAATATAAGGGTTATATAGAGATTATACTACCCCAAAAGATTAAAGATTAGCTACTCTACTACTAGGCACATATTCCTGTATCCCCAAACCCTGCAAAATAGTAGCTTATGATCCTTCAGTTAGCGGGTATATAACCCTTAAAGCAGTAGGCTTTTGGATTCCAAGGTTGTCCCTAAACCCTAATCCCTAGACCCTAAACCCCTTATAAATCCCTTCCCAAAGGGTCCAAGTATCATTATGGTATATACTTCGACCCCAAAAATACCCTACACGTATATACCATAGTGATACTTGGACCCTTTGGGCTTTAAGGAACCCTATGAAGTGAGAAGCTGCAACAAGTAGGTTCAAGCCGTACAAAGCGCGAAGGCCGACCCTAAACCTTACGGCACACCTTCTTAGCCAGCCCTTACAACGGAGGCCTTTTCTACAGCTGAAGGCTTCATAGGGTTCCTTAAAGGGGTCCGTAAAGGGTTCCTTGAAGGGATCTATTTTGGGTTTAGGGTTTAGGGATTAGGGGCCACCTTTACCTGGGGGTCCAAAAACCTGCTGTTTTAAAGGTTATATACCGTCTAGTTAAGGGGTCATAATCTATTATGTTGCAGGGTTTGGGGATACAGGTAGAGCTGAAACGGAAATTTAATTAGGGCCAATGTATATGTTCGTACATGGACCCTCTAACACCCTGTCATATCAACCACTTTAACTGAACCAAACCCGCCAAACCTAAACTACTAAACTTAGCTTGCCCAAAAACCCACATGGTAATTACGACAAGAGAAACGAAAGCCGTCGCACACGGCGTAAAACACCCTTTCTAGACCCCGTGAACAAAGAAGCCTCAACACCTGGGACTCTTTGGGCCCTAAAGCCTTAAACTATACGTCCCTGGAGCCTTAGGCTTAGGAAAATCTCTAAGATTTAGGGTTTACGGTTTAGGGTTAGGAAAATCTCTAAGATTTAGGGTTTAGGGTTTAAACCATACAGTAGAACCCAGAAAGTTGGAACATCATTATCCTCATGCCCCTAGTATAAAGTATAAGGGGTCCTAGCGCGAATCATCCTAAATCCATGTTCCAACTTTCTGGGGTTCACTGTAATCCCTTAAACCCTAAACTCCTCAGTCCTAAAACCCTTAAGCCCTTGAACCCTCAGCCTCAAACCCTATACCTCCTTACAAATTCCTAAGCCGCATCTTATAAGAAAGCACTAACCCTCCCCAAGGGTCCAAGTACTCATCATTTAAGGGCTTTGGGGCCTTGGTGGGTGCCAAAAACCCATAAATGAGGCCTACTTGGACCCTTCGGGCCTTGTAAACCTCAAACCCTAAACCGTAAACCCACCTCAGTCCTGAAACCCTGAAGCCCTAACGGAGCCCTTAAGGGAGCCTTTAACGGTTCCTTTAAAGTATACCGCAAAGAGCCACGGTTTAGGGTTTAGGGTTTGAGGTTTCGGGTTTAATGTTTCGGGTTTTGGGCTTAGGGTTTACCTTTAAAGTATCCGGCAAAGGGATCCTAACAGAGTCCTAAAAGCAGACCTCCCGGAGAGCGGACAAGGCCACAGGCCAGGCATTGCCGCCACAGCCAGCCAAAGCCTACTCAGAGTGCATGGGTGTTTAGGGTTAGGGGGTTTTGATTTTTGTGCTATGTGCATGCTGTTGTTCGTTTATGTGCTTCTTGCTTGTGCTTAAGTGTGTTTTGTTCTTGTTGTTGTGTTGTTCTGGTTTGATGGTCTTTTCTTTGGCGGCGCTTATTCCCCAAACAGTGTGGAAAGGCAACACTATGTGGGTTTTGTTCATGGTAAAGAGAACCGACTTCTGTTCCCAAACGGCGTCCGCTGAAAAAAGGCTCCCCGCGTCCTGCTGTTTACAGTATGTGGGCCCACATCTGGCCCCTAAACCGTACCTAGAGGCTCATACCCTACCCCGTTTTTAGGATACCTAGTTTTATGGTTAGGATCTGTTATCTTAAAAAGTAGGCGCCCTAAAAAAGGGGTAGGGTATGAGCCTCTAGGTAAACCCTAAACGCCTAGTCGTTAACCCCGGGATCCCCAGCAAAGCTGCTGTTCCAGGGGTTAGACCTTACCCTAAGGGTCCAAGTACCCAAATAGTAAGGTTTCAAGGTCCAAAAACCATTCAGAGTATGGTTTTTGGGACCTAAAACCCTACTATTTGGGTACTTGGACCCTCTGGGTTATATTACATCGGGATCGCAACCTACAGTAAACCCCATAAAGTTGGAAACCGGATTAAGGCCAAATAGTGTTGGGATTCCCTATACATTACTCTTCAGGATAGAGGCTATTGGGTTTCCAACTTTTAGGCTTCTACTGTAAGATGTTGTGAAGTTTGGGGTGAGAGGTGAATCCTGAACCCTACGGTTGATTATACAAAATCCTGCATTACCGAAAAATGACACTAGACCATGGGAATTATGGTATACTCCTTATTATAGTAAGGATCCTACTATTTAGGGTACTATATTAGAGTCCCCTATTTTCGGAAACCCCCATATGAGGAAACCATAATAGGGAACCCTCGGAAGGAAGGTTTTATAGGGTCCAGGTAAAGCTTGAACCCCAACTATATCATCCCCTAAACCTAAGGCTCAAGACAGCCCACAAAGCCTTGTAGAGTATGGTTTGGGGCCCAAAAGCCGGAAAATATGAGTCCTTAGAGCCTATAAGGTCCAGCTGAGGGCCTTTGAGATGAAGGTATCTACTCTTTCAATACTCGGACCCTGAACCCATAAGCACATGTTGCTGAGGACGGTTTAGGGTTTAGGGTTGTAGGGTGCTCGGGACTGCAGAGGTACTGATATAGTGACCTAGTCGTGCCGATAGGGGCGTCGGTTCAATACGCGCAAACCGCTTTAGGTTTACGGTTTGGCATGGTTCGGGGTCAGGGCTTTGGGTATGGGGTGTGGGGGTTCTGGCCTTAGGGTTTGCGATTTGGAGAATTCAGGGTTCAGGTGTTTAGGGTTCTAGCGTCAAGATACATGCTGCTAGCCCCAAGGGTCCTGAGCACCTATACAGTAGAATCAGTAGAATGCAGAGTTTCTATCTTAGAAATTGCTTTTATGATTTGGGAAAGCGCATAACAGTACGGACCTTTGTGCATGAAGGTTTTGACAACACCAAGCCCTAGCCTACGAACAACAACTTCAACCGAACTCGAACTCCTGATGCAGAACAACTGCAAACACCAGATGCAGAAAAGGACCTCAACCCCGCATCAACCATCCTGCTTAAGGCACCATACAGGCTAAGGTCCGGGAAAACCCTCAAGTGGCCTGCGTGACGTCCACCACGTCGGGTTTGACCCCCTGCTGCCGCAACCGCCCTCAGTGGCTACTGGGTGCAGGGTTTTGGCTCTTCGGCTAGCCATGGCATAACTTTATGAGGAGACTTGCTACCATTTATTCAAATCTCTATGGTAGTCGAGTCTGAACTTGAGGCTTCAATAATAGGGGCTGTATGACATGAGAGCCCACAGGAATTTCTAAGCTCCGAGAAATCTTAGCAAACTGCATCTTTACAAACATCCGTAATATGGAAGTTTGCAGGAAAGGGCGCGTCAAAAGCTCACAAGCCCCCGATGCAAACCTGAATAGGAGTTAGGATTAGGGGGACCCTTTCAGAATAGGGAGGAACCACCAGGGTTTAAGGTTTAGGGTCCATGTGCCCAAGTAGTAGATACTTTGGCCCTAAAGTACCAATATAGGGACGACTTTAAGGCCAAAGTCTATACTATTTGGGGTGCATGGACCCTTGTATAACCTATAAAATCCTTATAGAGCCCTTTAGAGGAACCCTTTAACGGGTTTCCCAAAATAGGGTACCCTAAAAAAATACCCTACATAGTAGGATCCTTATCATAAGGACCCCCAAATAAGGTACCCCCAATTTTCGGACACTCCCATTTGGGTACATGGACCCTTACGAAAAGGAACCACCAAAATTAAAGGAGCCTGACCGGATCCCACCTTACTTGAAGGGGCAGGGGACTCAGTAAGTTGGTTATATGTAGGGTTATAATTAGGGTAACTCCATTTAGGGCACTTATAACTCTACTTATAACCTACTTACTAAGCCCCCTGCCCCTTCAAGTAGGCTGTAAGGACTCATGTAAAGGGATCTATAAGGGTTCTATACGGTTCCTTTGAGGGATCTATAACCCTTGAGCTCTAAGGACTCATATTTCAAGGCTTTTGGGCTCAAAGACCATGCTATACAAGGCTTTTGGGCTATTTTGAGCCTTAGGGTAAACCTGGTACATGTTGAACAACACACGCATGCCATTTCGGGGCCTCAACCATCAGATCAGGGGTTTGGGGAAAGTCATATAGCGTATTCAGACTATCGAACCCAACGAAAGACTCTTCTACTGATGATTGCATGTCGATTATGATTATGTGCATGCACATGCATTCTACTAACACATCGGTCCCTGCTCTTGCTATTCTTGCTACTCTTAGCTCTGCGAGGATATTCTCAACATGCTGATTTGTTTGGTGCTACGAGGCAGAATCATTTAATCGTAGCATGGCTGAGTTCGTGTCACTGTCGCTGCTACTGGTGCGGAACAGTCTGCTGACTTATATCGATAACACGATCGGTGTCGTGAGGAAAGCAATTATTCGAACCTCTGTCGCTTAAGAGTGGAGCCCAATACCTTCCACCCCACCTTACATGAAACCCAAAAACCCAAACTTTCCACTCAATGGTATAAAGAAGCCACAATGAGGAACTCTGACAAAGGTGGGTGTTTTGATATGCGGAAGCTCAATTCGTCACTATCAAGACTAGGACCCTGCTTGTCGGGTTGAGGGTTTGGGGTTTACCTAGAGGCTCATACCCTACCCCTTTTTTAGGGCGCCTACTTTTTAAGATAACAGATCCTAACCATAAAACTAGGTATCCCAAAAAACGCGTAGGGTATGAGCCTCTAGGTAGGGTGCGGGGTTGAGGTTGTGGAACTTTGGAAGAGGTGCCCAAGCGCGCCAGAGACGTCGGCCAAGCAGCAGGCATAGCATCAGAGCTTGTAGTGAGCTAAAAGACCCCGTACGGTTGATGGACAAAATCCTGCACTACCCATAATAACCAATATACCATAATTCCCATAGTTTAGGGTCCTTAGGGTCATGCAGGATTTTGTCCATCAACAGTAGGACCATAATAACAGGGCTAATGTAGGCATGATCATCCTTAAGGACGAAATGAACCCTAAAAGGGTTTAAGGTTCATATACCATATAGGGATTCATAGTATATGGGTACAGGGCCCCTACTTTTAAGGGTCATTTCGTCCTTCAGGATGGTACAGAGCCCTGACGAGTCGCATAGGCAACAGTCCAGGCCGCTGAATGACCCAAAGGCTCCATGTACCCATATAGTAGGTACTTAGGCCTTAAAGTACCTATATAGGGACCCCTTTAAGGCCTAAGTACCTACTATATGGGTACATGGAGCCTTTGGGTGACAACATGTTCCTAGCCTTCAGTTCAAAGAATCATACCACAGAGATGGGTATACCCTAAACCCTAAACCTCTTGGGGAGCCTAGTACCATGCTGCGCACAGTTCAGGCCTACGCCGTTGAGGAGCCCCTCAATTCAGAATAAACGCTGGATGTCCAGTTTAGCTGAAACGGTCAGCATGCCCGTGTTGCAATTTCGAGTAAGAACCCAAAGGGTCCAAGCATCATTATGGTACATACCCTATATATTTTGGGGGTCTCATTATATACCATAATGATACTTGGACTTTTTGGGGAAGCCTGGTGCTTTAGACGGATCTGCCGGCTTAGGGTCTAACCTAAGGCCCCAAAATAGCCCCAAAGCCTTACCTAGTATGGTCTTTGGGACCAAAAGCCTTAAAGTATGAGTCCTTAGAGCCTATATAAGGGTAAGGGTTTAGGCTATACTCTCTCTCTCTCTATCTCTCTCTCTCTCTCTCTCTCGCTCTCTCTCTCTTTTGTATACCTGGTGTGTGTAGAAGCTACAGTATTTGCAACGCATAGCGCAGGGGTGAATGGGACTCAAAGTTGCAGGTCCTTCGCACCTTCTCGGTTAGGCACATGTGTGTACATGAATAGATATATATATATAGAACATGTCTACAGGTATGTCATGTGTATAGGTATATATGTAAACTTATATATATATATCTATACTTGTATTTATCTATACTTGTATTTCTACTCATACTTATTTACTCTGCATTGTACTCACACATACAGACACACACACACATTACACATGCATATGGGGAGGTTCTCAGATGAAGGGAAATTCCTCCATAAATTGACACGAGGATCAGGGATGAGATCTAAGAGCATGCACCAACGGTGCTACGAAGTGTAGGGTTTGAGGGCCAAGGGGTTTTATGTGGGTGGTTGTCAAAATTAGGGTCCCGCTTTGGACCCCTATTATAATACGGCAGCTATTAATTATTTAGGGTACCCAAAAGGGGCCATAAGCAAAACCGAGACACACCAAGAACGTTCAAGATTCCACGCCTACCTAGACCGTAAAATGTTGTACCTTGGCTGGCTACCAAGGTTGAAGAGGTACTATTCCTGCCGAAGCAGTTACTTATGGGTTCAGGATATGCATGTTGCAGGTTAGTATGTAGGAGAGAATATGAGTTTAAATTGTAAGTAGTTAGACTGTGAGGACTTTTCTTATCTCTGACACTTTTAGGTCGCATTCGTAAAGCCTGCACTCATCTGAAGTAGGGTTTATATTACCGTTTTGGTGAGTGTAGATAGGCCTCCTTTTGAATATTGGTGAGTGTATATATTGGGTTTCATTATGGGGATACTAGAAATATAAACCATACTCTATCTGGCCTTGGAAGGGCTCAGAGTGTGGGGGGCAGGGGTTACGATTTAAGGTTTTGGGTTTTGGGTTAGTAAGGGTTTAGGGTGTAGGGTTTTGCAGTCATTATTTAGGGTTGAAACAAGCTTGGGGCTTAGGGTTTAGGCTATTTAGGGGGTGGGCAGTGAGCTACAACCATTGCTTCGGAGAGCTCTGTGAATGAAACCAAAACCAACAAATATCCTAAACCCCCCAAGAAATTCAAGAACCCTAAGCCCAAGAAATTTAAGAACCCTAAGAATCCTAACAGCCCTAAACCCTCAACCAGTCCCAAACCAAATTGCCAACTTAGACCCCCCAACTACCCTGTAATATACCCTAAATACCCACTATTAAGGACCCTAAGAGCTGCATTAAAGGGCCATTGGGGGTCCTGGAAGAGCCAGAAAGCCTGCTGGCAAGGAGAACCACCATCTGCTTCGGGCACTCACCCCCATGCCCTGAGGACTTAGAGTTTTAGGGTTTAGGGTTTAGGGTTTAAGGCTTTTGGGCAAGACCATACTAGAAAAGGCTCTTGGGCCTTAGGATTACTTAAGGATTCAGATTTTAAGGATAAGGGTCCAAGTACTCATCATTCAAAGGGCTATGGGGCCGTTTTGGGTACCCAAAACCATAAATAAGGCCTGCGTGGACCCTTAGGCTACCTAAGGATTCAGAGTTTGAGGGATTTAGGGTTTAAGGGTTGAGGGCTTTAGGGGCGTAAGAGTTTCTCCTGAAACCCTAAACCCTAAACCGTGGCCCTATACCCTTATGCTGTGAGTCCATGTACGTCCCTAAACCTGTTTAGGGTACAGTTCGTCCTCAAGGTTTGAGGCAACGGTTTGGACACCTCTAATTCGGGGCAATTACGTTTAGAAACGAGGAAGAAGGACTTTGCAAACCCTGAAGCCTGCACTCAAAACCGTACACTGTGCTTCTATTTTAGTCCAGCTGTGGGGAAATCCTGCAGCGCTGGAATTCAGATTCGCGGAAACAGCCTGAAGGGGATCTCTCTGGCTTTTCAAGTTCGACAAACTTTGGAAGCCCTTCACCTTAGGGACGAAAAGAACCCTAAGATACCTAGGGATTCAAAGTATGAGGGTATGGGGCCCCTGCTTTTGAGGGTAATTCAAGAAGTTATGGTTTCACGACTTTCTGGCTTCCAAGCTTTAGGCTCTGTGCGTTGAGAGTTTTCTGGGCTTGGGGGCTTAGGGTTGGGGCGGTTCGGGTTTAAGGGCAACTTGCGAGCTTAGGGCTTACTGAATTGTGAGGGGTTTTTCAAGGTTGATCAGATTATGGTTTAAGGCTTACCCTATAGCTAAGGCTCAAAATAGTCCAAAAGCCTTACATGGTCTGGTCTTTGGGTCCGAAAAGATGAGTCCTTAGAGCCTAAGGGTTAGGGAATCACTAGGGAACCCTAAACCCCCAACTTAAAGTCTACCTGATCCAAACGGAACCTGCTTGGGTTACTACATTGCTCGAAGAGACACTCTTTCCAGAGGTCCCCCCAAAAGCCCTTTGGTGCTTGAGTCCATACAGTAGTATGTGTATATAATATGTACATATATAACATATGTTAGCTTGCCCGTAAAGCAGCTTACGGTCTCTGCTGTGGCTTTCATCCGCCTTGGCACAACCTGTGGTTTGCCTCATGAAGCCACAGCGGAAGGGTTTGCTTCGGTTCAAGAGTACCAACACCAGCACAAGCGCAATATCAGTTTACAAACTAGACTGTTCGAATTACGATAGCTGCCGTGGTAACACTGAGTAGCCGCATGAATAGTTGTTCTGCCCTCCTACGCGGTCAAGCATTTTGTTTAAAGTATGAGCCTAAATAACTTGCCCATACTTTTTAGGGGTTTGTCATTATAACTATAGTATAATATGCCCAAAACCCGAGTCTAACTATTAAGGCCCCTATCTTATAGAACCCTATTATAGATCCCTTTACAGGAGCCCGTTAAAGGGACCCTATGCTAGGCAGTTCGCCTTTCGTGTTGACCGTACAGCCTAAGCCTTCCCAAGTACGCGGCGGAACTCTTTAGGGAACCTCTGCCTGCCTCTAAACCACATAACTCTAAGGCACGGTCTAGGGTTTAGGGTTTATGGGTTTAGGGTTTAGGGTCCATGGACCCAATTCGTATATACTTTGGCCCCAATGTACCAAAAAAGGGAGTACTTGAAGGCGTGTGTATATACTATGTACGTAAATGGACATGGACCCTTAGGGTAAGACCGTGCCACACACACACACGCTGCACACTGGTTCTCTGAGGCTGTTTCGTGCGACATGTGAGGAAGGCCTCAAACTCCATGATGTCGTGCTCCACATAGGTCAATCCCATCTTGTCAAGGTAAGCTACCTCTGCGGTCTGCGAAACACCGAGGCCACTATCCTTTCGGGCTTCCTGCTTAGCGGTCTCATTGGCTAGCAGATCCCAAGGCATCTTGCCTTTGCCTTTGCTGTCCTCAAAGTAGAAAACGTGAAGCGTTTGGCCCAGTCCGGCCGCCCGGTCGACATTGCGCTTCCACTCTTCAAACCATTGACAACCCCAGGGGGCTCTGTCCTCATTCTCGATGCAGCGGGCTTCGGCATCTTGTAAAGCCTCTGCAAGCTCTTGTTCCCATTCAATCTCAGTTTGATTTCGCTTGATCAGCAATCGCTGGCCCATCGCTTCGGCATCTGCTCTTTTGAAGGCAAGCGTCTGGTCATGGTTAGCTAACTCGTCGGTGCTAACTTCCACCACGCTGAGGTATGTGGACGCTGGTAGCCGGCCGTAGATTTGCTGGCACCAACACATGCCAGGAGTCTCTGGGTTGTTTGCATGCCGACCCAGCCCAGAAGCTCTGTCTGTCAAAAACACACAGGCAAGTGAGAACGCATCCTCCCGAGCAACGCGTGAGACCGCTTTGTCCCAGAGTTCGCTGTACTTACCGGGAAACGATACAACGCAGTCCGACGCGCTCCTGCTGATGTGTCCTGGGAAGGCAACACGTGCGGAAGCCAAGCCAAACCCTGACAGCTCTGCAAGCCGCTGCAAAGTTTCCAGATTCATCGGTATGCTGCCCACCATGCCACTGAGAACGANTGACAGCTCTGCAAGCCGCTGCAAAGTTTCCAGATTCATCGGTATGCTGCCCACCATGCCACTGAGAACGAGCACATTGAAGACTTGGAAGGACACGTCAAGAGTCACCAGTGTCGGTGAGAGATGTCTAAAGGGATTCCAGGTTTGCAAGAACGCGAACAGGGCGACAAAACTCAAAGCTGCACCCAAAGGGACCATGCAAGCGTTTGCATACAGGAGGCATGCCGTCCACCAAACGGCTTCATTTCCTCGTGCTTGCAACATAGCTCCTCTTGCTGCACCGCATAATGCCCAACACTGAATAACAACGACCGTGAAGCTGCAGCACTGACACCCTATTAGCGAAGCGTTCTCCATCTTTTCACTCCATGCCACAAGGATGCCAAGCCTGCGTGCACACATACTCCCCAAGAACACAACAAGCCAGCAAACGCCGAGTGCTGTGAGAACACTGCAGCACCGGGCTGTCCGATGCCAGCCGAGAGCTCGAAGCTTAAGGATGGTCATGTAAACCTGCAGGGGCCTTAATAGAATAGGGTTTATAGGGTTTAGGGTTTGGGGTATATTAAATACCGTACTTATATTAAGGAACCCCCCCAAAAAATAGTATAGGTTATTAAGGACCCCCCTAAAAACATAGTATAGGTTAAAGCCCCTATAGTAAACCTGCAGGACATTGCATAGGACTTCCCAAAGAAGCATTGCAACGCTGGCCAATATTGGGGAGTGGTTGCTGCTGATCAACACGTGCACAATGCTTGCGTCGCACAGTGGCAGCGCCAGACAACACATTGTGAATAAGCTCCACACATGCAGTGAGTTTTTCACAGAGAACCGGTCCTTTCTGTGGACAATAAAATAGAGTCCGAAACCTGTCACGAAGGGCCGAAACACGGCGTCACACACCTTGTGGTAATCAACAAATTCCCTGAGATATGTGAAGGAAAGGCCAGCAGCGATGCGTGCCATGGTGTAGAAGACCAGCACTACCTTCGCTCGCCATCGCCATCTCGAGTGCTGCTTCTTTTGCAGATCCCTCAAATCCTTTCGCATATCTGCCAGGGTGCTTCTTCTACGTCTCGAGGACGCCAAAGAACCGTCACTTTGGACCTGGACCAGCATCTGTGCAGCTTGCTCATTGCCGCGTCTTGAGGCTAGCTCCACGCCTTCGCTCCTCGAAGTGTGGGTGGTGGGCATGGCTTCACAACCCCAAAGTGCCTTGAGTACCTACGATATATAATTTGAATTACGATTGTGATTTGGGGACATACCCCCTAGCAGTACCTGGGACCCTTTAAGAACTACTCTCTCGTAGTTCCGTTCTCAGTTTTGCGGAAACAAAGTTGACTGGAACTTCAGATATATGAGGCGACTTGTAGGCAGTGTGTTATTTGAGATCGATTTGAGCTCGGCGACAGTCAAGACTGCAAAACATGGTCTAGCAGCAAAGTGCGCGCTTGAGCTCGAAACGAAGCGACGGTGGTAGAGTTGATTGCACGACAACTCTGGGGTGTGGTTAGTAACCCTATCTAGGTAACTGGAGCCCTAGGTAGGGCGCCAAAAAGCCCATAAGCAAAAATAAAGTTACTGGATCGAAACTAACAGCGGCAACAGGAGACCCTTGTACCGAAGCAAGCCCCACATGGGTTTAGGGTTTAGGGTACATGGTCCCGAATAGTGGGTATTTAGGGTCTGATCGAGGGTAGAAGGAAGGTCTGGGAAGCAAGCCCTACACCGCTCAATGCTGCGGGGTTCTCCTACGCAAGGCTCCGGTTCGAAGCTTGGAAAGTGGAGGATTTATAGGGAAACCCGTAACCCTAAAGCGCCTAAAACCGTATCCCTAAGGGGTCCAAGTACGCAATAATATTCTAGGACTTTTGGGACTGTTTAGGATTGTTTAGGTACCAAAAACCCAACTACTTGGACCCTTAGGGTTCAAGAAACCTAAACCCTAAACCTAACTAAACCCTAAACCATAATAACCCTTACACAAAAACCCAGAAATAAGGACTACTCGGACCCTTAGGGTTCAACAAACCTAAACCCTAAACTCTAAACGAAAACCAGAATAACCCTTACACAAAAACCCATAAATAAGGCTAACTTGGACCCTTATAGGGCCTGAACGTATGCCACTCAGACCGGGAATGTGATTCGGTATGAACGACGCACGGAGCTCTACCCTCAACTGTACAGGCCCAAGTAAAGCCCCATACCAGCACCCCCCCCAAGTAATCCAGGGGCCTGAATGATTAGAATGGGGTTTAGGGGCCCATTCTACGATGATCATAATTGTTATTATAAGGAAACCCCAAAATAGTGTAGCTAAGAATTGATTATCATAGGGAACCCCCAAAATAGTATTAAGGCTTTTCTACTACCCTTTCACAGAGGCCTCTTGGTTCTTGTTTGACTTAGAGTCTTACGAGGGGTAGTTACCCTAAGGGTCCAAGTACCTAACGATCATATACTCTCCTAAATATTGAGCTACATAACTACTATCCTAAACCCGAGTACCTAATTATTGGCTCCTTTGGACCTTTAGGGTTAGGGGGTTGGTATATCCTCAGCCCAAGAACACTCTAAAACTGAAACCCAAAGGACTCCCAAGGGACGCGGAGTAGAAAGGGAACGATAAGAAACGAAACGAGGATCAGAAGACTGAACTCCAGAAACCTGACGATACAGGCCGAATTCACTGCCAATGCTCCCTTGGGGTTCTTTGTTGAGTTGCAGGATGCTATACTCCAAAACCCTATTCTAATTGACACCTAATTATTAAGGCCTCTATAACCCTATAAATCCCGTATAGAACCCTTTAAAGAACCCTCAAAGGTACACCAAACCCGTGTTCTAGTTTCAGGGCCCCATCTGAAGTCCTATGTTTCACCCCTAAAGCTCGCTTAACCCTAACACCTCAACCCCAAGCCCCACCAAAGCAACCTCCTCAAACCCAGACCACGAAATTGAAAACCCATACAAAACCCAATAAGCCCCCAGCCTAGCCGAAAGCCTAAGCCCTAAGCCCACCACGCCACTCTCGATTCTCGCAGCCCGCCTCCAGAAGCCCTCTTGTTCGAAGACTTCAGGATTAGCGAGACAAACCGGTCGCACGTCCCAGTTGTAGCCTGTCTTGGGGTTTGGGGTTCAGGCTTCCGGTTCGGAGTCCCAGAGTTCAGGTATAGCTTCAGGCATTCACGATCCGAAACCAACGAGTTTAGTGTAGGGCTTCGCTGTTGCAGTTTGCGGCCTAGGGTTGGCTGTGATGTTGCATGCACCGTTGCACTTCAGCAACGAAAGTTGTGCCTCATAGAGGTCACGAGCGGCTCGAACCATCTGCATCTGCTGCTATCGGTCGACCGTGACGTGAACCGGATGTGCAGGCGGCTAAAACTTGTCGGGGACATCTCTGAAAGCTGAGGCACAACAACCCAAGAAGGAATCCCAACTAATCAGAATGTTGCTTGTGGCCCGACGAGATACTGAGGTCCGAGGTCTGGCGAAGTACGTATTCTTGATTGATGGCAACTTAATGAGCTAGGCTCTACCCTAAACCCTAAACCCTAAAACCCTAAAACCCTAAACCATAAAAAACTAAACACCCTCCGGGCCATGCAACCAACCACTATCAGGATGACCCCGAAGTAGCTGCCTAATGGACCAGCCTGCTTTGACCAAATTTGGGGGCGCGTTCGAATCTCGAACCTCTAACTCACCCTTCGGTTAGCCACAACCAAAGCCCCCGTACAACTGTGTAACCCTAAACCCCAAAACCCTAGACCCTAAACCCTGAAACCTAAACTAAACCCGAAACACAGGGGTGGCTGGCCAGACATTTCTCGGGGCCCGAGTCCTCAAGCGTAAGAACGCGTTTCGAACAAACCCAGAAGCAAGCTAAACTAACAAAAAGGGTCTGTCCATACATGTACACAGAAATAGATCAATAAGGATATACATATATATATATATATATATACACACCTACATACACCTGTACAAAAGTGTATATATGATATATGTATACACATACATACATACATACAGATGTGCATACATATACAAACATAGACACACATGCATGCGCGCATACATACATGCTACAACGTTGGCCTTAGGCCCGCAAAACGAGAACAAGGATAGTTTTTTGGGGACCTACTTCCATAATGGTAGTACATGCATAGTTATCTAAAGCATCTTGGGGACCTGAAGGAAGGGATCCTATAGTTTATAGAGAACTACCAAATATGGACCCTCCGGGTAACACCTGCGGTGCGGCCTGGTAGGACGGCCTGGACATACACCATGTAGACGTACACCCAGATGAGCGCTGTTGAAACCTTTCCAATCAAGCTTTTGAAACCTTTTCACATCAAGCTTTCATCATTTCCCTCAGCCCCAAACCCCCAAACCCTAAACCCTCAAACCCTAAACCTGTGTCTTTTACCATCTTCCAGACAAGACCTAAAATCACTGGCTCAGGCCTTTTCGAATCGGTGAGGGCAAGGGTTTCAGGATGGGCTATATTTTGCGAAGATTATGATCCGGATACGGGAATAGTACTACTACTTCTTCAAGGTTTAGAGGCGGCACCAGCGGCTTTAGACACGGATTCGGGAGCTGAGGTCATCAGGAAGTTACCTGTCAGGCTCCAGAATGACCAGGTTTGGGATTCATGGTTTCAGCCCGAAACCCAGAACCCAAACCGCCCTCAAAGGGACGGGAGCTAGCTGCTCGGATCTGTCGAGGTTGTGGCTGCTGATCTGACTGATGAGGGATTGGGGTTTAGGGTTTAGGGCTCCTTTAACTGGAATCCGCAAGCCTCAACCGTAAACACCCTGAACCCTTACACCCGAAAGTGCAAGGTCCTGTGCCAGAAATTCTGGGTGGTAGCTGGGATTCGGTGTGTCAGGGCTTATGACTTTGGTTCAGAGATTTAAGGGACCCGAGCGGAAATCCTTCCTTACAAGGAGCAGCCTGAACAAAGGTTTTGGGTTTAGAGTTTATTGTAGTTTAGGGTTTAGGGACCACCTTACCTCACCAATTTCTGGGGGGCTTTACTTGTTTTGTAGCTGAGCGACCCACATCGTCGCAACCGGCAAGCTGGTTCCTTTGGGCCTGGGTGGTGTGTGCAAGTGTCTTACGTGTCCAGTCTCCTAAGGGGGACCAAAGGTGAACCTGTGGGGCCAAATCGGCCAAATCGGAGTTACAGTATCCACCCCAAACGCTAAGCCTAAACTTTCTTAAACCCTAAACCCCTACACCCCTATAAGCCCTAGTTAGTGTTTGTGCTTTGGGGCCTGGCACCCGTTTCAAAACTTCAACCCGTGACGGAGTTTATAGGCTTCGCCTGCCAGGGGTTTAAGTTCAGGTGAATTCCGAGCAGGTCCCGGAAATGTAGGGAATCGGATTGGGGGGGTGTTGCAGTATAAATACAAGAAGGAGCCCCAAGGAACGATATAGGTAAGTCTTCACTAAACCCGATACTCTAAACCCCAAACCCGAACTCCTAAACCCGAAGACCTAAACCCTGAAACCTCTTCTTGACGCTTCGAAAAGAGCGAAGAGTACAACCCTGGAGCTGCTAGGAGGCGATGCTTGTTCAGGGCTCCAGGATTGCGCGCGCATTTTGGATCTCTTGAAGCCGAGGTGCCCCATACCAGTCCCAAAGGAACCCTGAACCCCGACCCTAAATCCATGGCCCCTAAGCGTAAAACCTTACCTTCAAACCCCAGACCCTAGACTCTTAAACCCTAAGCCCCATAGTTCTCACCACCCAAATCATGAAAAAGTCAGAGCGGCGCCCGTGCATTATCACCAGCCTGGGGAGCCAAGAAGCTTGCTTGGTTCCGGGTTTTCTAANTCTTAAACCCTAAGCCCCATAGTTCTCACCACCCAAATCATGAAAAAGTCAGAGCGGCGCCCGTGCATTATCACCAGCCTGGGGAGCCAAGAAGCTTGCTTGGTTCCGGGTTTTCTAATATGCTTTCCCGAAGACCATGTACTCACCGATCTTTAAATGGCTGGATCGTCGGCTGTCTAGGTCCTGTACCGGTCGCCAGGAAATACCGAAAAGAAGCGCTCAACAGAAGAAAAATTAGCCGCTTGTTCAAAGCTCACGAAAACCCTGCACAAAGGCGTCACTTCGCAAGGTGCCGAGACACGAGCATGGTTGCCTGCGTCAACCTCAGATTCACGGTATTTTCAAGACTCCACAAGACTCCGCTGCAGCAAAAACGCCCACGAATCCTCCGGTTCATGTCTATTAATCAAGAACTAATGCCGATAGAAGCGGAACACCATGAAGTGCTTGAAGCAGCTGTGGCCACCAAACTGAGACTAACCGCGAAACCCCGAAACTCGCAGCCCCAAACTTCGCGCAGACCTAAAAGCTGGATCCAAGCCACTTCTGCCCTCGATCTGTCGCGAAGGTGTTGTAAAGTAGCTCGGGCAGAACAACCTCAGGGCTTGTAGGCTTGGCTTTAGCCTGGAGGACGATCGAGGGTTCAGGCCACTAAAGTGGCTACAGTGTAGGCATTTGATGATAAGAAGTTACTACAATCCCTACTGTGACTTCGGCGAATCTCAGTCTTGCATTCAGTCCGCTTAGCTCTTGGCTTGGGCTTTGGGATCGGGCGCACGCGGGGATGAGGTCGACGGTACAGTCCAGGTGGTATATTACGCTGGACCCTATAAAACCTACATTAAAACCTAAAACCCTAAACCCCAAACCCATAGCTTCTGATGTATATAGATGCAGAGAGACTAGCAGCACCCCGAATTTTGGCTTACAGATGGATCCATGAAATGATGCAGGACCTTCCTTGCACCCTCAAAGACGGGTGTGTGGTCCCAAATAATTGGCATCTAGCCGCTAGCCTAAATCCTAAACCCAAACCCCTTGACTCCAGACCCTCGATCATGTTCGCTTGCTTCGCTTCCCTTGACCAACCAAAACCCTAAACCAAGGGAGCGTCGTGGTTTCATGACTCGTCAAACCATACAACCCATACCTCCTTGGAAGGCAGATTCCAACAACGCATCTGCGTGGTCGAGTTTAGGGTTCAATTAAACCCGAAGCCAGGGGGCCATGAATTCCAGAGCCAAGGTGCAGGCTGGGAGCGGAACAGTGTGAGAGGTTATAGGGCTTTAGGGTTGAGGGTCTCGGGATTTTGCGTGTAGGGACTGTGTGGGATCTAGGGGGCTTGAGGGGCTTATAGGGGCTCGGCATCAACGTTCCAACTTTGACTCTTGCTGCATTCGAGGCGAGCGGCAGAACACCCCGTATGGAAACATGGGCATGACGGATTCAGTAACTAAACGCACCCTCATCCCGGAAGTCTAAGTCTGAATCCTCGAGTCTTCTCATCGGGACTTCAGGGGCTTCGTTCGGGATAAGCGGGATTTGGGTTTCGGATGTCGGGTTCAGGTAAAATGTTCGGGCTTGAAGTTCGGAGGAATTGAAATGTTTGGGGTAGGCTACCCCTTGTTTACCACACCCTAGACCCCATAACCCATTCCCAAGACCCTCCCACAAGGTCCACGAGGAGACTCATGAGAACTTCTCCTAAACTCTTGCAGGGCTGAACCAGAAGGGTCCCATGACATAACCTATTGAATACGTCAGGGTTTTCGGCAAAAGCATACTCTCCCAAATACTTTCCACACAACACTGCTCTCCTAAACCCATGCGCCCGTACGGGGGCCCTAAGCAAGCTCCTGTAGGCTCCCCGTTGAGAGAAGCCAACGGCAGCCGAGGAACATCGTCGAGGCGATGCGTGGTAGGAAGCAGAAGATGCCGATGAAAGCCTTCGTGCCTCTGCGCCATCGATGCGCAGAGGGTTCAAAGTCGGGGTGCGGTGGAAGCCCTGCAAATCTTCCGATAGCCGTCATAAGGGCTTTACGCAAGGGTAGTTGGGGGGTCCTTGTCATTAGAGGTTAGGGTTTACGTATGGGGGATACTTAGGGAAGCCCTCGCGTGTACCAACCTTGAGCTTCCTTTCTTGGAGGGTATGGCAGGTCTTGCAGGGTGCTCGATCGGACTTCTCATTGGGGTGGCATTTAGGGTTTGCAGGCTTCAGGGTCTGGGGTTTTGGGGTTTGGGCTTCAGGAAACTTGAGAACCTCGTGGGACCCTGTCAGGTTTTGAACCTCGCCGACGATACTTTTTCATTGGGTTGGTTGCACTTTGAGGTTTTACTGTACTCTACCCCAAACCCGATTACCCCAAANCCTGTCAGGTTTTGAACCTCGCCGACGATACTTTTTCATTGGGTTGGTTGCACTTTGAGGTTTTACTGTACTCTACCCCAAACCCGATTACCCCAAAAGCCTACCCTAAACCCTAAACCTGATTACGCTTAAAAAGGTTGTTCAGGCCCCTCTAGGCTCCCTGGGCTGAGCCTGCCTCTGGTCATCCCTTTGATGGTCGTCTCCTCAGCTTTCCGGCAAGTCTTGGGGAAGGCTTTATGCTCTGCTTTGGTAAAGGACCCTAAACCGTCCCAAAACCCTGGAACTCCTCCCCCGACCAAAAAAGCCCAAGTCCTGAACAAAAACCCACAAACGCAACGTGCTTGAGCCCTAAACCCGCAAGGTGTAGGGCATGACTACCACATAGAGGCTTAAGGGTTCAGGGTTATGGCATGGTTAAGGGATTATGAACAGGTCTGAAGCCTAGGATCAGGGATTGCTGCGCCCAAGAAGTCTCCTGCCCTAAGCCCAAAGCCCCGAACTCTCAGAGCCCTCAACACTATGACCCACAACTACTGCAGGGATTTTGGGTATACCCAATCAGAAGCCTGCAAGTACAGGCTACAGTCTTGCAGTCTTGCTCTATTCAGTTCTCGGATGATATTCGTAAAAGCAAGTCCAGCAGAACTCACAGATGGGTTCGAGAGTCTTCCAAGACTTCTTCGACGGACCCGACCTGGCTGCGGAATTCCTTAAAGCGGGTTTTGGGTTCAAGGCGGGTTTTGGGTTCAGGGTTGAGGGTTACGCTTTTGAAAAGACTTCCTAATCGGTCTTTCTTGCGGGGCTTAGGCCATGTCAGAGGGCTTGACGCAGATTTCTTGGGGCTTCAAGGTTGCAGCTGTGCACCGAAAAACAAGCAAATTGTTAAACGATGCTAACCTACAAATGAACCGAAACCCGAAACGCTACACGCTAAAGTATACCTACATGCTTGGGATTTTGCTGCTCTAGATGTCGAGATCCATGCAGCAAGGCTCGCAACGAAGGACCTCGATTTTCAGTTTCTGCTGTCGGGTATCTTTAGGACATGAGGCTGAGACGCAGCCAGAAAAAAGGGACAGCCTCTGCAGATATGCGATCACAGAAGGCTTCTCCACCTATAATTTAGCGCCTCAATAATTTTAACTGGGCTTTGGGGCATTTTTTGGTACCATTGTCTGAGGAACCCTAAGGAATATGGCAATACTCGTTATTCAGGCTTCTATGCTACCCATTTAACACCTTGAAACACTTGCCCTTGCACCGGCGAGCACTTGCAAGTGGCGAGCGTGGACGAACAAGTGGGGGGCTTGAAACTCAGCTTAGGCGCTGTCGCAATCGAGATCAGTGTAGCCTTGGTTGCTGAGTTCATATAAGCCCAGAAAAATACAAACCTTCAGTTCTATACGGGATAATAATACTATCTCGAAAACGTAACGCATACTCATTCAGCTACTAAGTGGCATAAAGCAGCTTCACGGATCGGCGAATCTCTGCGAGGCACCTCATGTGGAATTTCGAAGCCTACGTAGGCTTAGAGTCAACCCTGACAGAGAGGCTTAAAGAACCCGGAGGGCGACCACCGTAGGGCCCGTTCCCATCTCTCGTCCCATAACCCTAAACACTAAGAGCCTTACGGAACCTACACCCAAGATGTCGGCCCAGTGGGCAAGCATTCAGGGATTTCGGCGGTAAGGAGGTGCTTGGCCTGCAAGCTGTAGTCACCAGTGCTGGAAAGGATGATCCTTCCCTGCTAGCTACAACATGTATGTAGCCTTTTTTCCGGTAATTCTACCACGGTTCAAGGCGTCGGGCTCCAGGATCGGGATTCAAACGTTCAGGTGAAGGGTGGTGTCTAGCCCTCCGCACTCATCTAAACCCTAAGGCCTATACCCTCAACGTGAAGGCAGGTGCCTATAGCCCTCATCCCTCGTCTAAACCTTCAAGGCCCTAAACAAGACTACCAGGCTCCGGTTTGTGGACTGAGGACTCGCGGCGCGGCGTCCAAATCAGCAGGATGGTGTAGGTGAAGGCTGAGACAGCGGCACCTTAGCGACTCCAGACCTAAAGCCCAAGCGCCAAAGCAATCCGAACCTCAAAAAAAACCGAACTATGCGCCCTAGACCCAAGGAAACCTGAAACTACTAGTAGTCTCTAAACCCTGAACCCTACTGTTCCAGGTTGCTAGGAGAATTAACGCTTAATGTGTGGGTTACAAAAAGTAAAGGTTATAGGTGACTCGCTGTACTGCTGAGAAACCATGTCTAGGGGCCTTTTCAGTGCACTTGCACTACCGTTGGCGGGTGTACTTGGATATGCCCATACGGAGATTATGAAGGGGGATACCGTCAACCAACTGTTCGGACCCAAGCGCGGCTTTCGGGTTAGATTGAAGTTTCTTCAAGGATATGTAGCCCGTTGATGTAAAAGTCTAATAAGACCGAAAGCACAACAATCCACACATGAGTAAAGCTAATGCCTCAGGGCTTTAAGCTGTACAGTTGAGGGTTGAGGATTTAAAGGGCTGCAGGGCTTTGGTGTACGATTTGTCTCGGTTTACGGTTTGCGGTTAAAGCTCTCGGATTGTTGGGCTTGGGGGGTTTAGGGTGAAGGGGCCGAAAGACCCTCCAAAACTCCTACGCCCTTGACCTTTAACTCTATTTTGCCGTGCAGCTTAAAGCCGAAAACTCCATGTCAAGCACATCACTGCTCAAAAGGTGCCTACACAAAAGTATCGTGAAGTGAAACTCCGCAGACTCCTTGGTAGTTGGATGCCCTCCAAGCTCTGGTTGAAGTTTTCGCCAAACGTCAAACTCTGCAGGCTGCTGGGTAGTTGGACGCCCTCCAGGCTCTGGTTGAAGAAGTACCCAAACGTCAAACTCTGCAGGCTGCTCGGTAGTTNTTGAAGTTTTCGCCAAACGTCAAACTCTGCAGGCTGCTGGGTAGTTGGACGCCCTCCAGGCTCTGGTTGAAGAAGTACCCAAACGTCAAACTCTGCAGGCTGCTCGGTAGTTGGACGCCTTCCAGGCTCTGGTTGAAGACCCACCCAAACGTCAAACTCTGCAGGCTGCTCGGTAGCTGGACGCCCTCCAGGCTCTGGTTGAAGTTGTCGCCAAACGTCAAACTCTGCAGGCTGCTCGGTAGTTGGACGCCCTCCAGGCTCTGGTTGAAGAAGTACCCAAACGTCAAACTCTGCAGGCTGCTCGGTAGTTGGACGCCCTCCAGGCTCTGGTTGAAGACCGACCAGAGCGACAAACTCTGCAGCGGGCGCCGGAGGAGGACGCCGACCAGGCTGACGGGGNACTCTGCAGGCTGCTGGGTAGTTGGACGCCCTTCAGGCTCTGGTTGAAGTTTTCGCCAAACGTCAAACTCTGCAGGCTGCTCGGTAGTTGGACGCCTTCCAGGCTCTGGTTGAAGTTTCGGCCAAACGTCAAACTCTGCAGGCTGCTGGGTAGTTGGATGCCCTCCAGGCTCTGGTTGAAGTTTCCGCCAAATAGGCTCTGCTTGAACTTGTCGCCAAGAGTCAAACTCTGCAGACTGCTGGGTAGTTGGATACCCTCCAGGCTCTGGTTGAACCTGTCGCCAAACGTCAAACTCTGCAGGCTGCTCGGTAGTTGGACGCCTTCCAGGCTCTGCTTGAACTTGTCGCCAAAAGTCAAACTCTGCAGACTGCTGGGTAGTTGGATACCCTCCAGGCTCTGGTTGAAGTTTTCGCCAAACATCAAACTCTGCAGGCTGCTCGGTAGCTGGACGCCCTCCAGGCTCTGGTCAAAGTCTCGGCGGCTGCTCGGTAGTTGGACGCCTTCCAGGCTCTGGTTGAAGTTTTCGCCAAACGTCAAACTCTGCAGGCTGCTCGGTAGCTGGACGCCCTCCAGGCTCTGGTTGAAGAAGTACCCAAACGTCAAACTCTGCAGGCTGCTCGGTAGTTGGACGCCCTCCAGGCTCTGGTTGAACTTTCCGCCAAACGTCAAACTCTGCAAGCTACTGGGTAGTTGGATGCCATCCAGGCTCTGGTCAAAGTCTAGGCCAAACGTCAAACTCTGCAGGCTGCTGGGTAGTTGGACGCCCTTCAGGCTCTGGTTGAAGTTTTCGCCAAACGTCAAACTCTGCAGGCTGCTCGGTAGTTGGACGCCTTCCAGGCTCTGGTTGAAGTTTCNTTGAAGTTTTCGCCAAACGTCAAACTCTGCAGGCTGCTGGGTAGTTGGACGCCCTCCAGGCTCTGGTTGAAGAAGTACCCAAACGTCAAACTCTGCAGGCTGCTCGGTAGTTGGACGCCCTCCAGGCTCTGGCGGAAGTTTCCGCCAAACGTCAAACTCTGCAGGCTGCTGGGTAGTTGGACGCCCTCCAGGCTCTGGTTGAAGTTTCCGCCAAATAGGCTCTGCTTGAACTTGTCGCCAAACGTCAAACTCTGCAAGCTACTGGGTAGTTGGATGCCATCCAGGCTCTGGTTGAACCTGTCGCCAAAAGTCAAACTCTGCAGACTGCCGGGTAGTTGGATGCCCTGCAAGCTCTGGTTGAACTTGTCGCCAAAAGTCAAACTCTGCAGGCTGCCGGCTTGTTCGATGCTCTGGTTGAGCTTTTGGTCGGAACCCCAGGTCAGTGACATGGTTTCGTTCAGGGCAGCTACATCAGTCAGAGTCTTCTCTGTCAGTAGGCGTTCCCACCTCATGGCGACTCCACCCGCGCCAAGCTTCTGCACCACATATGTGATCTCTTCGTGCTGGACTTGATGCAGCAGCGGCTGGCGCTCGTCGATGACACAACCACCAGAAGTCAGCACTAGTCTCTCTGTAGGATGGCCAAGTCTGTCTGCGATGCGTTCCGCTACATCCCGCCCCGTCTCGCCGGAATTGATCTCCAGCTCTAGGCTGGAACCTGCTAGGCAATGAACGTTCACGGTTTGCTTGGCGGTCAAGACCTGCTCCATGGTGCCGATGGCGTCTCCGGACTTTGGCAATTTCAACGGACCGACCGCACTGGCATCCACTTGCGCAGGCAAGGCCGCGGACGCGGCCCCAATGGTTTGTCTACGCCTGGAGATCGAGATGCGCAGCGTCACGCAAGTCTCCGAAGCCATCGCCGGCTCGATCTGTAGTTGCCCAACATAATCCCAATTGCGGTCTGGGGTGCTGATCACGAGATTCGCCTTGCGCTGCTCCATCATCTGCTGGAGCGCATTCCTACCCAGCTCACCAATCGTCTCGCACTTGAGGTGCAGCCGTTGCAAGTGATTGCACTCTTCCGTAGACAAGTCGGCCGCAAAAGCTATCGCATTTTCGTTTCGCACATTCTCGCAAGCGATCTCGACGCTGCAGGCACCGGATTCCACCACAGCCAAGGCTGCTTTCCAAGCAGTCTCTGGGCTTCCCATGATCACGAGCTCTTTGAGCTTGGTGTAGAAAGGCAAAGCTGCAGCCAGAACGGCGATCTTCTCGTCATCCAGGTTTTCGATGAGGAGATTGGTGGTGGACGCGGCCTTCTGGTGGAAGACCTTCGCCTGGAGCTTGAAGACCTCCTCCGAGTCCTCCCTGTGCGTAAATTTCAGCTGCTGCATCCTTGCCCGGAACATGTCTGGCGGAAGCGGCACCGAGTTTTCGTCCTTGATCCGCAAAGACGCCCATTCCTTCTCGGAGCGGCACTAGCCCCGTTCCTCGTAGGGCGTCTCGTTCGACTTGAGCTGAGAGATTTGTACATCCATCATCTTCTGATCTTCCTCCCAGTAAACGAAGATCTTGGATCCGTGGGCTGCCACGCGGCTTTCTCGCACGCTCTCCGGAGTCAGCCTCTCGATCCGATGGACTTCCACGGCATCGTGCGAGTACAGGACAAAAATGTCGCGAAGCGCCCGCCGGAAGAGTCTCTCCTGTTCTTCGTTTCTGGCGTATTGATGCAACGAAACGAAGTCGTAGAAGATCCAAACGACTGAATCCAGCAGTCGGGGACGGAACTCCTCCACGATGTCTTTCAGCTGGAACCTGGCGAGTAGCAGGGAGTTGGTGCGAAACTAATCGCTGTTGTGATTTGCAGATCTACCCCTGAACACAGTGCTGCCGCCCGAACCCTCAACCTCCAAGGATCCGGATGCTGCATGCTCTCCCACATGTGGCTGATGGACACGAGGTGGACTTTGACCCGTCTCGGCTTTGGGTGCGGGATCATTACGGACATGTGGGCGGTGTTGGGGTCAATCTCCACATCTTCGAGCTCACTGCTGTCCACGAGTGCTGGCAGTCCCAGGCTCGTTGTCTCCCGTTCCGCCTCTTGCCGGCGCGGCAAAGGCCTCCCGGACGCACAGAGCCTGGGTTCTTTTTAAGGGATTTAGTTTAATGTTACCCTAGTATCGTTCTATAGTATACACTATAGCAGAAAAGTTATGGTTTCGTTGCTATGGTTACTCAAGTCAAGCCCCTTAACAAAACCCAGAAGCTCGATGAGATACTCGAGGCGCACCAAGCGGATGTCCGCATCTGCGAGGAAGCTAAGGAGAGTCTCAGGCTCAGACAAGCCGTAGCTTGTTTCATCTGCTGCGGATGCCGCAGCCATGGCACTCGCNTCTGCGAGGAAGCTAAGGAGAGTCTCAGGCTCAGACAAGCCGTAGCTTGTTTCATCTGCTGCGGATGCCGCAGCCATGGCACTCGCGGCGCTTCTTTGGGGCAATCCGATCGAAAGCCCCGGAGTTCTGAGTGTTCAGTGTTTGGAATTAAGAGGTTAGAGCGCAGGGTTTTGCGGACCTCTATAATTAACACATCCTAAATTCGGAAGGACTTTCTCAAGCCACGAGTTGCAACTGGCAACATGCATGTCCACATGAAAACGTTCGGTTTGGAAGAATTGAGATATCTACGCGTGGCTACATACCAGTGTTAAGCCGAGGACATGAGCCATCAGCCTGAACGAAACACTGAATCCTTGACCCCGAGCTCCTAAACACCAACATTACTGAAGCCCTAAACCATGCCCTCCCTAAACTCTAAACCCCAAATTCTAAGCCCTAAAACATAATGCACCGTCGGCGCAGATCTTGAAAACAACCCTTATCCTTTCAGGGTTCCTCGAAGTGCACTATAAGGTTTCTATGAGTCGTACAGGGTTCAGGGTTGTCTGTTTAGGGCTGAGGGTTTGGGGTAACGATGTGGATCAGCTGATAGGGGTATACCACGCTGTTACGCTGAACCCCGGGACTCACAACGCATCCTTATATCAGTTCTAAATTCGACAATGTGCACTCAAACTCTTGATGCGGGATCAATATGCTTGCTTCAGGGCTTGGGGTGGACGAATGCTTAGACTCGAAATAATTAAAGCATGTTACTGATACAGCCCCGGGCATCACAAGGCTTAGGATCCCAAACCCAAAGCCGCTATTGAAGCAGCAGCACGCTGCAGATGGAGATCTTCGTGTCTTGCGACAGTGCGCGGAAGCCTGCGCAAGCAGCAGTATGGAGTTTAGGGTTTAAGGCTTTGGGCTTGAGAAAACTTTCTTCAGGCGGACGGGTGAAGGGCACAACCTAAAGCCGGATACTACCCAGAACCCGGCACTGAAGTCTCGGTACTCCGGGGCAAGGATATCCAGAACAAGCAAAATCCTGAACTATAGTCCCGTTAACCTAACCAATCCCAACAGACCCTGCAAGCCTCAAGAACAGCTAGACAGTTTGACGATCAAACCCTGACAGACAGGAAATCAACTCAACCCTGAATCCTGAACTCCAAACCCTAAACCAAGGCACGCAGCCTCCACTGGGATCCCCTCGAGCAAGTACGCTGTTGGGAACCCCGAAAAGTACAAGAGGATGGGGCTCATCCTCCTTTTAGGTACACAAATTAACTAGGGTAGATAGTAGAAGCCAAAGGTGGAACATCAGTGTCCTTATGACCTAAGGCACAGCAATCATCCTTAATCCGTGTTCCGGCTTGCTGGGGTTCACTGTAGGCAGGGATTGCCCACCCAAAAGCCTACACTGAGCTTTTTCTCTGGATGTTACAGCGGCGTAGGCGAAGCTGAGGACGGTCTACAGGTGTTATATGGTGTAATGAAGGTTTTGTCTACATGATGTGTGCATATATCTATATATGTATACATATATATATACACACATATATAGATACGTTTATTACAGGGTTATAAGCCGGCGAGCCCCCGCGCCCCCCAACCCGACGGCGCACCTTCCATGTTCACCTCTGCGCCGTCTTTGCCCCGGTGGAAGCCGCTGACGGTGATGTAAGTGTTCTTCAGAGAGAGCTGTTGATTTAGGGCCTACTTCTGGGAACTGTCATCGGCTTCTCTACAGGCTTAGAACTCGGAGCCAAGACAAGACTGTAAGGACATTCCTCTCACTTGGACTTCGACGGCGAATAGGAATACCACACTTATCATGATTCTGAATAGCCTCATAATAGTGATGTGTCCACTTTCAGCTACTTGTGCATGTCTTCGTCCCGCTACCCACTTGTTCATTATGCGCACAAGCCACAGTTCCCATTCCTTTGCCGTCCGACCTGTTGCTGCGTCAGGTTTCATGTGTGGGGAAAGTCTTTGTTGGGACGTTATCTAACTTGGAAATTGGCAGGTTCTGGTCTCGGAAGAATCACCTCAATAACAAAACTATCCTCTATCCCCCTTTGCAAAGAGCACACCAACTACTACACACCTAAAATCAGTCCAAGTTGGCAGGCAAAGGCTGACTCAACAACAGGAATGCGTGAATAGGTTGAACACGGACTTTTCCAACCATGGACTCGAGCCCGAAGACAAACTAAACCACAATCACATGCCTTAAGTGGGGATCCATGCAGTCACAGTATTCTTGAAAACACCTTTCAACGGATTTAATACTTGGAGCTATAGAGCCATAGCGTCTCACCTATTACCCTGGATGCGAGGCCTCACCGTAAATTGCGTTTTGAAACTTGTCGTAGATCTCGCGCACCTCCCTTGGCTGCAATTGGCTGCATCCACACTATGTGCTGCATGTTGTGACAAGTCGGCAGAAGGCCAGAACAAAGTAAGCAAATGCTAAGCCCTCAACCCCAAAACAAACCCTAAACCCTAAACCCCAGACAAGCAGGCATCCCCTGCAAATGCCAATACCGACTACGAGGCCTTTTGCTTCAAAGTATGTTTCAAGAACTCAGTCGTGTCTTGTCCACTTTATCGGGGTTGAGGGCATGCCCTGAATCCCCACCCGCGTGCGAATTCTGTACCGGGCCATGTTTGGCTTTGCTGGCCTGCAATGCAAGGTGTGATATGCATGGCCAAGCTATGCCAAGCTCCTTTCTTACTGAACAAGAACTTGGTTGCGCCGTCACGCCAACAAGTGACGAGCCGAGGAGATTTTGTGCAACTGCCAATTTTCAGCCCTTGGACCCTAAGATTTAGGGTTTGAGGGATTAGAGTTTAGGGTTAAGTGGTTTGGGTAAGCTGTGCCACTCCCTTTGCCGAAACGTCTTTTATGCACGAGCACAAACAGCAGAGAATGTTACACATGGCACCACGTGTTGAGAAAGAAACGGGCTAAGTTGTGTGGGATGGCAGAAGAGGGAGCATTATGGTATACTGTGGTATACAACAGTCCTTGTCATTTATCATAGTACATGCTAGTCCTAGTATATTAATTATAATTACAGCATCTTAAGTCTTGCGATCTGACTGCAAAGTAGTAGATCCTAAACCTTTTCCAAGGTCAAGCTGCGTAGATATTCTCACCGAGAGGTGCAGACTCGTCAGCCATACACTCTTGTGACCTCTCATCTGCCTCTTTGCGTGATGCTTGATTTTGGGTTTCGTGCTTAGGGGGCTAAGCGGGGGATGGGTTTAGGGCTATGTATAGGGTTTAGGGTTTAGGGTTATGAGGCTTGATGTCGGGTTTTGGGCTCCGGGTAGGGTTTTGGATGTGAGATTTTCGGGTGTAGGCTTTTTCGAGTATTAGGGTTTAGGGCTTTTTAGGGTTTAGGCCGTTTAGGCTGTAGGGACGCCATTACTTCACGACGTGCTGAAACTGGGTACAGTAGCCTTTGGCTTCTGGGCACTGTAAACCTCCCGAGCACAAAACCTGCTCGAAAGCTTCAGCCAGACATTTCTCATGAGCGGTTCTAGCGTACCTTCGCAGGCCTGCTTGGAAAGTCTAGATTAGCGAGCAGATTGGCACAGGTTCGCTAGCAACTAGCGCGGATCACGATGCTTGTGACTCCCGGACTCGGCCAGTGTTTCTCGCGTGCATGATCGTTTGCTCTTGATATTGAGAAAGGGAGAGGGTAAGTCTAGAGTCCTCTAAACCGATGGGGGGGGGGGACTTCATCCAGCACGGTTCTTGATTCTACATCTGACTCCGAAGAAATTCGTTCTTTCAACTGACCTCCGGACATGAATTGCCAAAGCCCAAAGACCAGCTTCAGTTGCCAAATGCTCGCTCCCATTCTTCAATCCTATAACTTAACTACCCCCTACAGGCCCTAAAGCCAGACTTCGTGAATCCTGGTGCCCGAAATTGAAATCCATTAAACAATTCCAACAGCTTTCGCAAAGACTCCAAAGCCCCTTTAATTTGGCAACGTACCTCCAACATATAGAAGGCTCCTTCATACCTCGTACATTCGTACATTCCATGTCTTGCTTATCGCCATAAACACCATTTAAAACACAGACAAGAGGCCTACATGAATCAATGAAGGCCTGAACCCTACACCCTATAAACCCTAAACCCTAAATTAACTCTAAACCCTATAAGCCCGAAGCCCTAAACCAACTCTAAACCCTATGAACCCTAAACCCTAAACCAACTCTAAACCCTATGAGCCCTAAACCCTAAACCCGATATAAACCCTAAGCCCTACAAACCCTAAACCCTAAACCAACTCTAAACCCTAAACCCTACAAGCCATAAACCCTAAACCAACTCTAAGCCCTATAAGCCCCAAACCCTAAGCCCTATAAACCCTATAAGCCCTAAACCCTAAACTAACTCTAAACCCTAAACCCCATAAGCCCTAAACCCTAAACCAACTCCAAACCCTATAAACCCCAAACCCTATAAATCCTAAATTCCAAACCTCTGGACCGGCCTTTTCCTCGGCCTTAGACGAAGAAGGGCGAGGCATGACTAACGCAAGAGCTTCCCAAGGAAAGCGAAGCGTTTTGGGCCTGTAGTTTTTGTTTTAGGGTTTAGGGTTATTGGGCTTCTTCGGTCTATAGTTCAGGAGTCGGTCAAGGTTGCATAAGGATTTAAAGGGTTTTGGGTGCTTAGGATGAGGGGTTTGGAGTTTAGTCAGGGGTATAGGCTTTGCAAGAGCAAGCGAGTTGAGCGGGGGGCTTAATATAGAAGCCTGAATAACTACACATACCATTCGTACANAGGATGAGGGGTTTGGAGTTTAGTCAGGGGTATAGGCTTTGCAAGAGCAAGCGAGTTGAGCGGGGGGCTTAATATAGAAGCCTGAATAACTACACATACCATTCGTACAGGCCCCTTACTGTAAATATAGTATAGTAATATGACCCGAAACACTATTATAGTTACTTGTTAAGGCCCCGATACTAGGGGTTACAAGGCTGCACTTCAGGGATTTATTTATAGCATTATCATCAGACTGTGGTACGCTTCCAAGGGGGTTGCAGAGCTTTATGGGTTAGATATGGCTGTCAGAGATTTCTACGAGGCTTTCGAGGAACTTACCTGGCCTCCTTAGGTTATAGAAGAAATCAGGCCTTGCAGGGGTCGGACGGATTGGGACAGGGGCGTGACAGGGGCGTTCGATCTGAAGCTACTATAGGGGCCTTAATCAGAATAGGGTTTTGCGGCCCATTGTACTATATTTAGAATAAGGAACCCCTGAAATAATGTAGGTTGTGGACCGGTCAAGCCAACCGAAGAACCGCAGATCGGCACCGACAAACAGACGAGGACACAGACCAACAGATGCGAATAATACGGCCTAAACGTAAAAACGGAATGCCCAGCCTGTAGACCATAAGTGGTTGAGCTGCTGAATATTCAAAATATCGGAAACCACAGGCTGATACTTATGGACTATCCTTTGGCTGGCTCCTAACGCCAACCCTCAAGGCCCTTTCGGCCCTATGTAGAGCTTCAGCGATTTACAAACTTGCTGAACCTCAAGTTAGGGTTTCGGTTTTCAGGGAAGACTGCTTTTTATTACTAATCCCTCCCTTGAGAATTAGACCAACAAGAAACCCAACTGAGACCAGGAGCAGTAGCGTTTCCAACTAGAGCGTTGGGTGCCGCGTTTTAGCAAAGCTGTTAGGGAGGAGAGTTTCGGTTCAGGTGATGCCGCCCGTCATCCGAAACTTGAGGTATTCAGTGCAACCCAGTCACGGACGTCGCGATAAGGGCCGACCTGACAGTAGGCATCAGCACAGTTTGTTTGACAGCCCGTTTCCGACTTTCATATGTCCATTTGCTACACAAAGCGACGCAAACTGAGTTTAGTTTAGGGGTGAAGGCTTTGGGCTTCTTGGATAGGTTGCTTCAGTTTAGGGTTTGGGTTTAGGGTTTAGGGTCTAGGGTTTTTGGGTTTGGGGTAGGTTCGGGGCTCCACATTGAGAATGAAACATTTGCCGCCACACGGAGAAACGACTTCGACATCTGCTGGTCAGCACTGAAGTGTTGGTTGAGAGTTGTTATCCAGTCATTACAGTTACATTTACACTATACTGGAGTTACATAGCTACTCACTACTATCGCGGAGGAAGTCGCGGGTCGAAGGTGGGATGACTAAGCTGCAACATTGAAACTGAGAAAGTTTAGATAGTTGTAATTGTAATTATAATAAGGAACCCAAAGGAATAGTCATGACAATTGTGAAGGCTTCTGTAGCACGTCAGTTTCAGAAGGCACCTCCTTCTGTTTCGGGGTTCTGACAAGAGACCCTGTCTCGCACAGCAGCTGAACAAGAAAAACACAAGACAAGCCACCAAAAGAAGCGATCCTACCATAGGGGCCTGAATAAGCACCAAGTATCCCGGCACCTGTGTTGACCCGGTTTGCTCGGAACCCAACAGAGCAGCGTTGACACTTAACACAGGGGCCTTAATAATTAGAATAGGGTTTTGGGGCCCACTATACTATACTTATAAGAAGGAACCCCCAAAACAGGATAGGTAATTCGGTAATTATTTGAGCCCCTATAGTATTAAATCCCACAGCCCTTCAAACAGGGCCTGCGCCGGAGTAAGGGGAGGCCCATACATGGCCATACCTCTACCTGAGTGTGGGCCGGGCGGGTCACATAGGCTCGAGGCCTAATATCGGGCCCTTAATGATTAGCAAAGGGGCTTTGGTTATGCTTTACTATACTAACTAGTACTCGACTAGGCCATAGTTATGAACAAGTTCTTAGTGGAACACTATGACCAAGTATGTATTCAGACTGCTATATTCGTGAAAAGAGTGTGGGTTTGGGGCTTACGGTTGGGACTTGGTTGATGTGGATACCTAACCCCGGCTTTGGCGAATCGAAACACTCGAGAGTGAACTCCTTAATCTTGATACGTCATGTTTCGGGTACTATAATGCCTTCATCAATACAATAAGGTTCCGTTGAGTCTTCTAAGAGAAAGCTTGACACCAAACAAACGGAATTGATATCAAAAAACCACCGGCCCCTCAAACATCGCAGTTTTGTACGTTTCTTGCAAGCATAAATTGCGCGAAGATCTCGAGCACGGCCCAGTTTCGGCTTCAACACTGTGACTCTGTTCCATTAGCCAAGAGGCTCATGCTGGGACATTTCTCCACGGCATGGCTGGCCCCGGTTTCTTTATTAAACAGCCTCTAGCCCGTCGGGTCCCGTGCTGCTGTAAGGGAAAAGGTCGAGAGCCACCGGACTCTACTACAAAATGCTTAGCCATTGCAGCCCTACCTATAATCTCCATTGTAGTTCCTTTTATTGGTTTAACCAGATCTATATTTTGATGGTATCGGGTACCCCTAATGCCCTTTGGCGTGAGGTAAAGGCTTTTAAAGCTTCTGGGCTCATGGTTTAGGTGCGCTTTGTCCGATCTCACCATGGTATCCGTATCTCTTTTCGGTTGAACTTAGGTTGTAGTGCTTTGTGAGTTTAGTGGTTTACTAGGGCCTAGAGTTTTCGGATTCGAGGTTCGGCTGTCAGGCTTCCAGCTAGGGCTAGGGTTTGGAGACAAGGGTGTGGGGTTGAACACTAATGCCCGGCATCCGATAAGTCAGCCCCAGAAGACAGAAGCTACGCTTGAAAAGGCGGCGCCAGATTGCAGAACCGATTGAGTTCAGGTACAGTCTTGAGGTCCCATCCTAGGTCAGAGGCACAGTTCACCACAACGCCGAAACCACCCGAAAAGGCCAGCGAGACAGCACCCCAGGAACGCAACCCTAACCTGTGTTTCGAGGCCGCTCGATGCTGGAACTCAATAGTCCTAAACCCTCCACCTGAAACTCTAAAACCGTAAAGCACAAAGTCTCAGAACAAGCCTTAAAGCTTGTTCTAAAACTCCAACCACAAACTGGGTTTGCATTGATGATCTTGAGCTGTGTTCTTTCATTAGGAACCAAATACTGACATCCTTCGTCCTCGCAGCCTTTGCAGCTCCGATCTCTTGTGTGCAAGCAACTCAACCGGTGCGAATGCACGAAGCCCTGAGAGACGTGCAACATCGTAGGTTTGGGGTCGCACATTGTGTGAATCTTAAAAACGAAGCCAGACCTTGACACGAGACGAAGTCCATGCTACCCCAAACTATCCCGAAGTAGGTCGCAGACAAGGATCCTTTTTCCCCTCCACTTGGCGGAAGCCCGGCTCTAGTAACCGGGCAACTGAGCAACGCTGATACGTCGAAAAAGGATGCGGTCTCAACCTGCGATGATACGATTTGCATGCACTGGAAAGTTTCCTGGAGATCATCAGATTCCACAAAGTATTGAAGCCTCCATAGTTACAATAAACTTACCCCCTCCAAAGTATCCTGCTCTCATTATCTGGGGCCCCTGTAATTTGCACGATTTGTGAAGCAGAAAGCTATGCTAGGTTTCAGGGTCATCTTACGGGTTTAGGGTTTGGTTCTTGCTCTAGTTCCCAAGAAGCCTCTTCATAGATACTGTAATAAGAAGGGTGCCCAGTTTGCTTCTGTTCGGTTTCAATAAGAGAACCCCACCCCCCCCCCCCCNCCCCCCCCCCCCCCCCCCCAATGAAAGGGGCGAGAGGGTACTACTGGGAGACCTAGTTTTTCTGGGTTTAGGGACACCAGCGAGATCGAAGGTCGAGGCAGGCTTTGGCAGTTTCACCGGGCTTTGCTGCAGGAAACCCCGAAGCCTAATCCACGATGCTAAGAGCTAGACGGAAAAGGCGTTTGGGCTTAGTGATTTGGGCAAGGGTTTAGGGCTTGGGGGGGATGTTCCGGACACTTCAGTCGAAAAACCCGATGTGAATCAAGTTGTGGTGTACAATGCAGTTGCTGAAGAACCGCTGCGGAGGGTTGTACCATGCGCAACTGACATGCCTCCGAACTAATGTATGTCCCCACCTCTTGGTGAGCCAGATGATTACATCTGCACCGTCGCGAAAACTGGCGGCCAATTCGATTGGGTTGGTGGGCCGGCGACCTCGTGCATTCATATGGTCCTATAGGTTTTAGGATTTAGGCCCCCCCTCCTCCAAAAAACAAACTTTAGCGTACCTTAACGACGACATGACCCTTAAAAAGGAGGGGGGCTGTGCCCTCATGAAATGAGTCTCTATATGGTATATATGAGCCCTAACCCCTTTAGCAGACCCCTAAGTGCCTGAGGTTCAGGGTTGAAGGCGTCTAAGGCTTTGAGTTTGTAGGGCTTTTGGCTTGAGGGTTCAGGGTTTATTCCCCAAAGGGTTGAAGTATCAGTATGGTATATACTTATAGAGTATTTTGGGGGTCTAAGTATATACCATAATGATACTTGGACTCTTTGGGTTCGGTCTGGGATTTTCTTTCAGGGTTTGAGATTCGGGTCGTCTCGAGCCAATGTAGGGGCCTTTATAGTAAGAACAGGGCTCCTCGGGCTCCTGTAAAGGGTTCTATAAGGGCTACTTGAAGGGGGATGAGACTTAGTAAGTAGGTTATAAGTAGGGTGATAAGTGCCCTAAATGGAGTTACCCTAACTGCAACCCTACATATAACCAACTTACTAAGTCCCCTGCCCCTTCAAGTACTAGCAGCGATCTCTTGTGTAGGAAGAGCTGCACCAAATCCCAGTTGAACACGCCTCAGGAGCCCAAACTCCGAAACCTCACGCAGTACAAATTCCAAGAACACTCTAATATAGAGGCCTTAAGAATTAGAATAGGGTTCCCTCTAAAGGGGTCTATAAGGGTTGGTTTCGGGGGAGATTAAGGAACACCCAAAATAGTATAGGCAGTTATTTAGGCCCCTGTAGTAGACTCTAAACCCTGACCACAACATCATGCTGAATCCATGGAGCCCGAACTTCCCCAAACCCTTCCGGGGGATCCAGAAACCTACTGGTTTAAGTGGTTTAGGGTTTAGGGTTTAGGGGTTTAAGTGTTATACCCTCTACCAGGGCCCCCCAAAGGCCCAGAGTTCCCTTAAAAAGCTCCTTTTTCAGGGCTTCTATAAGGGCTACTATTAGGGTTCTATAAGATACTGGCCTCAATGTGCCCAGAATCTTCCAACCAGGACCCCCCAATGTCCCTTAAATGGCGCTCTTATGGTCCTTAATAGTGGGTATTTAGGGTATATCACAGGGTAGTCGGGGGTCCAAGTATGGGGTTGGGGATACAGGTAGATATACAAATCATCCTAAACCCTAAACCCTGAACCCTAAACCCCATAAACCCATAAAGCTCGAACATCCCTAAACCCTCAACCAAGAGCCGGGAATGCCTCGAACGTCTCGAATCGGCGATTTCAGGGCTCTCTCTCCGGACACACCACGAGCACCCTGGGCAAAGGCTCCAAGTACTAACATAGTAACCCTTATTCAGTAAGGATTCATGTAAAGGGATCTATGAGGGTTCTATACGGGGAATTCCTTTAAGGGATCTATAACCCTTGGGCTCTAAGGACTCATACTTTAAGGCTTTTCGGCCCAAAGACCATGCTATGTAAGGCTTCTGGGCTATTTTGAGCCTGAGGGTAAATACTTTTTATATTTTCAAGTACGAACAGAGTAAATACGGTTTAGGGTTTAGGGATCCGCCGACCTAGCGGCGTGTTGGATGAGTCGGAGGTGAAACCTCCCTTTTTCCCTCCTTTCAGACCCCCAAAAAACGCGCGCCAGAGAGGTCGCAGCCCCTGTGTCGTCTGTAGGCCCAAAACCTGTTCCCCCCGCCCCTCCCCCCCCTCCCCTA
>BGNK01000526.1:140966-235806 GCA_003297005.1 Symbiodinium sp. clade A Y106
AGCGACGGAGCTGGCATAGACTTACTCCCTCCGCTATCGCCCTTTCTCTGACTCCTACGGGGTCGGCGGCTTGAGCCGGAGGCTCTTAAATTTAGGGTTTAGGGGACATTGCAGATATTTTGACCCATAAGACTCTACTATACTACTACTTACATCCTTTAGGCTGGGCAAAGGCATCATCGGCACAAAGTTCAGCGGTTTAGGGTTTAGAGTTTTGGATTTTAATATATAGGGTTTAGAGTCTATAGGGTTTTGGGAGGTTAAGAGTTTTTGGGTTTATAGGTTAGAGTTTATAGGGTTTTGGTGGTTTAGTATTTAGAGTTTGGGGTTCAGGGGTTTAGGGTTTAAAGGGGTGTTAGAGGCCTGAGGGCCGTGTAGCGCTTTGCGGTTTAGGGTTTAGGGGCTTTGGGCTTACATGGTTTACCCTATAAGGCTCAAAATAGCCAGAAAGCCTTACATGGCATGGTCTTTGGGCCCAAAAGCCTTAAAAATATGGAAAACAATTGAGTCCTTGGAGCCTAGTTCCTTTTTGGGTCCCTAATATAATACGGTACCTGTTATTTCGGGTACCCTAAAAGGGACCCCTACTTTGACAACTACCCACATGGTTTAGGGTTCGGTTCAAAGCTCAGGGCCCATCCGCCAAACTCGGACCACGGCTCCGGCGATGGAACTCAAACCCTAAAACTGCAGCCATTCTTTGTATATCCCCTTAAAGGGAACTGCAAGGGGCCGATACCAGGACCCCCTAATGGCCCTTTAATGGAGCCCTTATGGTCCTTAGTAGTGGGTATTTGGGGTATAATAGAGGGTAGTTGGGGGGTCTAGGTAAGGCATCTATCGGGTTGAGGGTTTAGGGCTTAAAGGACCCTGCTTGCACCCTCAAATAGGGGTATATGGTCCCTAGTTGTCGGTATCTAGGGTCTAATAGAAGCTAGAAGGAGCGTCTAGGTTTGTATATCTCTTCCTGTTATTACTCTTGTAGGTGAACCCTCGACTAAATAGCTTGGGTTGGAGTTGGTGCACTTGGGGTGTGTGCAATTTCCGCTTCAGAGCGCGGGCGGCTTGCTTCCAAAGCGGCTCTGTGGTGCCATTCAAACCTGAAAGCACTCAGGTTATAACTGTCGGGCCCCAAGACCATGAAGTGGGAGATTCTGGGCATAGGGACGTGGGGTATACTATCGGATGTAGCTCTATAAACTGTATACCATATCACACACAACGCAGTGCATATGCACTGCCGGGACAAACAGGAGCCTGCCAAACATTCTGTTTACCCGCGGCTGCTACCTGCGACAAGTAAGGAAGGCCTGAAACTCCAAAATGTCGTGCTCCACATAGCTCAATCCGATCTTGTCGAGATACGCTACCTCTGCGGTCTGCGAAGCACCCAGGCCACTATCCCTCCTGCCTAGCCTTCTCGTGCAGTCCTCGAAATAGAAAACGTGAAGCGTTTGGCCCAGTCCGGCCGCCCGGTCGACATTGCGCTTCCACTCTTCAAAGCATTGACAACCCCAGGGTGCCCTGTCCTCATTCTCGATGCAGCGGGCTTCGGCATCTTGCAAAGCCTCTGCAAGCTCTTGTTCCCACTCTATGTCTCCTTGATGTTGCTTTATCAACAATCGCTGGCCCATCGCTTCCGCATCTGCTCTTTTGAAGGCAAGCGTCTGGTCATGGTTAGCTAACTCGTCGGAATTGATTTCTACCACACTGAGGTACGTAGAGGCTGGTACCCGGCCGTAGATTTGCTGGCACCAGCACTTGCCAGGGGTGTCTGGGTTGTTCGCATGCCGACCCAGCCCAGACGCAGCGTCTGTCAAGAATACGCAAGCAAGTGAGAACGCATCCTCCCGAGCAACGCGTCAGACCGCTTTGTCCCAGAGGTCGCTTACCAGGAAACGATACAACGCAGTCCGACGCGCTCCGGCTGATGTGTCCTGGGAAGGCAACACGTGCGGAAGCCAAGCCAAACCCTGACAGCTCTGCAAGCCGCTGCAAAGTTTCCAGATTCATCGGTATGCTGCCCACCATGCCACTGAGAACGANTGACAGCTCTGCAAGCCGCTGCAAAGTTTCCAGATTCATCGGTATGCTGCCCACCATGCCACTGAGAACGAGCACATTGAAGACTTGGAAGGACACGTCAAGAGTCACCAGTGTCGGTGGGAATTGCCTATAAACGTCCCAGGTTTCCAAGAACGCGCGCACGAAAAAAAAACTACTCAAGGCTGGGCCTATAGGGGAACCAGGCAGGCATTTGCATATAGGAGGCTTGCCGTCCACCAGATATATTCATTCCCCCTTGCTTGCAACATAGCTCTGCTTGCCGCATGGCACAATGCCCAACACTGAATATCCACCACGGCGAAGAAGCAGCCAAGAGAAGTGAGTGCAAATGGCGACTGAGAGGTGTCGGCGGCGGCGGCCAGAGCAAGAGAAGGAACACCGAGAGCTGTGAGAACCCTACAGCACCGGGCTATGCGATGCCAGCCGAGGGCTCGAAGCTTGAGGCTGGTCATGTAAACCTGCAGGGGCCTTAATAGAATAGGGTTTGGGGTTTAGGGTTTGGGGTATATTATACTATACTTACAATAAGGACCCCCCTCCCCCAAAAAAATAGTATAGGTTATTATTTAAGCCCCTATAGTAAACCTGCAGGACATTGCATAGGACTTCCCAGAGAAGCATCAGAAACGAGGCCCTTGCTGTCGATCCGAAACTTCTCTTCAGTGCGTACTGCACGCTTACGTCACCAGCAGGCAGTGCCAGACAACACATTGTCACCAAGCTCCAAAAGTGCAGTGAGTTGTTGACGGAGAACCGGTCCATCCTGTGGAGAAACACGTAGAGCCCGAAACCTGTCACGAAGGGCCGAAGCACAGCGTCGCACACCTTGTGGTAATCAACAAATCCCCTGAGGTATGTGAAGGGAAGGCTACCAGCGATGCGTGCCAAGGTGTAGAAGGCCAGCACCACTTTCGCTTGCCAACGCCATCTCGGCTGCTGCTGTTGCAGATCATCCAAATCCTTTCTCATATCTGCCAGAGTGCTCTTTCTTCGTCTCGAGGGCGACGCAAAAGCCTCGTCACTTTGGGCCTGGACCAGCATCTGCGCAGCTTGTTCATTGCCGCGTCTTGATGCTAGCTGCACTCCTTCGCTCCTCGAAGTGCGGGTGGTGTGCATGGCGGAAGCTCTCACAGACACCTTCTCCCTGTCATGTCCCGATCACAACACTGGTTACAAAATCTTCAAGTGGAAACTCGGATATGAAAAGACTTGGGCAACTTGAGATACATCGTGAGGTCCTCCGAAGAAGAATTCCTGTCTTGAGCAGTCGAGGTGTAGGTTGATGGCCTGACGAAGGCACGGTGCTATGTGTGTAGAACGATGCCCTCAGCACAGACCATGCAACTGTCCCTCAAGCAAACCCCGCAAGGAAACCCTCCTCCACTCCATAACTGACATGTAACCCCGGCAGAGGAGTGAATGGTTGGGGAATGGGTTGGAGATACGCCTTAAGGGCAAACCGGATACGCCTTAAGGGCAAACCGATGAAAGAAGGACTTAGGGATGTTTTGGGCTTTGGGTTTTTAGGGGTTTAGGTCCCAATATGAAGACTAATAAAGACAACATGTACGCCCAAAGCCACCGCGAAACCAAGGCCTGCGAATGGACCATGAGCAGTGGCCTGACGTGGGAGGCGGACGATATAGAGCCTCAAGGGTTATAGGGTTTATAGGGTTGACCTGTATCCCAAAACACTACAAAATACTAGGGTATGACCCCTTTATTACAGGGTATAGCCCTTAAATTAAAACAGTAGGGTTTGGGATCCCCAGGTAACCCGAAACCCTGCACCACAATAGATTTAACGTCACATGTTGCCTGTACGTCCCCTATAGTAGAACTAAACCCCAAACCATTAAATACATACATATCATCTCACCTTGCAGTACCCTTCTAGAAACCTTTCAAAGAACCCGAAGTAAGATTCAGGCTGTGTGGGGTTTGGGGTTTGCACTTCTCACGGCTTTCCACAGTGCGGTCTGCTTCAAGCGCGGCTGTGTGGTGCAACTACCTTATGGACAAAACGAGCGCTAAAAGATGCTAAAAGGGTTTATAAGTTTCATATACCATAAAAGGGATTCATGGTATAAGGGTACAGGGCCCCCACTTTCAGGAGTAACATGATCTTTCAAAGTAGAGTATCAACACATGCACGAACCTAGCAAAAGTAATCGGTCACGTACGATCGCACCACAGTGGCTGCCAGTAGCAACACAGATCGGTTGCATTGAGATTCGGTCCTCCCCTTGTGGTTGAACTCAGGCGAACTTTCATTAATTAAAGCTAAACCATATGGTTGATGATATGAATCCTGCATTACCTGAATGACCCCAGGCCCTAGACAATGGGTATTCCTTAAGATGGGTAATGCAGGATTCAGAATCAACTGTGTCAAGTAGTATGAAGTTTGCAGGCAAACTCCTCAAGGGCACACTACTTGGCCGAACATGGCCAAACGAGAGCATGCTATGCACACACTCTTTCTCTGCGGCTGCTGCGTGCGAGAAGTAAGGAAGGCCTCAAACTCCATGATGTCGTGCTCCACGTAGCTCAAACCGATCTTGTCGAGGTAAGCTACCTCTGCGGTCTGCGAAGCGCCAAGGCCACTACCCTTTCGAGCATCATGCCTAGCTTTCTCGTTGGAGAGCAGGTCCCAAGGCATCTTGCCTTTGCCTTTGCTGTCTTCAAAGTAGAACACGTGAAGTGCTTGGTGCAGTTCGGCCGCACGGTCCACGTTCCGTTTCCACTCCTCGAACCACTGACAACCCCAGGGGGCTCTGTCCTCATTTTCGATGCAGCGGGCTTCGGCATCTTTCAAAGCCTCTGCAAGCTCCTGCTCCCACTCTATGTCTCCTTGATGTTGCTTTATCAGCAATCGCTGGCCCATCGCTTCGGCATCTGCTCTTTTGAAGGCAAGTGTCTGGTCATGGTTTTGTGACTCGGCGGAATTGATTTCTACCACACTGAGGTACGTAGAGGCTGGTGCCCGGCCGTAGATTTGCTGGCACCAACACTTGCCAGGGGTCTCTGGGTTGTTCGCATGCCGACCCAGGCCAGACGCAGCGTCTGTCAAAAACACACAGGCAAGTGAGAACACATCCTCCCGAGCAACGCGCGACACTGCTTTGTCCCAGAGGTCGCTGTACTTACCGGGAAACGATACAACGCAGTCAGCTGCGCTCCGGCTGATGTGTCCTGGGAAGGCAACTCGTGCCGAAGCCAAGCCAAACCCAGACAGCTCTGCAAGCCTCTGCAAAGTCTCCAGATTCATCGGTATGGCGCCCACCATGCCACTGAGAAGGAGCACATTGAAGACTTGGAAGGACACATCAAGAGTCACCAGTGTCGGCGGGATTTCGTCGCTGTGAGCCGCCCAAGATCCCCAGAAAGCGAACAGGCCGACAAGACTCAAAGCTGGGCCTAGGGGAACCAGGCAAGCATTTGCATACAGGAGGCGTACTGTCCACCGGACGGCCTCATTTCCTCGTGCTTGCACCACAGCTCCCACTTGCTGCACGGCACAATGCCCAACACTGAATGCCCACGACTGTGAAGCAGCAGCCAACGCAGGCAACACAAGTGAATGCAAAGGGCCCCTCGGAATCTAGGGCGATGACGGCCAGAGGAATCAAACACACACCGAGTGCCGTCAGAACGCTACACCACCGGGCGGTCCGATGCCAGCCGAGAGCTCGAAGCTTGAGAATTGTCATGTAAATCTGCAGCACATTGCATAGCACTTCCCAAAGAAGCATTAGATACGAGGCCTCGACTCTCAAGCGGAAGCTCATATGCAGCACCTCGTAGACGCTTACGTCGGACACGGGCAGCGCGAGAACAGACATTGTGACGAAGCTCCACATGTGCAGTGAGTTGTTGACGGAGAACCTATCCATCCTGTTGACAAACACATAGAGCCCAATGCCTGTCACGAGGGGGCGAAGAACGGCATCGTACAGCTTGTGGGAATCTACAAAATCATTGAGGAATGCGAATGGAATGCCGCCAGCGATGCGTGCCAAAGTGTAGAAGGCCAGAGCCACTTTCGCTCGCCAACGCCATCTCGGCTGCTGCTTTTGCAGATCCTCCAAATCCTTTCTCATGTCTGCCAGAGTACTTCTTTTTCGTCGTGAGGGCGACGCAAAAGCCTCGTCACTTAGGGCCTGGAACAGCCTCTGCGCAGCTTGTTCATTGCCGCGTCTTGAGGCAAGCTGCACGCCCTCGTTCCTCGAAGAGTGGGTGTCGGGCATAGCATTGACGCAGCTGGAGGATGTCCTACAAACACTTTATTTCCTTCAAGATGTAACATCATCCTGGACAAGCAAGGTGCGCGCCTCAGCTCGAGAGGGACGCCAGAAACTCCGAAGACCCAACCCCATGAACGCTGATAGTGCCTACGCCACAACCCCATAACCTCACATCCTGATCCCTAAACACCAATTTTGAACCTCCAAGCCTCAACATCCAAAGTAACAATAATGACATCACTCAATGCTGCGAAACTCGTAATTTTCTGTGCAGGGCTTGGGTTTCGAGTTTGGGAAGTGGAGGGTTTCGCAACGGGTCCATATGGCGGGGGTAGCTCAACCCTATAAACCCCACATTCCCTCAAGCAGTCCCGCAAGAAACGCGGGATGCGGAGAACAAAGGGAACGCTTACCCCTGAAACGAAGATCAGAAGACCTGAAGCCTCAGCTAGCGCGCAGCGGTCGTAGCCTTCTCAACCGACGCCCCATGCTCTAAACCTCAATCCCTGAAAGCCCTGAAGCTTCGAAGCCGCAAAACCCCACAAACTCAAAACCCGCACATTTCAACCCCTTGAACCCCGCAACTACCCTCTAATATACCCTAAATACCCACTGTTGAGGACCGTAAGGGCTCCATTAAAGGGCCATTGATGGGTCCTGGCCAAACCCATTTTTTGCGCCAAAGGGCAGCTTGAAGATAGAACCAGCCCCAAGCAGAGCATGGCCTGCTGCAAATCTGGCGGTTGGGCTTAGGGATTGATGGGGGTTTAGGGTTTAGGTGTTTAGGGTATGCAGAATAGAACTGAAGTGCAAATACGTGCTGACATTTTGCAAGGTAGCGACCCGGCTTTACAAGATTGAAAGCTACCTCCACGGGGGGCTCTTGGTTCTTCCGAGTCTAGAAACATGACTGAGGCATGTCAAATCCCTTCCCCAAAGGGTCCAAGTATCATTACCTTAACCCTCCAAAACCTACTTTTGCCCTGAGGGTCCATGTACTCATATAGTATATACATTGGCCTTAAAGTACTCCCTATATAGGTATTTTGGGGCCAAAGTATACACTATTTGGGTACATGGACCCTTAGGGTTTTGTAGGGTCCCTATAAAATTCATATTAGGGTTTATAATCAGAACCTACAAAAAAGTAGGGTTTGGTAGTTTAAGGTATGGTATATACCCAACCCCCTAAACCCTAAACTCCCTAAAACCCTCAAAGCCTCATGAACCCCGCACAAAACCCCCTAAATTCTAAAACCACTGTTGGGGTGTTGCTGCTTCCAAGGGATGCAGACGCTACCGGCCGAAGTGTTCGGACTTTGCAGCTTCTAGCGATCGAGGTTCAGGGTGTATCGAGTTCGAGCTTCGGGGTTACTACTACTACTACTACTACTACTACTGCTACTACTACTACTACTACTACTACTACTACTACTAGTACTAGTACTAGTACTAGTACTAGTACTAGTACTAGTACTAGTACTAGTACTAGTACTACTACTACTACTACTTTTGAACTGAGACCCCAACACCATAATGAGGATGGGCTTTGGGGGCCTGTCGTTTAGGGTTTGGGGCTTTAGGGGTTTAGGGTTTCAGGGTTTGAGGATGGTTTAGGGTTCAGGATGTTAGAGTTGATGACTTGTCCGGCATTTAAGGGGTTACAGGAAACCCAGAAAGTTGGAAACCGGATTAAGGCCAAATAGTGCTGGGATTCCCTCTACATTGCTCTTAAGGATTGAAGCCCTTGGGTTTCCATCTTTTGGGCTTCTACTGTAAGTGGTCAAAGCTTGGGGGTTCAGGGTCTAGGGCCTATGGCCTAGGGGTTAAGCTCGCAGCTCGGGCAGCATTCACGTATACGGTAAACCCTAAACCCCCAAACCCTAGGCCCTAAACCCCATCAACACAAGCCCGAAGATATCACAGGGGCCAGAAGAATTGCCGATACTATTTGGGGGGCTCCTTATTGTAATTATAGTAATTACTCAGGCCCCTACATGACCTAACTTCAGCTACCCTTATAGTATCCTTATGGAGTCCCCAAAAGGTTGCTCGATTCAGGTGCTATAGCGGCCTTTTAGGGCTTAGGGTTATAAGGGCCTTAATAAGTAGAATTTAGAATGCTGTTTGGGGTTCCTTCGAGGCCTCTACTAAGGGCTACTATAATTTAGGCTTTAGTATAGGGGCCCTCAGAGATAGAATCGGGTGTTGGGGGTACATTATTGTGCAATTCTCCCCGAAGCCTCGAATCCCTGGAGTCCTTACCCTAAGGGTCCAAAGGACCCAATAATTAGGTACTTGGGTTTAGGATAGTAGTTAAGTAGCTCAATATTTAAGAGAGTATATGATTATTAGGTACTTGGACCCTCAGGGTTATCAGCTTCAGATGCAGAGATGCCGAAAGACTGAAGCCTACATCCTCCTGAACTCTATACCCTAAACCCCAAACCCTAAACCCCCGAAGCTCTAAACCCTAAATCCATCCCAAAGAAACCGAAGAAGCCTAGAGGACACCGAGGTGAGCTCGTGCAGTGGGATGGAAACCCGATCGCAACCATGCCTGGAGATGGGGCGTTTAGGCCGGGCTCTCGCGCTTGGCTTTCTTAGGTCGCCGACGAAAGGAAACTACACCTGAACCCTAAACCCCGAACCCCGAAACTCTAGACCCTAAACCCCTCAACCCCTAACCCCCGAATGATCTTAGGGTCCCCCGCCCCCTCCTCGCCCCCTTGAGTCCTAGGACCCTAGACCTCCGCGATGAAGCTCCATCGAGAGCCAAAAGCCCTACCTTTTAAAAAGTCATACATATATATATATATAAACCAAAATATTTAATGAGGAACTCAAAAAACGCAGGGTTGTTCGGCTACAAGTCATCAAAAGCCGAAAGCGCTGTTTCAACCCGACAAGAAGACAAAAAAGCCTTGCCTCATGCCCCGTCTTGTCCAGCTTGTCCAGCCCTCTGATGCCAATGCCAGATGCCGAATGAAACCAAAATGGCCAAAGAAACGTCTGCGAGGATCGCAACAGTAGCGGCGATTGGAAGTGTGAATCCGCTGCACATCCTCTACCCGAGCCTGCACGGACTGCTCTCCCAAGCATCTACAAGATTCTCGCAGCAGAGCACAGATCCATCAACCAGGATTGCTGCAGCTTGTGCCGATGCTTCCATCTGCTGCATATCACTCAGCCTCTTCTGTGCAGCAGAGCTCTCTCCGCCCAAACTGCAGCCACGGTGCTGCTAGAAGATTGGATCGGATGCACATAAATGTCACATCAGTGCAGGACGGGAGCACGTGACAAATTTTGTCAGGTGCTCCCGTGCTGCACTGATGTCGCCACCCAACACAGGATAGCTGCAGCTGACGACAGATGTGTGCAAGAGGTTTAGGGTTTCGGGTTGAGGGCAGATCCAGCAGTATTGTAGCCATGCGCCCTTTGAAGCTTGATTAGCTAGTTAGCTGCACAGTGCAGCAGCAGAACACGCCCCAGCTCTCACCACCAACGTGGGGACCATTTCAAGTGACCACCCATCCATCATAGAGTATGGCTGCAGCAGCTTGAGCAGATCTTTCCGGGAGTGCCTCAAATGGCCACAGACCACAGACCCATCACTCAGGACTCCCAAAGGGTCCAAGTATCATTATGGTATATACTTGTAGAGTATTTTGGGGGGTCTAAGTATATACCATAATGATACTTGGGCCCTTTGGGACTGGAGCAAAGGCACCCAGAGACGCCTGAAGCTCAGCTGTCGCCCATTGGCGACCCCAGTCAGGCAGAATTGCAGCAAACACGCCGCTGATCCGATCTGCTGCCAAAGACGAGCTGACCCAGGTGACCGAAAATTCCATCGCTAAGGAGCGCAGTAAGGGCGAAGATAGGGTTTAGGGTTATTTGTTGCACGTCTTTCAGATGCCCATGCACGGATCTGCTGTCGCCACCAGCACGGGTAGCACCCCAGTTGAGCCTGTCTGGTTATGCCAAAGTACTGCAGCAATTCAACGACCCGAAGCTTGGATTTGCTGCACATCGTTTAACTTCTTTCTTCTGTACGCTAAAGAGCGATCTGAAGCTTGATCCGAACATCTCATACTTCAATGCTTATAGCCTTATAAAGCCTACACCGCAGTAGGTTATGACCCCTTCATTTGGGGGATCCTAAACCCCTTAACCTATCAACCCTAAACCCAAGCCCAAGCCCTGTCGCAAAGGCAGACGCAAGCTGACGAAGCAGAGCCGGCACTCCGACTCGCCTTCTGCCATCTGCTTCCGGTCAGCTTATATCAAGGCTTAGGGCTTATAAGTGAAGCGTTTAGGGCTGAAGGTTTAGGGTTTAGGGTTTAGGGTTGAAGGTTTTTGTTTAATGCAATGCCCTTTTCCTTGCGTCCAAGGGTCCGCCCCGGTACGGGGCTTGCACAAAAGGAGAAAGTGTGTTCTTTTCACACCATCCCAGCTGAAAACATTAACACAGTTTCCACAGGGTTGAAGGTTTAGGGTTAAGGCTTTACCTGTGAATGCAAAAACCTACGGGGTTATACCCTCTGATTAATTTATAAGGGGTCATGACCTATTATGTTTGTAGGGTTCGGGGATGCAGGATGTCATAAGAAGAATCAAAACAACAGTAGTGGTAATCACCAAAAATTAACAAGGACAGTAACAATCACAGTAGTAAGACGAATAACAATACTAATAATTAGCAGTAACAACCAGAAGAACAAGAACCGCGAATGCTAACTCCAAAAGCACTCTAAACAAAGACTGCTGATTACGGAACCCAAACTCCAGACACTGTAAGCCTGAACCCTATGTGGAGCTACCGCGGTACTTTTAAGAAGAGCAAACTACACCAACGTAATGGGTTTATTTGCCATTGTCTTGTAAAGTAGCTTGGTTACTTCCACCACACCCCAAGCCCCAAGCCCTAAACTCTGCATCCTTAACCCAATCTAAAGCCTTGCAAGCCCTGTACACTCACTCGCCAAAGCCCGGCTAAACCCTAAGCTTTCACTCCGAATGTCCGAACCCTACAGTCGAAACCCTGCCGCCCTGCACTGTACCAAAAGCCCTACAGCCCTAAACTCTAAACCCTAAACCGTGTAAAAACCGTTTGAACCCTCATAGAAACCCACTGAAAGGCACCTTATTCTTATGATTTTGGCCCCTACATCCCCGCGTGGCTCTGTTTCGACGCAGCCCAGCTGTGAGGAAATCCTGCAGACACTCGCCGAAGGGCCTCAAGCATCTTTGAAGGACAGTACCCGGAAGAGCTTCTCCAAGGCTTCATCTGAGGGGCTTCTTACAGAGTTTCTTAGAGGGTTTCTGCAGAGCTTCTTACAGGGTTCGAGACTTGAGAGCTTTAGGGCTTCGGGTTTAGGGTTCAGGCTTCAGGGTTTTGGGCCTCAGGGTTTAGAGTTTAGGATGAGGGCTTGAGGGTCTGAGGCTCTGCGCGTTGAGAGTGTAAGTTTTGGGCTTACTGGGTAGACGAGTATCGGCTGCAAAGCGGCAGAGCGATTGAACGTGTTTGGTGGGGGGGGGTTTACAATGAGCCATGGGTGTGTTGCGCGTGCTAAAAAAATGCGTTCAGGGTTTAGACATGTAGATTTGATTTAAACCCTAAACCCTAAACCCTTACAGGTAACGTTATCGGGCTTCGGGGCTTCGAATTTCTGATTTACGATTAGGAGTTTGGTGGTGGTGCCGGCTTTCTCCGTATCACTTCCGATGTAATAAAGGAGCCTGCATAGACCTACCCTATATGCTTGGCTATGGCCTCTCCCTCTGTTTTGGTAGGATATTCCTGGACCCTAATAAATGACCTACTCCTACAAGGAAATCATGAACCCCAAACCCAAACAGGTAGGTTCTTTAGGGTCCAGGTCACAATAAGAAAGGAAAGCTCTGTAGGGCGGCCCTGGGGCTCCGAATAGTCCAACACAGCTACTACCTGTTAACCCTCAAACTTGTTAGGGTACACTTCGTCGTCAAGGAAGTAGTAGGTGCTGTTCGTCGACGAAACTGATGCTCGTCTATCTTCGGCCAAGACTTGAAACTGTCAATTTAGGAATGAAGCTTTCGGCATCAGGGCCTAACCCTAAACCCCAAACCCTCAACCCTGACGCTTCGGGCAGTGGATTTCGGTTGTAACGGGACTTCGGGCTCTGGTCAGCTTTACTGTAGGATGCAGGGCTTGCCTAAGGGCCGACGTACCCATCTAGTACGAAACTTTGGCCCCTAGGTACCTATATGGGGGTTTCCGAAAATAGGGGACCCTGATACAATACCCCCCAAACGTAGGATCCTTATTATGCGGACCCCAAAATAAGGTACCCCTAATTTTCGGAAACTCCCATATATCCCTTGTAAGGCCTCACTATACGTTCGATGGTTACATGGCTCCATGGCGTTTCGGCATATGGGGTAAACCCTAAACCCCAAACCCTAAACCCCAAACCCAAAACCCTAAAGTGCCCAAACTCTTCCGATCTCTAGGCTTGCGAATGCAGTTGAGTTTCCCTTTAAAGGGGTGTTTAAGGATTACTATAAGGGTATTATGGGGGAGTATCATTACCTTAACCCTCCAAAACCTACTTTTTGTAGGGTCCCTATAGCATTCATAAGGTATGGTATATACCCCAGAGGGTCCATATACACTACCATTATGGAATTAGGTACCGAAAGACCATACCTATTATGGTTTCGGGGGGCCTTAATTCCATAATGGTAGTGTATATGGACCCTCTGAGTATAAGGGTATTATGGGGGTTTAGTGTAGGGGCCTCGATAGTAACCTCTACCATTTTGGGGGTTCCTCATTATGCTTCTAGTAGAATGGGCCCCAAAACCCTATTCGAATCATTAAGGCCCCTATAGTACGTGACTCCCCACAAAACACTTCATTTTCAGGGTCCTTCTTGTGATTTCCGTATATGTCGCCTGAAAACGGTAGATTAAAGGGTCAAGGTAGACCGTAACTTACCAGGGTTTATATCGGCCTTGACTTGTAGTTGCTTTGTCGGTTGGACTTTGTTTTTGTCTAAGTTCCCGTACAGTACTTGAAGGGGCAGGGGGACTTAGTAAGTTGCTTATAAGTAGGATTATAATTAGGGTAACTCCATTTAGGGCACTTATAACTCTACGTATACCCTACTTACTAAGACCCCTGCCCCTTCAAGCAGAAGCCAAGAAGTTGGAACATCATCCTCGGGCCTTTATTGCAAGATACAGGGATGCTCAGCACTATTCATCCTTCATGCTGATTCCGGCTTGCTGAGTTCAATATAAATATGAAAAGGAAAAAGGTGACGAAACCAGTAAGCTGCATGTGGGTGTGCAGGTAGCTCGAGGAACCGTAAGCTAAAGAAGAGATCCCTAAACCCTAAACCCCTGTAGACCCCTGTAAACCCCTGTAAACCCCTAAACCCTAAACCCCTAAACCCCTCAACCCAAAACCCTAATCCCTAAACCCCTCACCCCTAAACCTCAAGCTCTAGTAAAGTAAAGAAGAGATCCTACGGCTGGGCCAACAGAAAGTCCCCTGAACACCTAAGGTCCAGTACGAGATGCTCAGCCATGAAGCGTTCGGTTCAAGACTACCCTAGGGGTCCTTTAGGGTTCCTTCAGGGGTTCCTTTAGGGGTTCCTTCGGGGTTCCTTGAAGAGTTCCTTTAAGGGTTTAGGGCATAAGGGTCCATGTACCCAAATAGTATATATGCTTTGGCCTGAAGCTAGTCCCTATATACGATCTTTGGGGCCACAATATTTACTACTTGGGCACATGGACCCTTGGGATTAAAGAACGATTCCGGAACCCCACCAACTAAACCCTGCTTCAGGCCTCAAACCTCAAACCTCCAAACCCTCGGACACCAAACCCTGAAACCTTAAAGGCCATCCCTGAAGCGTAAAGCTAGTCCTACACCTCCGAAACAGTCAACCCAAGAATGTCACTCTCATCCTCCCTAAAGCCGGCGCAAATGGTATATACTTTGCCGGCCGCAAAGTACCTAAATAGGGACCACTTTTAAGGTTGCAGCATATACTTACTATATGGGTACATGGACCCTTACGATAAACCCTCAACCCTAAAGCCTAAACACTAAACTCTAAACCCTAAACCCTCAAAGCCCTGAGAATCGATCCCGTCCCACCTGCACAGCCGCCGCCCCGAGCCCAGTAAGGCTCAAGGCAGCCGTCGAGCCCTGGACGCCTGCCATGCGGCTTAGGGTTTAGGCTTTCAGGGTTTAGGGGTTTAAGGGTTGCTGTGAAAGGGGCCTTATAATTAGCGTAAGGTTCAATTGCTTTAAAGGTTCTAGGATTCTAGAAAGTTAAAACTCAGCATATTTGTAGCCGGGTTCCTTTATGGCCTTAAAGTTTAAAGGTTCCGGAAAGGCGCTAAAAGGAGATTCCTGCAAGGGCAATGTGAGGGATTGAGTATAGGGGCTTTAATTAGACTACGGTTCTTTGAAAAGGCCATAGAAAGGTTTAGTATGAGGGGTTGCATAAAAAGGTTTTACAATTTTGATTAAGCTTCCGCTAAAGGGTTCTGTTCAGGGTTCTATCAGAAGGATTTCATAAAGGGCCTTAAGAACTCGAACAGGGTTCCCTTAAAGAGGGTCCTATCCGTGCTTTGAAGAGGGGACACGGGCTCTCATAAATAAAGTTTGGCTCTATTCACGGGTCTTCCCCAGGGGGCTTACAAGGGAGTTAAGGCATGCCTCCGTGCTTTACCCTAAACCCCAAGGGTCCAAAGGACCCAATAATTAGGTACTTGGGTTTAGGATAGTAGTTATGTAGGTTACTATTTTGGAGAGTATATGATAATTAGGCACTTGGACCCTTAGGGAAAATGCAAAGGACCTCTTAATTGCTTACGTGGGTCTGGGATAGAAGGACTTTGAAGATGAGGGCTTCTTTACCTTACCTAGGGAATGGAGGAATGGGGTACAATTATATAACTACTATTACTACCATTCTTCCATTCCCTACTAACCAAAGGTAGGTTACAGGCCCCTGTGCTCTACAAGGGTGGTTTTATGCATGTAACGCTTTATGGGCTTTACTGACTCAAATAAGCTTTGGGGGCTACCATGAAGGATTATTTCTCATCGTTCAAACTGCTGTGTGAACCCGCTGAACTGTATACTGTATACTTTACCACAAATGCTAAGAACGAGACATGTGAACAGATACCTTTGTAACCGGAGATTGCAGAAATGAGGGTCGTGCTTTAAGCTCCCGACCGTACGAGCATCCCAGAAACCCCTGTCGGAACCCAGAAGCAGCTTTCCGTTTTGCTTCTCCCGTGTCCATGTAGCTCTATAGTTTACACGTGGACATTCAAGGGATGGAGGTGCATGGACTCAACACTCGAAGCGTGTTAGACATGAAGGTTCAAGAGGCCCCGTTGGGCTTGGTGCGACATGCTCCTATATCAACTGTCGGGACCACATGAACCTTTACTTTTATCTAGACCCAAATCCCTGAGCCAGCCAACCCTAATACCCACACAACAGTTCTATGCTCCGGCCTTTTGTATTTGTCAAACAGCAAGTGCCTGTGTATCAACTGCGGGTGTTGGACCCCTCAAGTAATAGTAACGGGGAGTTTTCAGGATACGGTCTTATAACACTTACCTAAATCAGATTTTGCGGTTTTTACGGACATTTATACGAAAATCGTAAAAGGAACCCGGAAAAGGTAGATTTTGGAGGTCAATATAAGCCTTAGGGGCGAGATCCTCGCAACTCTTGCGATGGACAAAAACCCTCCAAATCCATAATCAGGAATCTACAGTATGTATCTATGTCTGTGTGTATTTATACACATATGCGTGTATTTATATGTGTATGTACACAAGTGAACTTATAGCTGCCGAGTCAGCAAACCGCACGCCCCCTTACCATGTCCAAGCCCTCAACCCTCTAGGCCTTACACCGCACATCCGGACCGAGAATTTCAATGAGCCTAGGGCGGAGGCATCCGCGGCTGCAGCCAAGGTGATCACACTTCCTGGTTTCGCTTCGTCGAAAATAATGGGACTTGTAGGCTTTACGTTTAAACCGTAAACCCGAAAGCCGTAACCGACTTTCTGTAACGTACATTGCATGGAACTAAGATCCCGAGGTATAGACTTCAATAAGTAGAGTAGATGTCGTACTGCTTTTACACTAATATGAAAAATCACCCATCACCTAATCCCCAAGGGGCGCCACGATATACTTTCACCACCATCCCAATGAAAAACAGCAACACAAGGCAAGTCCTTCCAACTGCTGCTCCCGCAACTGCTGGAACCTCATTTTCGCAGCTTCGGCACCCCAACGGTTCAGTGCCATGGAGACTCGGGGTGATCCGTATGAAATGAGAACGTTGTTTGACGACATGTACCGAAAGGGGTGTAGAGTGTAGAGTTCAATTGCCATAAAGCGGATAAAAAAATTAAGTGTATATGGCCTTGGGATGTAGCTGATGTGGGTCGAAGGCCCAAAAATCAAATCTATTGGTTGGGACAACTCTGAAAGAACCCCACTTTCGAAACTGAATCCTCAGAAAAGGAGGGACCCCATTGATTTTCAACGGCCTCGTGCAGTGCTTTTGGGGTTTTGTAACTGCGGTCCTGTAGTCTAGGGCTAAGGTTTAAGCGAAATACATCCAACTGGTGAGAAGACTGCCACACCGGTGAATGGATCAAACTGCTGACTTCGCATTGCGGTCTCGTGTAACATGTTTTCGGCTCCCTCCAAGTGCGACGAGCCTCGCTCGTGATGGTTGAAAGCGCAGAGCTTCTTTCGTAACGCATTCATCAAGAGGTCAACTTGACAATGATGAAAATCAATAGACGCCGCTCACAAATTTGCCACCGTGACTACGGTCAGTTGAAATCCCTACCAAATGTATGTATAGTGACCTGCGTCGAGAAGTTCTTTCCCCGAAGCACATTTCAATCCTTGGAAGTTGGAGCTCACTGTAAATCCTGAGCGGTGAAGCCCCTTGCTCATGCCGTTGCTAACCGAGATACAGCAGCAGCGCTTCCTGGCAACGGCCAGCGATTGCACTTCCCGGGTTAGCATTTAGTGTTGAAACAGGGCTGGAAAACCTTCCACTTGAGGGTTCAGGATAGATGATCAGTAAGGTGTACACCGAGGTTGAGAACCAAGCTCTTGAAGTGCAACTCGCAAGACAAGATTGAATGTATATGTAGATAATGACAAAAAACTAGCATACAAAAAACGCAAACACCCGTGTCGGGGTTAAGAAAAACGCGTGCATCCATCACTGCAGTTGTGCTATGCATGCTTTCAGCATATTGGGGTACAGGCACCGCAAACCTTCAACCGGAGCCTCAACCCCCACGTTTGAATGTACCAGCACCAGGTGCAAAGACACTAATCACCCACATGACCCATCTCTCGTAGCCGGTGCAGCTCTGACGGTCGCCGGTTAAGGTTGCAGAAGGCCGGAGAAAACCACCGAGCCCAGTACGCAGTGCAATGAACAGTCGCATTCACTATATGCGGGCAGGGGAGAGCCCCCGGCACTCTGGTTGAACAAGTTCTAGTGTCAACCTCAATGTTCCGGGTGCATCGAAATTGTGTTTGGATACCGTGCTGGTCAGCTTCCTCTTTGCATGTTCGAACGACCGATACATGCTTTCCGTTCGCTCCTGAAGATTTCACGGCTTCCAGGCAGAAAGACCTAGCAACCGAAGAAACCTGGCAGTCTCGACAGCGTGCATGTTGAGCTCCTGTAGCTAGCTCCTCCTAAACGTCATTTCCAATAGGCTGAATGATCGAAAGAATCCGTATCGGAGCATGTAGCTATGCTGAATAGACATGCTTGGGCCTTGAAGGCGTTCCATTGCAAGCAATGACTGTAAGACCTGCGAAAAACAACAAATGTGCACATGAAAGCGCAAGTACGCAGACCCTTAGTCGGCTTAGGCGCCTGTACATCATCACATAAATTAACAAACAATCGCATTGCTGATAACACTACGGTTGTCATGGTTCGAACGTTCAAACTTTGGCAACAATTATGTTCATCATCATGTCGAATGTCGAAGATATGAGGGCTTGCTTCAAAGCCTCGGGATTCATTGAGGGTTTGACGGTTCACGGTGCGGCGTGCCGGGCCGTACTGGACAAGGCGGACACTGAGGAGATAAATGAGAGTGAGGTCCAAGAACTAGGAACCCATATCTAAACAAAATACGTAGCGTCCTGATTATGAGGAGGCCTACATAAGGTATTCTGAAAACTAAGAAACCCCCCCCCCGGGTCTGAACAGCAAATCGGGCAGCCCGCGCTGCTGACTGCAATGCATAGCAGCTTGGGAACCGATGCTGCGAGTTTCAGGGATTGCAGGCATCATTAGGGATTATCATTATCATTGCGGGGTCGATGTGTGCGTATTTGAAGGCTCCAGAGCACACTGTGGCCGTTACATTACATTGCGCAGCACATGGACATACCTGGCTACACCTACCTACCTGCGTACATGTGTCCGGAAACCCGGAGTCCTGAACCCCAATAAAAATTAAAACCAAAGAGAACTACAAGGACTTGGACAAAGTCACGGTCATAGACACATACATAGACCAACACACAATCATGGGCACACACACACAGGCCAATCTTTGTAACCTGTTTAGGTTTAGCTATATAGCTAATTAGAAGATAGACTGTCAGACAGATAGATTAGATAGCTAGGCAGGCAGCGAATAGACTTATAGATAGCCAGATAGATAGACACAGAGAGGCCGAGGCTTAGATAGATTGGTGATAGATAGAGGGACAGACAAACAAACAGATACTTTAGATTAGACTAGACTAGGTTCGACTAGACTAGGGTAGGTTAGTTAGATTGGCTCAGACAGGTTGGATGAGCCTAGCTCAGGTTAGCTTAGAACAGCTTGGATAAGTATAGAGAGAGGGATAGATAGAGAGAGAAATAGAAAGACATAACCACAGACAAAAAGATAGACAGATAGATAGATAGATAGACATAGATAGACAAATATGTGCATAGGCAGATCGTTCGCTATTCGCTATTCCCTGTTTGTATCTTCCACGGCTTACGAAGTGACACGGCCATTGCAGTGTAGAGGGTGTGTTACAGGAAGCCGTTGCAAGGATGTACGCAGTGGGTCCTAGGTTGTGAGGATTTAGGATTCAAGTACTACACCTGGCGTGAGAACTAGGATCCAGTCACACTATAATGTTAACCCAGAGGGTCCCCATACACGACAGGCCCCAAAAGCACATCCTCATTATGGTTTTGGGGTCTCAATTCAAAAGTAGTAGTAGTAGTAGTAGTAGCAGTAGTAGTAGCAGCAGCAGCAGTAGTAGTAGTAGTCGTGGTAGTAGTAGTAGTAGTAGTAGTAGCAGTAGTAGTAGTGGTAGTAGTAGTAGTAGTAGTAGTAGTCGTGGTGGTGGCGGTAGTAGTAGCAGTAGTAGTAGTAGTAGTAGTATATACATATATAATATATAGAGAAACTCTTGGTTAGAGAACACTTAGAGTAAGCCTGGGAGGCCAGTATTGGCATGAAGCCTGTTCCCGAATCCCATACCCTAAGGGTCCAAGTACCTAATTATCAAAAACTCTCCGAAATAATACTAACCTACATAACTAATGTCCTGAACCCAAGTGCCATATTATTGGGTCCTTTGGACCCTTAGGGATACGAGGGTTCCTCATGATGATTTCCCTGTAAAAATCATGGGAAAATGGGCAGGTTTGGGGGGATCTCTGTGGGCATTGCAGAGTAGGTTGCGGGGGTTCAGGATTCAACCAACATACCTGTCACCTATAAATGCCTGAACTATTTTCGGGTGCTCCCTGGTATAATTTTGGTATGATACACACCAGAACCCTGCCGAAATTATGAAAGTCCCTCATATAGGACCCAATTATAGATCCCATATAGAGCTATGCGCAACCCTATGTTGAAAGCCCATTGGACTTGAAGACATGCCAGATTTTCCAAAATTCCTCAAGAAAGGAACATGTCTCAAATCATGAACCCCTAAAACCCCTAAAACCCTAAGCCCTAAAACCCCTAAACCCCTAAACCCCTAAAACCCTAAACCCTAAACCAATAAACCCCTAAAGCCCTAAACCCTAAAAGCCCGAAACCCTAAGACCCTTAACCCTGGAAGATCTGGGTTCGAGCTGGGTTTGGAGCTGTCCTGCCAGCGCCCCACTTGCTGGCAGGCTGCGATGGCTGCGTTGTGAGCCACGACCTTTGCCAAGCCCATGGGGGTTCCTTTACCCTAAGGCCCAAAATAGCCCAAAAGCCTTATAGAGCAGGGTGTTTGGGCCCAAAAACCTATAAAATGAGTCCTTAGAGCCTTAGGGTTAAGGTAGCACAGGGGCTCCCTTGTTTTTTTTTTTAAGTGCCTTGGGTTTAGGGTTTGGGGTCCTTTAAAGAGGTCCTCTAGGGGTTTAGGGGCCTTTCAGGAGCGCTGTTCAGGGATCGATCTTCAGCGTTGGGGTGCCTTAAACGGGCTCCTTTAAAGGAATCCTGGGAAAATCTTAAAGGGATTTATAGGGGGGTTCTAGGGCTCCTTTAAAGGAATCCTGGGGGGATCTTAAAGGGATTTATAGGGGGGGGTTCTATAGGAGTTCCTTTAAGATAACCCTCAGGCTCCAAGGACTAATATTTTGACGGCTCCCGGGCCCTAAAACCATACTATGTAAGGCTTTTGGGGCTATTTTGAGCCTTAGGATATGAGAAACCCCAAAGCCTAAACCATCCCAAAACCTGAACAAACCCTAAACCCTAAATCCTTTATACCATCAACAAACCAAGAGGGTCCATATATATATATATATATATACCTATTATGGAATTAGGGTCCCAAAACCATAATGGGGATGGTCTTTCGGGACTTAATTCCAAAATGGTAGTATATATGGACCCTCTGGGAAATGGGTACGTAATCCAGATCAAGGTTTTGCGGGTTACCCCGACCCGACGCACCCCTAAACCCTAAACCGAAGCAATACAGCGCAAATCCTCTCAACGTTGCCCCCGCAGCTGCAAACTCTACACCCAGAGCCTCTGCACCCTAACCCTGAGTTTTTTGCCTTACGGCTCTATAAGCCCCAAACACTCATCTCTAAACTTCCCAAAACCTCAGCCGCTATCCTTCCCAAGCCCTAAGCCCCCCGAGCCCGACCCTGAATTCCTGAATCCTCCCATATGCCCATATACCCTAAGGGTCCAAAGGACCCAATAATTAGGTACTCGGGTTTAGGATAGTAGTTATGTAGGTCAATATTTAGGAGAGTATATGATTATTAGGTGCTTGGACCCTTAGGGATACAGTATACCTTGGCCCCAAAGTACCTGTATATGATAATGATAGGGAGTATTTTGAGGCCAATGCAAATACCATCTAAGTAGTTGTCAAAATTAGGGTCCCTTTTTGGCTCATCATTATAATACGGCACCTATTATTTAGGGTACCCAAAAAGGGACCCCTAATTTTGACAACCACCCATCTAAGTATGTGGACTCTTATGCCCTACTTGAAGGGGCAGGTGACTTAGTAACTAGGTTATAAGTAGAGTTATAAGTGCCCTAAATGGAGTTACCCAAATTATAACCCTACTTATAACCAACTTACTAAGTCCCCTGCCCCTTCAAGTACACCCTACGAGCCCCTTCAAGGGTACATGCACCCTTCTACTTGGAGGGTCGGGGGACTTCTTAGTAAGTAGGTAATAAGTAGACTTATAAGTGCCCTAAAAAGGATCCTAATTGGGGTTATGATACTTATAAGTCTATAAAAACCTACTTACTAAGTCCCCCGACCCTCCAAGTAGTCTATGGTACCTTCTTAGACCCCCCAACTACCCTCTAATATGCCCTAAATACCCACTATTAAGGACCATTTGTGGGCTTCGTCAAAGGGCCATTGGGGGGTCCTGGTAGGGTGTAAGCTTTAGGGTTAAGGAATATTCCTTAAATCATATAAGGGATCCTACTAATAATTTAGGGATATTCTCAGAGAGCCCAATACCCCTTACTTAAGGAATAGAGCTTAAATCATAATAAGAAGCCCCATCGAATTTAAGCCATATTCCTTAATTACGGGGCATTGGGCTCTCTGGGTTGGAGTCTCTGGGTTCGGGCCAAAGCCACGTTCGGGCGCAGGTTCCCGCTGCAAAGGCGCCCGAAAAGCTCCAGCGCCCAGGACCATTCAGAGGCCTTCCTGCGCGTTTCACGGGGCATCAAGGCTTCCTTTAAGCGTTCCTTTAAGGATTCCCATAAGGGTTCCTAGAATGGTTTGGGGTTTGGGGTCTACCCAAAGCGTACTAATAAGTGCCTGCACAACAGAATGCAGGGTTTCGATTTCAGGAAATACGATTATGATTTGGGGAAGTATCCCCCATAACAGTACCTAGGACCTTTGGGAAAGGGTGCTAAGTGCCTATGCAATAGAAAGTAGGGTTTCTACAATAGGAATTGCTACAATGGCTTGGGGAAGAAGTCCCATATAATTATAGTAATTATAGGTACGTAAGACCCCGTGGGATACGGGCTTTGGGTTAAACGGAGTGTCGGGTTTAGGGTGTAGGGAACGGTTAGACGAGGTGTATGACGCTTTCCGGGTTTAATGGCCTGAAACGATATAAGCCTAAACCTTAATCCTATAAATCCACTGCTCATATCTTTTTGGAGGTGTTATAACCCTAAACCCTAAACCTTAAATCCTACAAATCCACTTTGAGGTGTTTGGGTGAGGGTTTCTCTAAGATCGACAGCTCGGGGCTTGGGACTGGGGTCCTAAATACCCGCTGTTCAGGACCATGAAGGCTCCGGTTTAGGGTTTAGGGTTTATTGGGGGGGTCCTGGTAAGCTTTACCCTATAGGGTTCAGGTAGAGTGCGGTTCAGGTAGAGTGCGTAGAAGGTTTAGGGCCTTTTTGCCAGGGCATGGGGCCTATCTTAAACTACCAAACCCTGCTTTTTTGTAGGTTCTTGTTATAAACCCTAATATTAATATGGAATTTATAGGGACCCTACAAAAAAGGTAGATTTTGGTAGGTTAAGGTATAGGGTAATTCCATGGACCTTGTTTTGCTTACCGAAGCAAAGAGGTCGCGCGCCGTCAGGCTTGAGCCAATTAAGTGCCACATGGGTGGTTGTCAAGATTAGCGGACCCTAGGGTTCCTTTAAAGGGTTCCTTAAAGGGATCTATAAGGGTTCTATAAAGGGTTTAGGGTTCAGGATGGTTGTCAAAATTAAAGTCCCTTTTTGGGTACCCTAAAGAATAGGTGCCGTATTATAATAGGGACCCAAAAAGCCCTAAGGGTCCAAAGGACCCAATAATTAGGTAAACCCAAGTTTAGGATACTAGTTGTGTAGGTTACTATTTTGGAGAGTATATGATAATCAGGTACTTGGACCCTTAGGGAAGGGACCATAATTTTCACAACCACCCTGAACCCTAAAGCCTTTATGGAACCCTTATAGATCCCTTTAAGGAACCCTAGGGTCCCCTAATTTTCACAACCACCCTTTTGGCCTTGGGTCTCCGGGGTTCTAGAGCTCAGCCCTCAACTCGAAAGTCCAAAGCCTCCAACCCCAAGGGTAGGATCGCTTGAGCTACCACTGCGACTCTTACTACCAGTACTACTACTATTACTACTGCTGCTATTACTACTACTACTACTACTACTACTACTACTACTACTACTACTACCACTTTCAGAGTTTAGGGTTTAGGGGTTTAGGGGTTTAGGGTTTAGAGGTTTAGGGTTTAGGGGTTTAGGGTTTAGGGGTTTAGGGGTTTAGGGTTTAGGGGTTAGGGTTTTCACCCTTGGAAGTCGTTTTAATCCTGGCAAGAACCTTTATGGTAGCCAGCCCGAAGCATTCTAACTCTCATCGAACGCCTATATACCACGCAACGACCGCAGCAACAAGTCGCATAATGGGCACCCAAACCCTATGATGATTATTAAGGCCCTGTTATTCCCTAACTGACCATTTAGCCCTCTGCGAAAAAATACGAAAAAAAAACCAAACCCAGAGCCCCAAAGAAACGCTCGAAACACGCACACACCCCGATCCCGATTCCAAGCCATTTGCCAAATTCCCAACAACGGGATCCAGAAACCTACCGTTTTTAGGGCTTCTACCCTATAACCAGGGGAATATAACCATAGCCTACAACTTTGCAGGGTTTGGGGATGCAGGCATGCCCTTATAACAACAAAGCGCAAGCTCCCATTCAAAACCTCCATGCACCCTAAAAAATCGAATTCGAAGCCTTACCCTGGGGCTCTAAGGACTCATATATTAAGGCTTTTGGGTCCAAAGACCATACTAGATAAGGCATTGTTTTTTCGCTTGTTTGATGCCCAGGGTTAATGCTCAACCCTGAGCCCTTAAAGCACGTCTCAACCCTAAACCCTTACAACCCATCTCAACCCTAAGCCCTTGCAACACATCCAAAAATCTGAAATACTAAATGACCGCACTTCGCAGCCGAAACTCTCGCAGGCACTGATGGCAGCGGCAAACGTGATGACATCTGCCTTTGGGTTGAGGGCTTTGGGATTCAGGGTTGTGGAAATTTAGGGTTTAGGGTTTAGGGAATTTAGGGCTTGTTTGTTTTGGATGTTTGGACTCAGGGTTCATGTCTAGAAAACCTCTAATCATTCGGTAAGCTCGGCTTAGAAATCAGGCCCAGAACTTACCCTATAAGGGCTTTACACTTGCACATGCTTCGAAGAAAGCCATACGTATTGGTTGCTGAAGGTTTGGAGGATATTGTGCTTATAAATTTAAATAACCCTGTATCCTATCGATGGGGAGCCCTTTTTAGAACGCTTTCCCCAAGGGTCCAAGTACTCATCATTTAAGGACTGTGGGGCCTTTTGGGGGTACCAGAAACCACAAATAAGGCCTACTTGAAGGGGCAGGGGACTTAGTAAGTTGGTTATAAGTAGGGTTATAATTAGGGTAACTCCATTTAGGGCACTTATAACTCTACTTATAACCTACTTACTAAGTCACCTGCCCCTTCAAGTACTTGGGCCCCCAGGGCTTCTTGGATCAACCCTAAACCCTAAACACTGTGGCTCTAAACGCTATCGATGGGAGCCCTTTTTAGAACCCATTTGCTAGATCCCATACAGATCCCTTAAAGAGTCCCTTAAAGGAACCCCTTCTTGGAATCTGTGAGGGTTTCTTGGATCAGACCTCTCAGGCTCTGGCTTTCAGGATACGAAACCCTAAACCCTAAATCTTCAACCCTAAACCTTACACCTTAAACCCCCAAACCTTAAACTCTAAACCCTAAGCCTTAAATCCTAAACCTGAAAGCTCACACGCTATACCCGAAACCTTAAACCTCAAACCTAAGCCCCACCAAGTTTCGGACGATGTCCTGCGCTGCAACCGAGCAAGAGAGAGCAGAGGAATGGCAGTAGTAATAAGGCTAATCCGGGTTCTGCAAACAAAGGTCAAACTTGTGGATGAGGGTTTGGGTATATGGTATAAATTCGAAAGGTTCTGCTAGGGTTGTACGAGCCATTACAAGTCCAAAAAGGTTGTCAAAAAGGTTAGCTGCTCAGCTACTGATTCTGGCCGGGTTGTACAAACCCAAAAAGATTCAAGGTTACCTATTCAGCTAAGAAGTCGTAAGAACAGCCCCAGCTGCTACTGATAATGGCAGGATTATATCAACGCAAAATGGTTAACCTACTCAGCTACTAAGTTATTCCCCCTAACCCCTAAACCCGCACAGCTCCACCTGCCCTGCTATGGCCTATACCCCCCAAATCTTCGTAGTAATTCCTAAATATTGAAACCCTACATTCTACCAAACAGGTATTAGGAAGCCTTACGGGAACCCTAAAACCCTAAACCTGCAAAGAAACCTACATCCTACTATGTAGGTACTTTGCACCCTTTGCGCCTGCAACTTGGAGAGCACCTCGCCCAAGAGAAAGAGAGCTCTCAGCCATTCAGCACCCTTTTCACCTTCACAGGCGCTCAAAAGGAGAACTGAAGGTACTAGAGGGGCCGTATTCACTGGAATAGGGCTAATTGGGGGTATCATTAAACTATGATGTCACGGCCGTAATAATAACTAGAATAGGGCAAATTGGGGTATCATTAGACTATAACTTCACCTACAGCAACGACGAGTTCTTACATAAGGGAACCTGACACACCTACACTTATTTCACACGTTGAGACTGTCCTCACCGTCCAAAGTGTCCTGAGACGTTTAGCAGCTCATTTCCGGTCCAGGAAAGTACATGGTGAGGGGTACTATCAGCCCCTTACACCCTCCATATACAACATGGCTTGAATAGCCCCTTGGGTTTCAATTGCAGCAAAAACGGAAAGTACGTTCCGAAACACTCCATGCAGTTTACACACAAGTTAGGAGATGGCGTACTCTTACTACTTATATAACTTATATATTCACCCAGTGGGTTCATATACACTACTATTGGGGAAGTAATGGCCCCAAAATATAATCTTTATTGTGGTTTCGGGGTCTCAACTCCATAATAGTAGCATATCTGGACCCTCTTGGTCAATATTTCGGTCGCTACAACCATAATAAGAACGGTCTTTGGGGACAGAACCCTTTAAAGGAACCCTCATGGAACCCGTTTAGAACCCTGTAAAGGTATTCAGAAACTCCATGAACCAAGTGACACGCACTGATGGCCGCGTTGCAAGTGATGAGGTTCCGCTCCAGTCTCCCTCAGCTTCTAGAGTGTACCCAGATCTTACCTGGGATCCTACCATACATACCCTTTATTACGGAATATACCTTAAACCAGAGGGGGCTTAATATTATGGTTTAAAGTATAGTCCTTATTTAAGGGGTATTGGGATCTGAAGGAAGCTGGGATCCTACCATACCTTTTGTAACCCTAAGGGTCATGAACTCATATAGTATATACGTTGGCCGTAAAGTACTCGCTATCTAAGTACATTGGCCCAAAGTATATGCTATATGGGCACATGGACCCTTAGGGTAAGGTATATTCCTGAATTAAGGGCTGGTGGAAGATCTGGGGCGAAAAAAGCAGTGGCCCGAACTGTTTCCGTTGGACGTGCAGATCTGTCTGTCGGATCGTCTCTTGCCTATCCATTTGTATCACATAAATACTGTAATTCGCACATCTATATGTATACACATATATATATATAGAACATATAGAGTTAGATCGTCGTGTATTTATACCTGTTCATCATGTACTTGCATCGGCACTTGTGCCCTGGACTAGTCTGAGTTGCTTATTAGCTGCGCCTTGGCCCTGAATTGCTACATTGATGGTTTACGGTCTACAGTGTCTACAGATGCTTAGTGTCCAGGGTTCAGGATTTAGGGTACAGGACTCACAACACCTGAAACCTGAGCTCTAAACTCAGTTCACCTAGACCCCCCCAACTACCCTCTGTTATTATACCCCAAATCCACACTAATTACCCCAGAGGGTCCAAATACCCAAATAGTAGGGTTTTAGGTTCCAAAATCCATACTCTGAATGGTTTTTGGACCTTGAAACCCCACTATTTGGGTACTTGGACCCTTAGGGTACATAAGGGATCTACTAAAGGGTCCTTGGCAGTGAACTCGAAGCTTGAAGCCCAAAACCACCCCATCATCTGAACTCTCGCCTGCCCGAGACTTGAACCTGAGAGATGCACCACGGTTTAGGGTTTAGGGTTTAGGGTCTTTACAACAGGGTCCCACCAGACAACGCTGAACCTGAAGACTCTACAGCCCCTAGGCCTTAAACCCTAAACCCTCAAGCCGTCAACCAAGCGTCTTTCGTCGAGGTCTGTGAGGAAGCTTAGTGCAAGGAGCCAGGCTCCTCCCTTCTCGCATGCACTGATGACGGCCCCATAACTGATCCTTCGTGCGTTCGGGGTTCCTAAGCCCTCAACCCTGAACAATTTCGGCTTTAGGGTTTTATAAGGCTCATGACTTTCGCGCTTTGTTGTTAAGAATGTAAAACTTAAGGGTACAGAGCTTTAGAGGTCTAGCATTTGCTGCTTTATGACAAAATCTTTGACGACCAGGCAACTATTCCGTCATGCAAGTTAATTCTCGTTCCCCAAGTCATCAACCAAATAGAACGCAGCCCTAAATTTGTTGTCAAGAAGCCCAAACCAGGAGGCTACTCTCATAAGAAGCATCCTCCCCAACCTTAGACCTCAAAACCCTGAACCCTAAACCCTAAACCTTAACCCCTAAACCCCTAAACCCTAAACCCTAAACCCCTAAACCCTAAACCCTAAACTCCGAACCCTAAACCCTAAATATTGAACTTTCGACTCTGCCCCCCAGAAAAACCCGAAGCCCTAAAGCACAGCAAACCCCAAAACAATCATGAACCCCTGTGAAACTCCTAGAGAACCCTTACAGACACAAGGACTGTAGACCCCTGCTTAAGAAACCCTGCTCCCTTTTGGATGCTCGGGTATCCCCTTCACCTCTTTCAAGCTCGGGGGTGTTAGGGTTTCGGTTCTAGGGGGGCGGGTTATGAATCAGGGGTCTGCATTCGTACGTATATCTCGACCTAACTGGTCCTAAGTACCTAGATGGGGGGATGCTTATCCAAAAGATCACTGTAACTCCTACTATAACTATAGAACCCAACTTTCTACTGTATATAGGTACTTAGGGCCATTTGGGCTTAAACCCTCGTCTGCCGTATCTCCGAAATTTTGGATCCCGACAGCATCCTTTGGGAAACCCGTGGTTTAAGCCCATGTTCCCCCCTACCAAAAGTATAGGTTTAGGGTTTAGGGTTTAGGGTTTATATACAAAGGCTATCTGCCAAGCACAAGCCTCAAACCTAAACCCAGAGCAGCCCAAACTCTGAACTCCAAACTCTGAAACATGTCTGAAACCCCAAAACCTGACCCTGAGCCCTGAACACTAAACAAACTCTGACCCTAAACCCTCAATTTCCTACACATCTCAACCTTAAACCCAGCTGCCGCGCGGCACATTGGTGCGAAGTTGCTGTAGATGGGCCTCCTCGAGACAGAAACCCGTGTCGTCCAGGGCCTACGGCTCCTTTAAGGGGTTTGTAGCTTAAACCCTAAACCTAAAACCTAAACCCTAAACTTAAACCCTAACCCTAAACCTAAACCCTAAACCCTAAACCCTAAACGGCCTTAAACCGTTTAGGGTTCGGGATGTCGGCTCTTGGGTTCCTTTAACGGTTTCCTTTAGTACTCAGTTTAAAGGCTTCCGTTTGGGGTTCCTGTACCTTTAGGCTCTAAAGACTCATAATTTAAAGGCTGTTGGGCCCAAAGACCATACTATCTAAGGCTTTTGGGCTATTTTGAGCCTGAGGGCTAAGGATCGGATGTGTTCTAGAGGGGCTTCGGGCTTCGAATTTGGGGCCGAAACAGCTGGACTGGGTTTTGAAGTACAGGGACTTATATAGTCAAACCCCTATATACTGCAACCAACCGGATGCAACGGAAAGTGTTGGGCGCAGGTCTATACAATTCAAGGTTATGAAAGGGTTTCAGGGTTTAGGACCTACAGCTAGAGGCATCTTGGCTCATGTGCTAATTAACTGATTCACAATCTTGTTTCTCATGTCTGACCAGTCCGCTTATAAAGTCACCCCCGCACTCTGCAATCTGTGGGATTCGGGAGGCATGCCGTGCCTCAAACAGCTGCAGCGCGTCTTGCCAGCGACTTGCTTTCTCACACGCACTGATGGTGGCATTGTATGCAACAATGTTGGTGTCCTCCAGGCTGGAGAGGGCGTGATAGTGTAGGGGCCTTATAAGAATTAGAATAGGGTTTTGTGGGTTCCTGATTATAGTTCGAGTATAATATACCCTCCAAACCCCATTCTAATTAATATTAAGCACAAACACGGATCAATGTGCTCAGCTAAATGCTTTCCAAAGTTCTGACAAGAGCTGAGGGAGGTGATCGTATGCCATCATGCATGTTTCATTTTGCATGTACTAAACATTAGAGGGCATCAGGCCTGCTACTGCTTTGTTCTTTGAGGTTGGTGTCCTCGTTGCCAAGCTCATAAGGCCAACAGGCGCAACAAAGTGCACACTTTCAGTTTTGTAGGAGATAGCAATTAATATCCCAAAGTAAAGAGTACCCACTCAGCTACTGAGTTCAGGGGTCACCCACAACTACGGTTGATGATTTAAATCCTGCATTACCTTAATGGCCCTATGCTACGGGAGTTTTGGTATCTTCCTTCTTATGGATAATGCAGGCATTATACGATCGACCGTCTGCTGTGGCCTCCGGGGTTGGTGTGTCGGGGGGGGAGGGGGGNAGGGGGGGGGGGGTTGGAATGGAAAGTTGGCCCTGCAAACTTTACATCTGCGGTATACGCCGCCGTGGCGGTGTGCATTGTCAGTGAAAGCATTTGACTCATAATCTTAAATTCTTACATATTTGCGATGAAATATCTGACTACACGAAGGGCCCACGAAGGTGAACTTCTTGTTGTTAAACAACACCGATGCTACTCTGATTTTGTTGTTCTACTGTTGTATCATGGAATCGAAAGATGTCCTCAGTGACCGCATATTAGGAAGCAATGATGCTAGCTGGAACATCTCTAAACATGCACATAAGTAGAGTCCTCTTAAGCCGAAAGGAGACATCATAAACTATCTCGATGGCTTACCTGCGACACAAAGCACCCTAAGCCTAGAACCCAAAGCACCTCAAAAGTCTGATGTAAGCTACACTACAGATCGAAAGAACAAAGAACGCGGACAGAACCCTTCCCTAAAGATCCCTAACAAGAACCCTGACGCAACCCTTAAAGAATCCATGTGGCATGTTTAAGGAACCCCGGATCTTCTCGTAGCCCTTAGTTCAGGAATATACCATAAATCATATTAGGGATCTCTTTATGATATGAAGTATATTCCTGCAAAATAAGGGGTATTGCAAGATCTCGGCAGCATAGTATTCAGGGTTCAGGGTTCCGGGCTCCAGGCTTCGGTGTGGCTCCTTCGGCTTGCTGTTAGTACGGCACCGAAAAAGCACATCAGCAAAAATTAGGATAGGGATATCCCATATAAAACCCCTACCCGTTATAATGAAGCCCAATAAGGTAGGGATACCCCCATATAACGCTCTTTTCGGGTCCCTAAGTTAGGACCGTTAGGAGTTGAACTCGCCCCGCGGCATTCTTGTACTGATTGTAAAAGATGGCAGTAACGGTGGTCGGGTCGTTAATTCCGCTAATTCGGGGTGACGTCGTATGACTGAGCCATAATTCCCCCAGGTAACCACATGCATGAACATAGTAGACGAAGTGCCAGTTTTGACAAGGATCACGGCAAGCACTAAGCACACGCAGTACCGCAGCATACCAGCAATGTCACTGACGACGAGAATGGCCAACGATAGGCAGTACAGGAATAGGAAAAATTGCCGTAATGCAGTATTCGGTTTTAACACGGGAACTACTCAGGAACCTATGCATGGTGGACGACTGATCCTGGTGGTGACGGCGATGGTGGCGGCAAATGAATAGCATTGCTGCCATTTCAGACGGCTTACTGCCTTGGACTGTGCGCATTGAAAACCAAAAGTATCCATGCATGAAAGACCCCTGAACTCCGCACCGAACTGGGGGTTTCCGAGAATAGGGGACCCTAAATAGTAGGATCCTTAATGTAGGGATCCCAAAATAAGGTACCCCTAATTTTCGGAAACTCCCAACTCGAAACTACAAGCACCACTAGATCCACAAGTGCGAGCTCCTCTGCAGCTTCCTCGAACAAGGCAAGTGCATTTTGCCATCCACCTAACAGGACCCCCCCCAAAGGCTCTGGAACAGAGTCCTTATGGCCCTTAATGGAGGGTTTTTGGTGTAAATTAGTGGGTACTTGGGGGTCTAGGTAGTAGGCGATTGGAGATGTTCGGAGCTTTGGTGTGCTCCTCAGAGTAAGGTTATGTTTTGTTACAAAATAAGTTTCCAGTATCCCAGCAATGGCACGCAGCAATGTCGAGTATATACATATATATATACACATATAGATATAAAAACATATATATATATATGTATATATAAAGATTGCAACAACAAAAACAGCACACATGTTTGGACTCTTCAACAACTTTCTGTCTGTAGGCCAGCTAGGATGCAGAATTGACGTCTCGCCAATGCAACTACGGCTGTTGTGACTTGAGGGTTCAGGGTTTAAAGGCAGGCATTGGGGTGTTGTTTTCCTCCTTGCTGTATCCAAGGTTTCAAGGCTCAGGATCAAGACACGCGTCTGCTATCGATTAGGTTGTGTTCGAAAAAACGCTGCCATGTTTCTGATGTACCTATCACCAATCACTCTGGCTACGAATTTGTTGTTGGCAATTAGTCAGTTGGTATTCCGTAACACTGCCCCAACACCTAGTACTGTGGTAGTAGTGCAGTAGTAGCAGTAGCAGCATAGTAGTAGTAGTAGCAGCAGTAGTAGTAGTAGCAGTATATATATATATATATAGCAATACTGGTGGCCTTACCATCGATGTCCCAGTAGCCACTACACCGGAAAAATGAACCCCCAAGCCCGAGCCTCCCCGACTGAGCCCTTAGATCCCTGAAGGTAAACCTCAGCCTCAAACTCAGAAACCTTCCATTTCGGCTCTAGGGACTCATATTTTGAGGTTTTTGGGCCCAAAGACCATACTATACGAGGCTTTTGGGCTATTTTGAGCCTTAGGGTTATAAATTATGCCTGCAGTCTCGCATGCGCTGATGGCGGCGCTGCAAGAGATGATGTTGCCCTGAACCTGCTGCTCCGTCATCTTGCTTACCAAGCCGACGGCCTGTGGACTTATGTAGGTCTGCGCAAAAGTTCCGTAGAAGGCTTCTTAGCACGGTTCTTTCAGGCTTCCTTTCAGGTTTCTGTTACCCTAAACCCTAAACCCAAAGTCCTAAACCCTTAAACCCTAAACCCTGAACCCCTGAACCCTACACCTACAAGTTCAGGGCGTAGGGCTCTAAAAGGCGAACAAGCCGAGACCTTGGGAACTCTGGGCTTCGGGGGAGTTAGGGGTTTGGGGACTTGGAGTTGCGGTTTAAGGGTTTAGGGGTTTAGGGTTTATAGAACCCTGAAAAGGAGCTCTGAGCCCCTTTATAGAACCTCTTTGGGAGTGTCGGGTTTTGTATCCAGAGACTTGGGGCTTGTTTAAGGTTTCTGGTTTTGGCTCCAGGGTTTTTCATCATTGGTCGCTTCTTCCGCGCTCTTCCAAAATTGACTGGAAATCTCTAGAGGTTCTGTAAGGGTTTAGGGAAAGCGGCTCTTGACTTTTAGTTGAGCATTGGGTTTGGGGCTTGAGCCAATAACTCCCTACATTGACCCCTAAACCCTAAACCCTAAACCCTAAACCCAACTGAACTCCAACCCAAAATCTGAAACTCTAAACTCAAAGCTCTGTCTCCTAAACCCTACACACTATAAGCCCGAAACCCTAAATCCTACACCCTAAACCTTAAAACCCTAAATCCTGAGCTCTCAATCCTACAGCTTCTTGTCGACTGCACGCTGGAGCTTCCCGAAATCGTAGCTGACTGTCTTCGAAAGGCTCGGGAACGATGGCATCGACTGCCCCTAAGGATCCAAGTAGTCCTTATGGGGTTTAAGGCTTACCAAGCCCCCTCAATGGCCCTTTCAATGGAGCTCTTATGGTCCTGAATAGTGGGTATTTAGGGGCATATTAGAGGGTAGTTGAGGGGTCTAAGTAGGGTTTTGTTTAGTTTACCCAAAGGCCCCAAAGCAGTTCCTTTTTGGGATTACCTTACAGAATTCTAAATATGAACCCTCAAAAGGAACTACTTTGGGGCCTTTGGGTAAGGTTGAGGGTTTAGGAGCCCGAAGGGTCCAAGTACAAAAAGTCCTATAAACTGGGTTTAGGGTTTAGGGTTAACTAGAGTACCTGGACCCTGAGAGTGCATCAGCTGAGATATCTCCGCAGTGAGCTTGCTCACCTCATCCGAGAAGATTTCTGACTTGCTTTTCAACTCCCTCTTTGTCCTCTTCGCTGTAGGAAGACCGCGCATGGCCGCCTCCATTCGTTCGTCGTCGCTACTCGGGCCATTTTTCGTGATGAGGTCCACCGGCATCCCGGAGATCCCAAATACCCTGGAATAGACCCTAACCTAGGGGAATAGACCTTAACCTCGGTGGCTTAATATTATGATTTAAGGTAGATTTCTTAATTGGCACCGCTCTGACTCGAGCCACCTGGCGTTCCACTCGCCGACTCCGCAAAACCCGGAAGTGCCGGCACCGACTCAGCCAAGGTTGAAATCGCAGGAAATGGATTTAGGGGACTATAGGGTTCAGGATTTAGGGTTCTGGGGTTAAGGGTTTTAGGGCTTTCGGGTTTTAGGTGAATCCCCAAAACCCGAAACCCCAAACTCACGCCTGAGCCCACTGACCGCCCTTCTCGCATGCACTCAGAGCAGAACTGAAGGTGATCACATTCCTCGGGTTTAGGGTTTAGGGTAGGGTTAGGGTTTCTTAGTTGCTGAGTTCATAAGAACCCCAACAGTATACACTCAGTTTTATAGTGAGTATACTATTATCCCCAAAAAGTGTAAAGTGTATCCACTCAGCTACTAAGGTTTAGGGTTGTTGAGCTCAGGGAATTTGAGGGTTTCGGGGTTAGGGCTTCGAGTTTAGGATTTGGGACTTGGGGTGTAGCCTTGACTGCACTGTTTTTTTTGCTAGTTCGTTTGTTGACGAATCCCTACAATACAGTATATGTCTTTATAGAGTCCGCGTACTTGTGTATTATATGTGTGTATATATATATGTATATATATACATATATATATATATATATGTATTTATATTTGTATACATATATATATATATACACATCGAATTATGTGCTGGCTCTAACTAAGCCAAAATATCTACTGCATGCGGCCCTGGGAATGAAACCGTATAGTCAACCCTCTGAAACCCTCTTCCCTGAACATAGAACCCACAGGCCCTAATACTCCCTCAATGCATAGAGTAGGGTTCCTTTCAAGGCCGGGGATAAAGGCACTATAGTATAGGAGCCTACTGATCTCATATTACTCCCCTAGGAAGTAATATGAACCAATATCTCTCTTGGCCTTGGGGTTTCGCAACCCGTGTAGCCTGGTTTAATGACCGACCTTCCCTCAGGGTGAAGATAGGCAACCTGATATTAGGCCCCTCAAAGAGTAAGAGACGGGTAAAATACTGGCTGATCCCAAAAAAGCCAGGACGCGGCGTCAGCGCCCACTGATAAAGGACATCGTGCAGATCCCTCGGTAGCGTTCAAATCTTGAGGGCTCAGAGCGTTTATCATAATGTCAATCAGTACCCAAAGGATCTTAATAGTAATACCTACTATAGAAACCCTAAGCCTATTTTCTACTGTATATATATATATATATAAGAACTTAGGACCCTTTTTATAGCAAGTCCCACTGTAAAAACGCACTTTTCTACTATATGATTCAGTACTTAGGACCTTTTGTGGAAATATGGAGAGATCTTAATAGTAATTCCTGCTATAGAAAACTATTTTTCTGCAAAATCAATACTTAGGACCCTTTGGGTAGACCCCAACCCCCAAACCATTCTAGGAACCCCTTTTGGAACCATTATGGGAACCCTTAAAGGAACCCTTAGAAGTCCATCTCTACAAAATCAATACTTGCGACTCTTTGGGAAATATAGGTAGTTGTCAAACTTATGGCTCCGTTTTGGATACCCTAAATATTAGGTGCCGTTCTATATTAAGGACCCAAGAAAGGACCATAATTTTGACAACCACCCATATAGAGAATCGCACCAAGGAGTCGTGGGTTCCCGGGCCTTCCGCAAGCAGGTTGCCCCTGAACCCAAGAAACCCGAGATATGGGAGTTCCCTGATAGTTTAGGGTTTAGGGTTTAGGAGTTTGGGGTTTAGTGTTTAGGGTTTAGGGGTTTAGGGGTTCGGGGTTTCGGGGAGCCTAATATAGTACCCTCAGTAGTAGGATTCTTCTTATAAGGACCCCTAAATAAGGTATCCCTAATTTCGGAAACGCCCAAATATGGATCAGCAGTTTCTCAGACACTCCAAAACCAAAGAACACTCAAATTAAGGAATTGTAGGTAGGGTTTAGGGCGTTTAGGGCTTAAGGCTTGGAGTCCGAAGCCCACTCATGTTCGGAATATTCTTACCCTCAGCATCAAAACAGCCCAACAGCCTTATATAGTATGGTCTTTGGGCCCAAAAGCCTCAATATATGAGTTCTTAGATTCCTAGGGTTAGTTAGTTCAAGGGTAATTCTACGGGTTTTCTGGCTCATCTCTCCCCAGGCCCAGTAGCAGTGCATCTGACCACCGCCTGCGCATGAGGTGTGGGCAACAGCAACCTGTGGATCCGAAAACCTACCGTTTTAAGGGTTAGACCCTCTAACTAAGGGGTCATAACCTACCATTTTGTAGGGTTTGGGGCCACAGCAAGAGACGAATCTTTATCTCCAAACCGCCATCAGACCAAATCTCTGGGCTCTAAACGAATTACGGGGTTTAGGGTTTAAGGCTTCTGGCCAGAACCCTTGGATATCCAATCTAGGGGCCTTAATAATTAGAATAGGGTTTTGGGGCCCATTGTACTATAGTTCTAACGCAAAACAGTATTGGTAATTATTCAGGCCCCTACTCGAAACCCCCTTATTAAAGGACCCCTTATAGTAATCCTCATAGACCCCGTTAAAAGGCCGCTGCCCTAAACCCTAAACCCTGTAGATTCCTTTTAGTGCCCTTATAGTATCCCTTAAAGGAACCCATCATAGAAACCCTATTCTAATTATCAAGGCCCCTATAGTACCCGCTCCCAACCCTAAACCAGGCCAGCTTAAGCTGCCATGAGATGGTGTTTTGTTTAGGGTTTAGGAGAGGGGCCTTTTTAGGCTTCCTTTTAAAAGGGGTCTATAAGGATTACTATGAGGGTTTTAGGCTTCTTGCACAGGAGTTTGTGCAGGGCTTTGTGGAGATTTTGTGTGTGCGGTTTAGGGCTTAGGGGGTGTGGGGTTTGGGTTTAGGGTCCAGGCTTAAGGTGTAGGAGCTGTAAAAGGTATTGCCAATAATGCGAACAAGCCTTAAACGGACTAGGCTTACAACCAAAGACACGAATAACGCGGATAGTCTGACTACGATGGGGCCCCCTCCTTAAAAAAAGAATAGTATTGGTAATTACTAAGGCCCCTACTCTAAACCCCCTTAAAGTACCCCTTATAGTAATCCTTCCTAAACTCTAGACCTTATACTAAATCCTTACAATATGATACCTAGGTCCCAGGTGGAGAGCCCTAGAGATCCCTCGAAAATCAGGCCATCCTATCCCTGATAAAGCAAAAACATAGCACCTAACACCCACGAAATCCCTAGACTTTAAACTTTCAGTCCTAACATAATGCCTTTTAGGGTTTAGGTTTTAGGGTCCTGAAGCCCTCGAATTTTCTAGACTTTAAACTTTTCCATCCTGAACCCCGCACTGTAGAAACAACCCTGATAAGAGCCCTTATCTAAGGAGCCCTTAAAAGGCCCCTTTAAAGGATCCCGTTGAAGAAAACCTTGAATGAAGCCTCAAAGCAACCCTAGAATCCTGTATCCGAAAACCCGTAACCCCAGACCCTTGATCCCTTATCCCTCTAAACTTTTGTAGATTCCTTATCCCTTAAAAGAACCCTCAAAGGAACCCTAGATTCCTCTGCCCGGGCGCCTTCCCTTCTCGCAGGCCGTCGTGGCTGCGTTGCAAGCGCTGACCTGTTTCTCCACCTCGGGCTTGGGGCTTATAGGTTAATTAGGGTTTAGGGGTTTAAAGGTTTAGGTGTTTAGGGTTTAGGGGTTTAGGGCTTAGGCTGTAATGATTTTCCTGGGTTCAGGGTTCCTTTACGGGGTTCCTTCAAGGGATCCTTTGAAGGGGTTCCGTTCAGAAACTCATCAGGGATAAAGGAATTAGGGTTTAGGGTTGACGGGGTGCTTTAAGGCCTCATAGAGAGCTTTAGAGTGTTGGGTTTAGCGCTTAGGGCTACTATAAGGGCTCACTTGATTCTATAATACGGGTCCTTTAGGGAATAGCGGCTGGGGCTCGAGGCTTAGAGGGTTCTTTAAGGGTGCCTTTAACCGTTTGTGGAAGGGATCTGTCGGGAATGGGGCAACTAGGGCTTATAGGGTTTAGGGTTGCGCTAAGACGAGCTCCTTGAAGGGATCACTAAGGGTAACATGGGATACTATAGGGCTTAGGATGGTTTAGGGTTTCGGCTGCCTTTAAATTAAAGATTCCTTGAAAGCTGACAGCTCAGAGTTGAGGAGGTTTGCCGTCCAGCTGGAGCTAGCCGAACTGTATGCTCCTTTGCATTGAAACTCTGCTATAAAGGTCTGATTACATGGGTTCCGAAAGGGCTTCAACAGGGATTTTTAACAACCCATGAAAGCATTTCTAAGCCAATAAACCCCAAGGCCCCGAACATGCTGACACCGTACATCCTGAAGCCCTCGAGGCCCAAGCCCACTCCTCAACTCTATATCCTGAACCCTGAACCCTACCAAAACAGTAGGTTTTGGTAGGTTCCCTATAAAACCCATGCTGGGATTTATAGTAAGAGCTTACAAAAAGTTAGGCTATGGTAGTCTAGGGTATGTGCCAAGCCTTAACATGAACCTGATAAGCGAAGCCCTGTAGAGTCTCCAGGAACCTGCATAAGGAACCTCCCCTAAAGGTCCAAGTGCCTAGTTAGGGTTTAGGGCTTTGGGTTTCGGGTATACTTTCCAAAATCATACTTAACCTACATAACTACTATCCTAAACCCCATTACCTAATTAATTGTTGGGTCCTTCGGACCCTTAGGGCTCAATCATTACAGGAGGCTCTGACACGCCTGGGAGTTTCAGGGAATCTGGAACGTAAAAGGTACCTACTATAAGGACTCAGACGAGAAGCGCTAATCTACATGCTAGATCTCCACTCCGCCCCAAACCCCTGAACCCTAAACTTTCCCCCCTAAACCCCAAACCCTAAAACCCTAAACCAAAACCCCCGAAACAGCGCGAAACATTATAAAACCTGGTAAAAATGCCCTTAAAGGTAGGTAGCCAGTTCCTCATATTTAGTAGCCCTATTAGATCCCTTAAAGGAACCCTTTATCAACTTTCTCCCAGAACCCCTGAACCCTAAACCCCAAACATTAAACCCCCCTTCACCCCAAACCCCAAACCCCTAAACCCCAAAACCCCCAAACATTATAAAAACCCTAAACCCCAAACCCCTAAACCCTCAACCACCAAACATTAAAACACCCTAAACCCTAAAACCCTAAACCGCCCAACATCTAAAAAAAACCTACGCCCGATGCCCCCTTTCCCCCTAAACCCTAATCCACCCTTCATTAAAACACACTAAACCCTAAATCCCCTAAACCTCCAAACATTATAAAAACCCTTTACAGTAGAAGCCCAAAAGTTGGGAAACCCCATAGCCTCAATCCTTAAACGTAATGTATAGGGAATCCCAGCACTATTTGGCCTTCATCCGGTTTCCAACTTTATGGGGTTTACTGTAGGTTGCGATCCCGATGTAATATATACCCTTAGGCTCTAAGGACTCATATTTTAAGGCTTTTGGGCCCAAAGACCATACTATGTAAGGCTTTTGGGCTATTTTGAGCCTTAGGGATAAGGTCTGTAAACTTTTTCTCCAAGCTGGCCCCCGGCCTGCTGTGCATGGAGCTGCCACAGCAAAAGGAGCGCCATTGGCCAAGAAAGCCCTGGCAGGTCCGGGCTTGGGATTTCGGGGTTTAAGGCTCGAAGCTTAGGGGGTTTAGGGGATTAGGGGTTAGGGTTAGGGGTTTAGGGGTTAGAGTTCAGGGTTCAGGGTTTAGGGGTTTAGGGTTTGGGCTTTAGTTTTTCTTATGGTTAAGGGCTTGGGGTTTCGGGTTCGGTTTACTATACCCCCCCTTTAGAACCAAAGCATAACATACTAGCTGTTATATTCTGATGGGTTTTCTATGAATAAAAATAGAAAACAGTTCCTAAGGAGACTATCGTTTAGGGTTTAAAGCTTAGGGTTCAGGGTTTGGGTTTAAGGTCCACTGTAGGGTTCAGCAGCTCCAGGTCGAGCAGTATTATCGCAAAGTTGTGTTTATGGATTTGATACGACACCCACACACCCAGAGAAGCCCATAACATTAAGAGAATACAAAGTTTCCTTAAACCATATAAGTTGGTTCAACAGTTCTATTCAACAATGACCTTTCTATATTAATGTTCGTATTATGAAGTTCGAACTACTATTTTAGGGCCAATAATTTTTAGGGTTCGAACCCGTTCGGACTCCTCTTCTAGGATTCGTACTACTACTGTAAAGTTCAAACTAATATTTCCGAACTATTATTTTGGGATTCGTACTACTATTTTGGGGTTCGGACTATTACACTTAGGGTTCAAACTACAATTCGTGCTACTATTCTGGGTTCGGACCACTGTTTCGGGGTTCGGACTACTATTTTAGGATTCGCACTACTTTTGAGTTCGGACCACTATTTTCGACTTCTGAGAATTATTTTAGGATTGAGGCTGCCATTGTTGTGCTCAGACCAGTCTTCTAGGTTTCGGACTGTTATCCCAAAGGGTACAATAATTATCATTATGGTATATACTTATAGGGTATTTTGGGGGTCTCAGTCTTCGGCCTTAACCTGCTGCCCATTGTTCACCAACTCAGCACCTTCGGTCCGGTACTCCTGGCAGGCGGGGCATTGGTTTCGGCGTACTGAGACTTCCTCCAGGCACTTGGGGCAAACCCAGTGGGTCTCCTTCTCCACCCGGTGCGCTCGTGCTTCCACCGTCCTGCACCGCAGCCATTGCACCCATACCGAGTCAGCTTATTGGCTTCCCCGCAGACGCAACAGGACCGCATGGCGTTGATACTTGGACTCTTTGGGTATTTCAATCTTCTAGGTTTCGGACTGTTATTTCAAGGTTCGGACAACTATTGTAGGGTTTAGACTAATCATTACTTTAGGGTTCAGAGTATTATTTTAGGCTTCGGACTAACTTTAGGGGTTCCGACCACAATTTGCCGGTTCGGTTCGCGCCAATCCCCTCCATACCCTTGAACAACATCCCCGGACACGACTACTTGGCCCTATGCCTTTGAACTACTACTTTAAGTTCGAACTACTATTTTGAACTACTATTTCAGGATTAGAGCTAAGGCTACAATCCTAGCATTCAGACTATAATTTTAAGGTTCGGACTAATGTGTCAGGGTTTGGACTATGAATTTAGGGTTCGGACGACTACGTTTTGCCATCAGCCGTGAAGCCGAGGGGTGAACCAGCGCTCTTTGTACCAGGTAGCCAGGGGAACGAATCAGACTTCGACACCACAGGGAAATTCACGGCTGACTGGCGAAGGTTGATGCCACACAAATTCAAATCAAACTGGCTCAATATCTGCTCCCACTTCGTCAAAGCAGCATTCTCATATCAGCGCGGAGAGCCTTCCATGCTTCACAAAACTGCACGACGATGGCTCGTGGCCTCTTTTGCTACAGTGGCTGTTGGGGGCCTTGCCTTGCGGTAGTGGCGGGTCATGCTGCCTCGTGTCGTGATGGGCTTCTTCTTGAGCGATGAAGCCTATACTTGGGGAGGCACTGTGCCTCATGGATGCATCCATGGATGCTGCATCGTACCCACCGGATGGCATCAGAACGCTTGTCGGGATCTTGGTAATTAGAATTGGTTTGGGGCTCCTTGAAGTACCAATCTATACAACTACCCTATATAGATAGTAACAATAACCTATAGTAGCTATCCTGTATAGCTAATGACTAGCTCACACTTTCTATAAACGACCACTACGACCACCGTCACGACGATCACCCCCACCACTACTACTACTACTACTACTACTACTACATCTACATCTACATCTACATCTACATCGACGGCGACGACGAAGACTACCAACGCCCCACCACCACCGCCCCCACCACCGCGACTGAGACATGAGCAGATGCAGGGGACTACAAGCATTAGCTTATAGGCTTATTAATCTAGACAAGATTGAGTTTCATCTAGTTCTGCCCGGAATTACTTAGGCTCAAATCTTCCTGGCAGTTTGCAAAAGTTATGGCTTTGCATGCCAGCCTTTGCCACAAGCACTGACCGCGGCACTGTAGGCAATGGAATCCTCACCAAGGGGCGCAAGATCTGTTGCAAGCTCGCACGCACAAGCTCGCACAAACTTGTCTTAGTATGCACATACACGGATGTGATGGCATGCCGTGCAGCCTCGGCTGTACATGTGCAGAAACGGTTATTGAGGCCGAAACCCAAAACCTTACAAAACGGTCCATGGTCTGTTAATTCTAGGGAAGCGTGGGGGTCAGCTCACTGAGTGCTAAACCCTACCTGTATCCCCAAACCCTACAGAATAGTAGGTTATGACCCCCTAATTAGCGGGTATAACCCAGTAGGCTTTTGGACCCCCCAAATAAACCCTCATTCAGCACTTAGAGTCTCTTACATCTATCTACTCATGCATCTCAAGCAAAGCGACGGCGCCGTCTGGATGACCATATGTTTCAACAACCCTAAACCCTAAACCCCTAAACCCTAAACCATAAACCCCTAAACCCTAAACCGTACAGCTCCATGTGCCGACAAAGGTTCTATGGTGACTAATCCGGTTTAGACCCGGATCTTCCAAGATAATTCAGAAAAATCTCTTAAACGAATCGAAAATCCCTAGTATCCCTTAATTATGTAATTGACCCCAAACCATTTAAAATCCCTAAGAGGACTTAGGGAGTCTTCCTTTATCAGGGTTTGCTGGAAGATGAGGGGATGGGGAAGTGGAGTTATAAGTAGGGTAACTGTAATTATAACCCATATTAGGGGACTTATAACTCCACTTATAACTACCCATGAACCTCCAAGTATAAGGTCTGTATTTTCTTATATCTTCTACCTGTGATCCCAAACCCTACAAAATAGTAGGTTATAACCCCTTAATTAGAGGGTGGAACCCTTAAAACGGTAGGTTTGGGGATCCCCCAATTGTTGTCCAACTGTTACAGAGGGGGGGCAGAACCCAGGGTTTGGGTTGGGGCAAAATGGATCATCAGGCGAGCCTAAGGACGTAAACCCTATATTTAGGGTTTAGGGGTTGTGGGGTTTACCCAAAGGCCCCAAAGTAGTTCCTTTTTGGGATTACCTTATAGAATTCGAAATATGAACCCCCAAAAGGAACTACTTTGGGGCCTTTGGGTAGGGTTATGGACGTTTAGGGGTTGTGGGGCTATGGGCTTTTCGGAGTTTAGGGATTAAGGTTGGGGGCTATGGGGTTGTGGGTTTTAGGGATATCGGGTTTAGGAGGCTTTAGGGTTGTAGGGTTTTAAGGTTTAGGGTTATGGGGTTGTAGGGTTGAGGTGTTCTTTCTTTATTTTAAAGGATACAAGACTGACTGTTCGGAGCTGCTCCCGTCACCGGAGGTGTGCACAATTGTGAAGACTCCAAGCGAAAAGAGCGGAGAAAAGTTGAGTAAATAGTGGAAGTCCCGTACTTTCATTCCTGGGTTCACACGCTGATCGGACGTACCGACCGAACACGTAGGTCCACGAGTGCCCCGGCCGGATAATGGCCGAAATGAACGTCCTTCAATGACACCACCCAACCGGAGAAGGCCGGGGAAGCACACCGAGCGGCAGCAGCACTCTTAAGTCTCGTCACCCCGGTAAAACTTCATCCAAGCAGCCTGAATCACTGTGCCGAACAGCGTTTTGGGGGTTTGGGGAGCAGGATAACCCACTGAGATTCCCTTTTCGGGATACTTCTGAGCCACCCTTGAACCTCCAAGCAGGGTTGGCGACAGGGTACAGTATATGTCTACAAGCGCTCAAGTATACTGCCCAACTTCGAACTCTAGACCCTCAAAATTCATATACAAACCCAAAGCCTCAACAGCCCAGCCAACGGCCGGAGCCCTAGCCAAAAAAGCTATAAGACTTAGGGTGTGTAGGATTTTCTCTTCTTCACCATAAGACTTAGCCACAATCCTCGACACTGTCAGCACCTCCCCGATGTACCTCTTAGTAAAGACCCTATGGTCCTTAGTAGCAGGTACTTAAGCTCTAGTACTTGGAGGGTCGGGGGCTTACTAATTAGATATTTTGCAGACTTACAAGTATCATATCCCCAATTGGGACCCCTTTTAGGATACTTATAACTTATAAGTCTTACTAAAGTCCCCCGGCCCTCCAAGTAAGGGGTAGTCGGAGGGTGTTGGCGCAGCCCAAACTCCCACAAACCCCATAAGCCTAAACCCTAAAACCCTAAACCCGAAACCCGAGACCCTTAAGTCCAAAATTCATGACAAAATCGTAGCTTGAACCCCACGGCTTCGCGGCCTTTGCAGGCATTTCCACCAGAAGGGCCGTCGCGTGTACCTTGCCCAAAGGGGTCGTCTTAGGGTTTAGGCTTCCTTTAATTTAAGGATTCCTGCAAGAGTTCCTCGATTCCTTTAAGGCTTTAGGGTTTTGAGGTTGAGGGTTCCTTCAAAAGTTCCTTCAAAGGTTCCTTTCAGGGTTTGAGTTTTCAGGTTTCGGGTTCCTTCAAGGGTTCTTAAAGGTACCTTTTTCTACAAATTCAGGTTTCTATAGAGTAGGATTTACTAGTATGGCCTGGGTAAGCACCCTTAGAGTCATAACAAACCACTTGGAGTTTTACTCTAAAGGACATACAGATGATTCCTAAGAGCACTAACCGTTTGCTGTTTTCTTTAGTTTATACAGTAAACCCCATAAAGTTGGAAACCGGATTAAGGCCAAATAGTCCTGGGATTCCCTTTACGGATTGAGGCTATGGGGTTTCCAACTTTTTGGCTTCTACTATAATGCATCGGAGGTTTACGAATGGTACTTGAAGGGGCAGGGGACTTAGCAAGTAGGTTATAAGTAGAGTTATAAGTGCCCTAAGTGGAGTTACCCTTATTATACCCCTACATACAACCAACTTACTAAGTCCCCTGCCCCTTCAAGTAACATCAATTTTCAAGCAGTTCCTAAGAGCACCAAACGTACCTGTCAGATTTTTGGGGGTTCGGGCCTGCAGGCTGGGATTCCAGGTCGAAGGATTGACCCAACGATCCCACTACCCCCTACTTAAGGAATATACCTTAAAGTATATGGGGCATAATATTATGAATTAAGGCATATTCCTTAATTAAGGGGTTTTTGGGATCTCAAGGGAGGGGGCAGATGCTCGGCATCGGGGCATGATTCGCGGCGGAATCCTGCTTAAAACGAAATGAGCTTAGGGTTCAGGGGTTTGGGGTTCAGTGGTTTGGATACCTGCCCGTAAGCGTTTACAGTCTGAGACGTGGGTAGTGACCAGGTACTGCATGGTGGTAGACCCAGCCTCAACCCCAAACCCTAAACCTCAAGTAACGTGACCTGAACCCTATAAAACCCTATCTCTGCAAGGACTTATATAAGGAAGTCATAACCTCAAAGGTAGGTGTTTTGGGGTTCAGCTATTTAATCCCTACGACAAACGCATCAGCCTTAGCAATATTGCAGAACTCTACACCCTAAACATCCAAAACAAAAAACCTAGAAGCCCCAAACCCTAAACACCCAAACCCTATAAACCCCTTAAACCCCCAACCCTAAACCCCTAAACCCTAAACCCCCAAAACACCCTAAACCTCAAAATCTCCGAAAGCCCTCAACACCGAAAACCCTAACATCCCTAAACCTACTTGTCGGGTATCATGGGGAACCAAAGGTTATAACCTTTTCCATAATATAAGCATTATATAGGGATTATACTACCCCAAAAGGTTAAAGGTTACCTACTCTACTACTAGGTAAACTACACACCTTGCATAAGCCAGGGTTCTCTGGACAAGACACCCACTGCTCGCAACGTTCACAGGCACTCAAGACGCCGCTTGCTGCGATGATGTTTGCCTGCACAGCTTCAGGGGTTTGGGGTTTGGGGGCTGAGGGTTAGGGTATTCGGGTTGAGGGTTTGCGGGCCTTTAAAGGGGTTTCTATACGGGAGCATAGAGTAGGGTTTAGGGTTTAGGGGTTTAGGGTTTAGGTTGCTTCAGGGTTTAGGGTTTTTGGGGTTAGGGTTTAAGGTTCAGGCTGAAGCCTTTGGGCTTTAGGGCTTGGGTTTACGGGCTTAGGGTTCAGGGTGCGCAGCTTCAGTAGTCCTGGGACAAGACGCGACGCTTCCCCTAAGTGTCAATCACCTGGTAATCATATGCTCTCCCTACCCAAAGGTCCCAAAGTAGTTCCTTTTGGGGGTTCATATTTAGAATTCTGTAAGGCAATCCCAAAAAGGAACTACTTTGGGGCCTTTGGGTAGGTGTATCCCACAGACATACAGTTGCTGAAGTCCTAAACCCAAGCACCCACATAATCATCTGATCATTTGGAGCCTTAGGTTAATCAGTGTTCAGTAGCACTTCTAAGTTTCTGGCCTTACTCTTTGAGGGAGCGGGGGTGGGGTCTAGGGACCAGGGTTACGGGCTCTAGGAATGTGGGATTTAGTGTTTCATGCGCAAAGTGCAGCACGTTGCTACTCTAACAGCATATTGAAAAGTTCTTGTAGATCATACCATGCTCATCCTTGTCTTCAACATTACCATCAACAGTATCCTTCTTTTTCTCAAAAGCGAACAGAAATCTCGTCCGATTCGACTTCGGCACTTTGACAACTCCCTTCGGGAGCCATCGTGAGACTAAGCGGCGCAATGCAAACCAGCAGCAGGTACCAACAGCCATTTGTTGAATGAATTGCCTGAAGGTTTTAGGGAGTTCAGGGCTTTCAGGGCTTATATAGGGGTTTATAGGGCTTATACGGCTTACAAGGCATGAGGGCATATGGTTTCAGTTCTTATATAGGGCTTTTATAGGCCTGTCGGACTGACAGGGGTTTAGGATCTATGGTTTAGGGCTTACCGTTTACCTGTTCGTCGAAGCAGATGCCTGGAGGGTGCCGCTGATGAGATCGCACGACTGTGCTGTGTGGAGGCGAATCTCCAAAGCCGAGAATGACAAAGCAAAGCTACCTGAAGGACAAGTTGCTTTAAGGGCTTCTTTAAGGGTTTCTTTAGGGGTTTCTTTAAGGGCTCCTTTCAGGGTTTACGGGCGAAGTTATTCCCTTAAAGGGCTTTGGTTGAGGATTTCAGGACGAAGTGCGCCCGAAAACCCTTCAATTTAGGTTCGTTCATCCCCTAGGAATCTAAGGACTCATATATTAAGGCTTTTGGGCCCAAAGACCATACTATATAAGACTTTTCGGCTATTTTGATGCCCAGGGAAAACCTGAATTCACAGTCTACAGGTGTGGGGCCCCTACTTTGAAGGGTTATTTGATCCCCAAGGTACCGGTGTCCATCTCACGCCAACTCCGTTCCAGAAGCTCCACTCCAGCCATAGAAAACAAAGTTGCCAAATGCCTCCCCAGGCAAAGCCTTGTCCAGTGTCGGTTTAGGGTTTAGGGTTTTAGGGTTCCAAGAGAATTATAAAGCCGCGTCGGTTTAGGGTGTAGGGTTCCAAGCAAAAAATAAAGTCGGGTCGGTTTAGGGTTTTTTTGTTTTATGGGCCCTTGAGTTTAGGGTTTAGGGTTCCAAGGGACCTAAACCCTAAACCCTAAACCCCTAAACCCCTAACCCCTAAACCCTAAACCCTATGTCTATACAAGTTCACCTGTTGGACTGGTCCAGGACCTCTGGTTCCCCACAAAGGTTTTCCAGGCTACCTACAGTACTGCTTGAATCCTCAACCTAAGCCCGAAGCCCTTATAGAATCCTCTTAGGGATACATACATACATACATATATATATGCATATATCCTAGAGCGTCCATATACACTACTATTATGGAATTAGCCCCTAAAAGACCATCCCCATTATGGTTTTGGGGACCTAATTCCATAATAGTAATGTATATGGACCCTCTGGGTATATATATCCTTCAAACGAACCCTTAAAGCATGCCATTCTATGGGAACTGAAGTTAAGGAATCCTTAACCAGAACCCAGAAGCAGCTGCGATGATGCATGGACGATCTGACGGTCCATGTCGATCAGGAGTGAAAGAGACCTGGATAGCTAAGTCTCTAACTTCGGGTTCGAGATCTCTTTTTCGGGTCCTTGTTTATACGGGTGCCCTCCTATTTTCCCGCAAAAAGTTCCCTAATTTAGAGAACTATATACCCACCTGTCTTCAGCAACAGCATGCGTCTGCAGTTGCACCGACTGCGAAGTCGGCTTCGAATCGAGGGAACTGCAGACCCCTGCGGACATCGGCGTGAAAGAGCGTGGTGCCGTGTGGAAGCTCTCGATGGCTTTGCTTCCTGACAGGGAGTCCTGGTCTGTAACGTCGCGGAGGCCAAGGAGATGTCTTGCAACACCCTGCGGTGTGTGATACATCACTTGAAAGACTTCCGTGCGAAATCTGTTGGAGTCGCTGTCCATGAGGTGAGTTACGAAGGCCTGGGCATTTACACTCTCAGGGGGTCGATCTTCAAAGCGCCGCAGCAGCTCCACAACACGGCTGGCCTCTGCAGCACCAGCCAGCAGGTCGGTGAAGTCCATGCCCGCCAAGGTGGCTCCTGGCCTGCGCCGGAGTAGCATAGCAGAGAGTGAAGCCTTATGCTCTGTCATTCGCAGATCAGCATCGAGCTCGACGACGGAGTCGCAAGTCAGGTGCAGAAGAGATGATGCAGCGTTGAAGTCCGTTTCCATCTTCTTGTACTGCAGACTGCGCTCAATCCGGTAACCTGGGTTCTGCTTGCAGATCCTTTTCAAGGTCCAGCTTCTGGCATTGTGTTCCTTCTTAAGGTTGAACTATACCGAAAACTAAAACTGATTTCCAAGAGAGGGCTAGCAACTTAGAAGCAGATGCAGGGATGCAGATGCACAGACCGTTGCGACGAGGCCGCCAATTTCTGCAAAGATGGCTGCTGCTGGCAGTATTTCTGTGCTTGCCCGGATCAGAACCACTAGCAGAGGTGGGAGGCTGCAAGCAGCAACCACGATCGGCGAAGTCGCAATACCAACTGCAGGCACACGGCAGAGGCCAAGAATGAAGAGGGATATCTCCTGAAGTGAAGATCGCCGGACACTAGATGGAGTATAGGGGCCTTATTAACCAGAATAGGGTTTCGGTGCCAAGTAAACTGTAACTGTAATAAGGAATCCCCAAAATAGTATTGGAAATTATTTAAGCCCTAGAGGGCTCACTATTATTGTTTCCTGATAAAGGTAGGTGACTTGCAGTTCATGTAATATAGGAACCTGACTAAGAGACCTTGGGTCTTTGTTGAGTTGTTTGTATGGATCCTGATATTGTTGGGGGGGGAGGGTGGTTACAAGACCAGGGTTTCTAAATTATGGCTGATGGAGTCCCTCTGTCTTGCGCTTCCCTGACCATGTACCGTGGGCCCATAAGGGAGCTTCCGAAAATAAGGCGTACCTTGTTTGGGGGTCCTTACAAAAAGGATCCTACTATCTAGGGTTTTAGATTAGGGTCCCCTATTTTCGGATATCCCCATACGGGTTCCTCGAAGGGGTTCCCTTACGGCTTCTACAAGGGTACCAAAAATGGTTGGGGTATAAGGGTCCATGTAGCCGTAGTGTATACACGTTGGAACTGCAGAACCTGCATAGGAATCTGTTTTAAGGCCTAGGTGCATACTAGACTGGTACATGCAACAATTTGCCTCTCTTGAGGTTTACGTATTCCTAGATCTTGCGAATAGATCCCTGAATTCAGGGTTTAGGGTACCCAGATCGTCCGATATCCGTTGTTGAAAGAACTTGTCTTGGACTGTAGAATAAGATCCCCCCAAATGATTCAAGTACCATTACTTAATTCGGACACATTGCAACATAAGGGTAGTTCTTTATTATGAGGGCTCGAATTATATGCCTAGAAGGGTCCAACAAACCCAAGAATTGTGTGCATTGGTTTCGGTGATAGTTTTGTAGGATAGTCTTTGGGAGACAACAGGACGCGTAGGGCACTGGCTTCGGAGGTTGTATGAAGGCTCTATGATGGCTTATGCACGGGTTCGATGCAGGCCCTACGATGGTGTAAATGCAGAGTTCTATAAGAGCAAATATATAAATCAAGACTGCTTGCGGGTCTGATTTCTGAGATATGTTCAGGTGCCACATGCCATGGAGACAGCTGCGATGCCCAAACCTGTGTGGCCAGTACGTAGAACATGTTCAGATACCGCACAGACAGCACGGCCGGAAAGAGGTCCACAGCCACAAACATGCAGAAGACCAGTGACCTTAAGGACTTACCAAGTAGAAGAGATACAGGGTCTGTATATCTGTCAGGGTCATGTCCCTAAGGGTCCAAGTACTCCTTACGGCAGGACTTTGGGGCATTATTGGGTGCAGAAAACCATAAAACAAAAAACACTGGACCCTCAGGGTTATGGATAAAATGACTACTTCCTTTAAGGGTTCCTTGAGGGATCTATAAGCGTACTATAGAGTTTAAAGGATAAAATGACTACCCTAGGAGACCAGGACCAAGTTGCTAATTATCATATAAACCCTGAGCCCCAAAAACCCCTAAACCCCAAACCCCACAAACCGTAAACCCCAAACCCTAAACCCTAAACCCCAAACCCCAAATCCTAAACCGAAAAGCCCAAAACCATTGGTCTCCAAGGGACCAGGACCAAGTCAGAGTGGAGCTCATTCGACCAGGGGGGCTGCTCATCAGCACACGCGACTGCACCCAGAGCAGAGGGCCTGGAACGGTTCGCTGGGACCATACGGTTTGGGTTTAGGGTTTAGGGTTTAGGGTTTAGGGTATTATGCAACTTTGAAATCCCTATAACCTTAAAGCCCTAAACCCTGCTCTAGGATCATGACCCTTACGGTATGCTTTTTCGAAGCCCTGAAAGAACCCTATTCTACGGTTGATGATATTCATTCTGCATTACCTGAATGACCCTAGACTATGTTTAAAGGGTTCCGGGTTTAAAGTTTACGGTGTAGGGTTTGGGGTTGCGTTACCTCAATAACCCTAGACTATGAGAACTATGGTACATTCCTTATTCTGCTGGTAATGCAGGATTTATGTCATCAACCGAATCACTAGGTTTTAAGGCCTTTGAAGGATTTAGGGTTTGGGAAGTTTCGGGTTTAGGAGTTTGGAGTTTGCCATTAACAAATTCTAATACATTAATTGACATTTTTATCGCAATTTACATCCCAGCAGGTCCAACAAAGGAAAACAGAAAAGATGTCCCGAGGGCCTGCAATCAGAATGCACATGATTCCTGGGCTTTTAAGTAACCAGGGAGAAAAAAGTATAGACTTTTATTTCATAAGGGTTCCCCTAAGAAAAAAAGTATTAAAGTATGGTACTCCAAAGCCCAGATTCTGACATACCAGCGAGCTATCTGCACACGAACCTGGCTCACTTGTTCCAGCACGAGCCGCTCGTCGTCAGCAAACATAGGTCGCTGGAACAATCGCCCCGCTGACTTCAAAATGCTTTGGGACACCGTAAGCAGGTAACCTCGGCTGTATGGAATGGGGGAATGGATTATTCAGACTATTATTTGGGAGTTATATGGACTACTATAAGGATCCATTCCCCCAAACCCTAAACCATAATCCCTTAAGCAGGTAACCTCGGTGGCGCATCACGGAGTAGACCAGTTTGAATACAAAGATGATCTGAAACGGCCCTGTCACCATGACAAAACTGGCATCAATACCTGGTTGTCGATTTCAACAGGGTTTATAGGGTTTAGGGCTAAGAGTTTAGGTTTTAGGGTGGGTGTCGATTTCAACAGTCCCCAACAGTTTACAACCAGGGCTCTATACTATACCCCCCTTAGAACCATAATGAAAATAGCATGTTTAATATAATACTCTCTTAGGTCGTATATGAACAAAAATACAAAAACATTCCCAAGGAGACTGTCGTATATTAAGCAATAAGGGAATCCGAAAACAATAACTCTTATCCCAAATCGATAATCCTAGAGACTGGTGTCCAGGGAATCGGTTGAAGAGTCCATGGAGCTGATCTTCCGCACCCTTGTGCAGACTGGCCGGACTAAACCCTGGTCTGAGAATCTGAGAGGTATGGCAGGAAACGCAGCAACCGTCACAAGGAAAGGGACAGGGTTTGGGGTTTAGGGGTTTAGGGTTTAGGGGTTTAGGGTTTAGGGGTTTAGGGGTTTAGGGGTTTAGGGGTTGAGGGTTTAGGGACATTAGGTATCAAAATACATGTCCGCCTCATACTGCCCATCTTACCCGAAACCCAAAGCTCTGAACCCATAAACTCTAAACCCTATAACCTACTTGTCGGGTATCATGGGAACCAAAGGTTAACCTATTTCATAGTATACGGATTATATACGGATTATACCACCCCAAAAGGCTAAAGGTTACCTACTCTACTACTAGGATAATATAAACCCCTCAGCTCCCCCTAAACTCTAAACCCCTAGACCTTGCATAGCACCAGCACAGAGGCCCGCCCATGTCTGGCTCAGAGCGACCTTTGGCATCAGCTTCACTCAGAAATCGATGAAAAACCCTGAAATAGCCAGAAAGCCCAGTACCACCTAATTCCGGAATATACCTTACATCATAAATTAATAATTTCATGCAGCGAACCCCATCAAGTTGGAAACCGGGTTAAGGCCAAGTAATGCTGGGTTTCCCTGTACATTACTCTTAAGGACTTAGGCTATTGGGTTTCCAACTTTTGGGCTTCTACTGTAGTGGCATTAAGGCCCTTTTAGTGAATGAAAGGTATATCCTTATTTGGGGAGTATTGGGCTAGCTGGGTAAGCCCTCCGGCAGCCTGCCATGCCTGTAACGCCTGTAATTGGCATTGTACTTACCCTAAGGGTCCAAGTACCTAATTATCATATACTCTCCAGAATAGTAGCCTACATAACTACTATCCTAAACCTAAGTACCTAATGATTGGGTCCTTTGGACCTTGAGGGTAAGATTTTTGGCCAGCTTGGGTTTTAGATCTTACATGGGATCCTCTCAGCATAGCACTGTATAAAGCCGGAAAGGCACTACAACGGAGAGTGTATGTATGTGTGTATATATATATATATATATGTATCTATATGTATGTAGTTAAACATCTATACAGATAGTTAGACAGACAGATAGATAGATGATCCTTAGAATAAGCCTTGTAGCACGCATCCAAAAGCACCGATAAACGCCCATAACCCCTACACTGCACCCAAGACCCACTCCCTAGGAAACCCAAAACCACTGAAAAAGCTAGAAACCCCACACCCCAACCCCTACAGAACCCCATCAATCCTTGAACAGAACCCTTCAAGGATCACCGAAAGGAACCTTGACCTTAAACCCCAGAAACCCTAAACCCAAACCTGAATCCCTAAAATGAAGCCTTCAGGAAACCCGAAAACCTACCTGAAATAGCCTACCCCAATGCCTATTTCGTTAATAGCATCCCTACAAAACCATATTCAGGTTTCTAAGAAGACCTACAATAAATAGGTTATGATAGCCCTAAACCCCAAACCATCGAAACCCTGAACCTTAAACTGGATCCCTTCAAGGAGCCCTAACACGAACCCTAAGGCTCAAAATAGCCTAAAGCCATATGTAGTATGGTCTTTGGGCCCCAAAGCCTTAAAATATGAGTCCTTAGAGCCTAAGGGGAACCCGTAAAGCACCCTGAAACCTCAACGCCGAGGGCCGCAGAAGCCTCCAACTGCCAATGTGGAAGGTCTCGTAAGAGTCGCCTTATGTGAGTTGAAGGGTTAGGGGTTTAGGGTTTTTTCTGGCTTTCAGGGTTTAGGGGTTTAGGGCTTCAGGGCTTTAGGGGTTTAGGGGTTAAGGGGTTTGGGGGTTTGGGGTTTAGGCTTAGGGTTTTGAGGGCAGAGGGCAGGGCAGGCAAAATGCTCCTAAACCGCAAACGCCAGTTCAATAAAGAACAAAGAAACCCAAGGGTGATGAGGGCCCAAGGCTTAGGGCGAACCCTAAACCCCGAAAAGCTATCCCTGTAGACAGATATGACCTTCAAAGCCGTGTGTTTAGCCTACTAGGAGGCCATAGCTGATTACCAACAATGATATTCCTACGGTTACAAGTATACTATAAGACCCCCCGCAACCAATTTCGAGTTATCAAGGCCCTTAAATTTCCAAAAGCCCTCATATAACAAAATCTCTTGCTTGCGAGGCGCAAGGCTGTCTCCCACTGGGTTTTCCTGAGCATGACACGGCTCAAGAGCCGTGCCGGTTCAGGGTTTTACGATCCGGGTCTTTTTTGGAGGAGGGGCGGGGGTGGGGATTTGGGGTATTGGGGGCTTGGGAACTTCCCAGAGAGCCCAATACCCCTTAATTAAGGAATATGGCTTAAAATATATAGGGATTCTTATTATGATTTAAGCTATATTCCTTAGTTAAGGGGTATTGGGCTCTCTGGGTTAGCGTTTGGGGTTTCGTGGTCTAGGGATTTAGGAATTGGGTTTAGAGGTCTTGGGGGCTTAAGACCAGTATAAACCCCCATTGGACAAAAAGGACTCCTTGAAAGGCACCATTGCCTGGACCCCAAAAGTATGTAGAATAATAGCTTTTTTTTATGGGCTTTGGGCCATTATTTTACCTACTTTTGGGGGTCTAGGCATGGAACCCCAAAACCCTAAACCCCAAAACCCTAAACCCCTAAACCCTATACCCTATACCGGGGTGCAGCAACACCGAATCCTCAAGAGAGCCTACCACGCAAGGGTCTGAGCTACAAGGGATCTACGAGGGATCCTCAGCTTGTTGCGTAACGGAGCCTTTGCGTGTCTTACCGGTAATACTCCCTTATAGGCCTAACCCAAAGGGTCCAAGGTACTGTTATGGGGAATACCTTCCCAAACCATAATAGTAATTCCTAATATAGAAACCCTACATTCTACCATATAGGTACTTAGGACCCTTTGGGTAAGTTTAGACACTGAAAGGGACTTCTGAGCCCGGTAACCGATCCTCCTTTACGACCCGCATGAACAACAAAAAAACATAAACCGATCATACTGTAGTATGCAAACTTACAAGATCCTTAGAAAGGTGCTACTGGTCTACCTACAGCTCAACAGTACCTCTTCTATCGGGTCATGTGGATGGCGTTGATGATCAAGGCTTTTGAGCACATGATTTCACTAAAGCAAGATTCGGTGAACCCTGGGGGATACGTGGGCCTTATAGAACCTACTTGTTTGGGGATTCTTGCAAATCCTTACTATACGTTCTTCATATAAGTCCGTAAAATGGTATATATAGGTAATTTCGAACTGTATCGTACTCCACGTACCGTAAACAAGGTAAGTGAGAAAGCGGGCAACAAGATTAGTTGTGAGTAGGGTCCACAGCTAAAGCTAAACCCAAAGGTCAAGCCGTCTGCAGCCTGAGCCCTACACTCTAAACTAACCTCTGAAACTAAAAGCATACACGGCTGTGAATCCTGAAACCCTACACCCTAAACTCAGAAGGCCTGATAGAAACCTAAAAGCAACTTTTCGAGTAAGAAAAGCAATCTAGACATCGATCAAAGGGCTGACGACAGGGTTTACAATTCAGGATTCAGGATTTAGGGTATTAAGATGTAATGCAATCACTTGTCTTCGAAGTAACACTGGAGCAACAAGTGTAAACTTCCGTGTTTTATGGTTCCTTTAAGAAATAGGTACCCTCGAAAGTATAACAGTATGGTACTCCAGAACTCAGAAGATGCATTGCAACTACTGAACCCCAAGCGTCCAAAGTACCTATGTAGTACAATGTAGGGTTGCTCTCCATAACAGAAATTACTACTATGATGATTTGGGGAAGCATCCCCCTGAATCACCACTTATAACCCTTGTAAAAAATAATTACCCTAAACCCTTATGGAACCCTTAAGGGAATCCATGAACGAACCCTCAAGGGAACCCTAGGACCCTTGACCCTTGGAGAAGTCAAGCAGCTTCCCACAAGCATTGATCGCCTTGCTGGTGGCCACGAGCGTCGGCTGCAGCATCCCAAACCTTCCAAAATCCCTTAATTAAGGAATATACCTTAAATCATAATAGGGATCCTAGTGTAATTTAAGGCATATTCCTTAATTAAGGAATATACCTTAAATCATAATAGGGATCCTAGTGTAATTTAAGGCATATTCCTTAATTAAGGAATTTTGGAAGGTCTGGGATGTCCCAGCCTGGTCGGGAACCCAACAGAGCCCAACCAAAACCCTAAACCTTAAACCTGAATCCTAGACCCTAAACCCTGAATCCTAAACCCTAAGCTGCCAACCCTAATTCCTAGACCCTACCTTGACCCTCTATATCCTACCTTTTTAAGGACTTATAGATAAGGAAATCATCATAAGGGGTCCTAAAAAGCTAGGTTTGTGGGTATAAGGTAAACCTTTTCGACAGGGACTCGACGGTTCGCTGGGTCGCACTTGCGAGGCCTTGTGGAAAACTTGAATCACTTACAGGCTAAGAGGGTCCTTACCGTAAGGGTCCAAAGGACCCAATCATGAGGTACTTGGGCTTATTATAGTAGTTATGTAGGTTGTATACTATTTTGGAGGGTGTACGAGAATTAGGCACTTGGATCCTTAGATTTAAATAAACATACCTACTCGATGAAAACTAGCATAGAATTTCTGAGGACCCTGCAAGAGTAGGGTAAGGTACTCTAATCCACCACCCCAAGCCCTCTTCTAATGTTTAATCAAGGCGCCTCAAACACAGAACCCTTATAGATCCCTGAACCCCTAAACCCTAAACCCCTAAACCCCTAAACCCCTAAACCCTAAACCCTAAACCCTAAACCCCTAAACCCCTAAACCCCTAAACCCCTAAACCCCTGAACCCTAAACCCTAAACCCTGAACCCTAAACCCTAAACCCTAAACCCTAAACCGCAGAACCCTGGGAGTCTGGACTCTTGGAGGACCTCATTCTTCAACCCCAAGCCCTCAAAGTCCAAGGTACCCAAATCCCGAAGAGTCCAAGTCCCACATACTACGCTCGGAATGCGTTTTCTACTTGAAATCCTAGTATATGGGCACTTGGACCCTTTACCCTAAGGGTCCAAAGGACCCAATAATTAGGTACTCGGGTTTAGGATAGTAGTTATGTAGCTCAATATTTAGGAGAGTATATGATTATTAGGTACTTGGACCCTTAGGGAATAAGCATGTGCTCCCCCCCCAACCCCCAAAGCCGACATGCAAAGCTCCTCATCATTCGATACACTGGAACCATGGGGAGCACCTTATATAAATAGCCCCTGAATCCAAAAAACATAAATAAAGCCTTCAATCAAAAAAACCGAACTCTCTAAAACTGGAAACCGCGCCTCCACAGGAAGGGTGCACCCCCAGCCAGGACGAACGAATTCCGCTGTTTGCTCCAAACAGCACGGGCACAGCGTTCGTCTCAGGCTTCTAAGTATGGTATAGCGTTTAAGGTCTTTTAGGGATCTTTGAGAATTTGTTCAGGTTCTTTAAGGGTGGGACAGAGCCGGGGGATACCCAGAGCAAGCGATGCACCTCGCAGCAAAGGCTCAAATCCAAGTAGCCACATAGTAGGGTTCTAGGTGCCGAAAACCCTTCGGAGGGTAGTGCATGGGATCTAACACCCTACCAGGGTTTAGGGTTTAGGGTTTAAGCATTTAAGGGCACTTGGACCCTCAGGAGATAGTGACATTGAGGAAACCTGGTCTGCTCGTCCTCGGGTATATCTTGGCGGTTTTCTATGCAGTGTTCAGAAGTCCACAGGCGCCAAAAAGACGTCTACCCCAAGGGTCCATATATACTTGGCTGACTTCTGAACCCCTCCTAAAAGTTAAACTTTTGGCCTCCTTAGTATGGTTCATATAGAAACCCAAAAAGTTAAAGTCCTAAGAGCAAACCAGAAGAATGCCAAGTATACTACCATTATGGAATTAGGTCCCAAAAGAACATTCTTATTATGGGTTTAAAGACCTAATTCCCTAATTGTGGTATGTGCGGACCCTCTTGGTTACTGATAACACGCACAGCGGGCTAAGCTCGCAAACGAAAGCAAACACCGACGGCCCCAGTCCCGCCGGACGCAACCGAAAGCAGTTGACAGCCAAACGAATATGGTAGGGGCCTTAATAAACAAAGGTTCTTAACAAGAGTCTATCCTGAACTAACACATAGGGTAATGGTAATTACAAACAGAATTCAGGAGCCCCCGCACCAACTCACGCAACGCATAACCTCTGCAAATCCGTGATATTTCCCCCTTATAAAACAAGCCATATGAAGCCCGAAACAACCTTTAAACATCCTGCAAAAGAAGACACCTAAACCCTACCCTAACCCGGAATGAGCCACCTTTTTAAGAGCTTGTATAAGGAAACCATGAAAAGGAACCCTAAAAAGTAGGTTATTCAGGGAAGCCGCAAACCCTAAACACCCTGAGCTTTAAACTCTGTAAACCTAAACCCGAAACCCTATAAACCCTGAACCCTGACAAAACCCTAGACATAAACCCTAAACCCCATAAGCCCTGAACCCGGAACTCAGCGCTGTCGATCTTTTGTTTCAAGTCTTCGAGCCAATCCGGTGAGCCGCCTGCAGCCGAGGCTCGCTACTTGAAGGGGCAGGGGACTTAGAAAGTAGGTTATAAGTAGAGTTATAAGTGCCCTAAATGGAGTTACCTAAGTCCCCTGCCCCTTCAAGTACCCCTACTTGGAGAGTCGGGAGACTTAGGAAGTGGGTAATAAGTTAACTTATAAGTACCCGAAAAGGGTCCTAATTGGGGTTATGAGACTTATGACCCACTAAAAATACTAGTAACTAAGTCCCCCGATCCTCCAAATAAGGGTCCATGTAGCCAAATAGGCTTCCTTCAATGGTTCCTTTAACGCATTCTACAAAGGCTTTATGGGGTTTGGGGTGTTCCTTTAAGGCTATCCGGTGCTGACAACATTCCCTATCAGCCCTTCAGTTCATGCCCTTAACCCCACCTTCACCTACCACAACCTACTTGTTTGCCCAGGGCCCCTCCAAATTCAAACATAAAATCTGCTTGTTTCGGTTTGGGTTAAGTAAACCCTAAACCCCTCCCTCGCGCCTGACGCCAACTTCCTGAGTTGCCGCGAGTAGGGCGGGCGCCGGAGCCGTGCCGCGGCGCAGGGAGGCCGAAATTACCTCTTGGCTGACTTCTGCACCCCTCCTAAATATTAAACTTTTAGCCTCCTTATTATAGTTAATATAGAAACCCAACAACCAGGACCCCCCAATGGCCCTTTAATGGAGCCCTTATGGTCCTTAATAGTGGGTATTTGGGGTATAATAGAGGGTAGTTGGGGGCCAGCCCCAAAAACAAACCCTAAATCCTTAATAGTTAATATAGAAACCCAAAAAGGTAAAGTCCTAAGAGCCAAGCAGAAGAGCGCCAAGACCTTGTTGGGCCTTTCAGTTCGGGGACTGAGGTTTACCCTGAGGCTCTAAGGACTCCTATAGGGTTCCTTTAAAGGGATCTATAATACCTTTCAAAGGGATCCATAGGGTTTAGAGCTCTAAGGACTCATATTTCAAGGCTTTTGGGCCCAAAGACCATACCATGTAAGGCTTTTGGGCTATTTTGAGCCTTAGGGTTATATAGAACCCCTAAACCCTAAACCCTGAACCCTAAACTCTAAACCCTGAACCCTAAACCCTAAACCCTGAACCCTAAACCCTAAACCCTGAACCCTAAACCCTAAACCCTGAACCCTAAACCCTAAACCCTGAACCCTAGGAATCCTTACACAACAGTAGGTTTGGCTACTTCACGGTATCGATCCCTGCAACTTTACCTCCGAGTCTTCGGGCCCTTCGGGCCCATATATCCCTTAATTAGGACTCCTCTAACCCTGAGGGTCCAAAGGCCCCAATAAATACGGTACTTGGGTTTAGGATAGTAGTTAAGTAGGTTAGTACCCAGAGATCCCAATACCCCTTAATCAAGGAATAGACTTTAAACTATAGGGGGCTTAGTATTATGATTTAAGGTATATTCCTTAATTAAAGGGGTATTGGGATCTCAAGGTATTTCGGAAGGTATATGATACTTAGGTACTTGGACCCTTAGGGTAAGAGATCTTCTCTAAGGGTTTAGGGTTTAGGACCCTCTAAGGGGTTCTATAAGGGCTTAGGGTTTAGGGGTACCCAGATTCTCCGATATCAGTATCCCTTCATTAAGGAATATATACCGTAAGTTGCAATAGGATCCCCAATATGATTTACGGTATATTCATTAACTGCGGCTCTAAAGTGCTAACAAGAACCTGCTCATATAAAGGCCCAAGCGACTTAATTAGTAAGTAAGTTTATAAGTAGGCTTATAATTTGGATAACCCCGCTTAGGGGACTTACAACCCCAATTCTGCCCCTACCGGCTAGGTCGCCTGAGACCTTAAGCAGGGTCCATGTACGCAACTACCCAGCAGTAACGAAACCATGCCCGGCAGTTGCCACACAGCGTTTGGCTCAAACGCTCCTATAAGGTACCGCTTTGCAGGAAGTAAGTCTCCATAGTAGGAATTGCTAATCTGGTTTGGGTAGGTATCCTTTGGGAGGGTAGAGGGTTTAGGGTAGAGAGGCAAAAAAAACACTACATACAGATATAAGGACCCTCCAGTACCCTACAGTAAACCGCATAGTGAGCTCTTGAACAACACACCCAAATGTGGGCACACGGAACCTTAAGGTTCGTGTTTGGGATGACCGATGCAACCTTGAAGTCTCCAAGTAATTGGTTCATGCCATAATGGCGACATGGTATCTGAACCTTAAAGGCCCTTTCAGGGTACGGGTCGCCCTTAAGGCTACAGTGAACCCTAGAAAGTTGGAACATGGGTTTAGGAGGATTGGTGCTAGGATCCGCTATACTCTACCTTAAGGGCATGAGGATATTGATGTTCCAACTTTCTGGCTTCTACTATAACAACAACAAATGGTCTGTAGAGTTTGGCTGGCTCTGGGATTTGGTCTTACAGGCTTGAGTCCAGGTGCCTACTACTCATGTACTCGATTGGAGCCGGTTTAGGGTGTAAGCGTGTGGGTTCTGCATTAACCTAACCATCATATACTCACTCTATCAAGTACCATCCTACAAAACTACTACCCTAAACCCAAGCACCCAATTGTAAGGTCCTGTGGACGCTTCTGGTTAGGGCTTGGGCTGGTCTCAGGTGCAGACTGATGGCATGAGGGTTTCCCAGAGAGCCCAATACCCCTTAATTAAGGAATATAGCTTAAATCATAATAAGAAGTCCTATATAATTTAAGCCATATTCCTTAATTAAGGGGTATTGGGCTCTCTGGGTTGGGCTTAGGGTCCATAGGGTAGTAGGGTAGTCTTTGTTTAGGGCCTTAGGGCCCTCAAGAACTGGCTGGGTTTAGGCCTTGCTGCTGAAATCTGGAGGGTTTCTAGGATTGGAAATTGGTCTAGTTGCTTAGGATTTAGGAATATACTTTAGACTAAAATATACTTAATAGGATCCCTGATAAGAATTGAGGAATTCAGTGATGTTGGAAGATTTGGGTTTCAACCAACACAACACGATTGGAAGCGCCTCCTTGTGGCTGGAGACCGCCAGTCTACCGAAACAGATACCCAAAAGAACACCTAATCCGTAAAACGGTGCTTGGGCTCAAGGGCAGATATGAGTAAGGCAACCTACTTAACTATCAAAACACGCAGTATCTGCACATGATCTCTCAACCACAAGGCCAAGTTCCCTAAACCTTAAACCCTAAGCCCTAAACCCGAAACCCTAAACCCTTATTCCTAAACCTTAAACTCTAAACCCCTAAGCCCTAAACCCTAAACCCTTAACCCTAAACCCTAAACCTTCAATCCTCACGGACGGGCGCCCTACCAATTTGAAGCCAGGCCACACAGCGGTACCTGAGATGACACAGGGTTCAGGTTTTAGGGTTTAGGGCTTAGGGTTTAGGGTTTAGGGCTTAGGGTTTAGGGTTTAGGGTTGAGATGACCACCATTCTGAATTTCTGGTGCTTTCTTGTTGGCACATGGGCTTGTCGGGATAGCAAGACAAGTTCTCCTATTCCATATGAGAAACGAAGACTGCACATTATGAGCAAAATCCACACACACACAGGGAGATATATACGTACATGCATGCGTGCACACGTACATATAGTGAGAGAGAGAGAGAGGCAGAGAAAGATGAAGATAAACCTGAACACAAATAGAAAGAGATGAAGAAAGCAATACAAAAGCTTTTACCCCCCCCCTGACCTTTTAAGCCTTAAACCCCCTGCCTAACCCGCCACACCTCTAAATGCCCACACCGTCCCGTGATTCTAGAGCCTGAAGTCTCAACCCCTCAACAGCTCTAAGCCCTAGTAACCCCGATCTGAAATTCAAACTGCCAGGTCCCTGACCCTAAGGCTCAAAATAGCCCAAAAGCCTTACATAGTATGGTCTTGGGGCCCAAAGCCCAAAGGCCTCGAAATATGAGTCCTTAGAGCCCAAGGGCAGCGCTTAATAGCCCTGCCATTAAAACGCGTCGAGCAACCCAACACTGAACGGAACCCCAATCGGAGCCCAGAAACAACGGAACCATGGAAAGAGCTTTAAAGCAACCGACAAATAGAGACCTTAAGAGGAGCTTTCATTCAAAGGACCCCACTAGGAAACGCGAGAAGAACCCTGAGAGGAACCCGGGAAGGAACCTTTCAAGGAACCATATCCCAAAGTGGTCTCAGCACTTCCTACTATAGAAACCCGACTATAGAGGTACATAGGACCCTTTGGGTGTTTTTGCTGGCCTCCAACCAAGATGTCGGCTCTCTAGTTCGGGGAAGAGGGTTTAGGGCATACGGTGTAGTTCAGGGTTTCGGGCTGCAGGTTTAGAGTATAGGGTTTGGGTTTCGTGGTATTTCTGGTTCAGGCTAAGGCCTTGGGGTAACTATACCTGTAGCCCCAAACATCTTAATTACAAGGTATAACCCTTAAAACAACAGGTTGTTGGAGCCCCAGGTAAGGCTTTTGGTTCAGCTAGGTTGCGTGATCACCGTCGCAGGAAGCCCAGCATCCACCAAATCCTTGTACAGGAAGAGCACCTCCTAGGAGGTTCAAGGCTTGTTTTGGGGTTCCTTGTGCCGGCTTTATAAGGCTTCCTTTGGACAGTTCCTATATTATATGGCTTCCTTTAGAAAAGTCTTTTCAGCGTTTTTCTATGTAGGTGCCAATCGGGTTTAAAGTTTCAGGGCTCCTGTTCGCATACCCAAAGGGTGCTAGGTACTGTTATGGGGGATACTTCCCCAAACTGATTCCTAATTTCGAAACCCTACATTCTTTTATACAGGTACTTAGGAACCTTGGTACTTCAAGGATAGGAGGGGTGGGGAGACAAAGTTGGCAAGCAGAGTCGTAGTACCTTCCTTGGGCTCCACTGGCAGATAAAGCTACTACAGTCTGTAGGGCTTTGGATCAGGGGCTTGGCGGCGTGGGCTTTAGGGCTTAGCGTGTAAACGTGTTGGGGTTCTAATTAGAATCTATAGATGTGTGATAGGGCTTTGGCGCTTTGTAGAACCCCATTGAACCATATTGTAATCCTTATTCAGGGAGAGGGATTTGTTGATCAGGAGTCTAGATCTACATTAGGGCTTGGCGTCTAGGTTCCGGGTTTAAGATTTGGCGTTTTTTGATTTGATGCTATGGTGGTCATGAAATGGTGCAGGTAAGGGTTGTTACTTGTATTTAGGGTATTTTGATCGGGCCGTAGAGCCATAGGCGATTTAATGTCCGGGGGTATTTGGAGGTTCATGGGTAGTTATAAGCGGAGTTACAAGTAGGGTAACCATAATAATAACCCATCTTAGAGGACTTATAAATTCACTTACAACTATCCATGAACCCTAAACCCTAAACCCTATACTTTTATAGATTCCCTTTAGACCCCTTTTAAAGGACCCTTAAAGGAATCCTTATAACTATCTATGAACCTCCACGTAGAGGGGCCTGGGTTTCCGGGGCCGGGCTTTTGTGCTGCAGCACATACTGAAATCCTTGCCGCAATGAAGGTCCTCCCACAAGCATCCTCGATCGCACCTTGGCTGTTGTAAACTGCCTGGACATACCCGAAGCCCTGAACCCTAAACCCTAAACCCTGAATTCTAAAACCTTAACCCTAAACCTTAAAATCCTACTGTAAACCCTAATACCTAAACCCTAAGCCCTAAACCCTAAATTCTAAAACCTAAAGCCTATATAAGCCCTACGCCCTAAACCGATGAAGGTGGGTTGCGCTGCTGTAGCCCCTTAATGTCCAGGAGCCCTTAGGCTAAGCAGTCTCTGGTGTAGCCTAAACCCCAGACCTTCCAAAATCCCTTAAATCATAATAGGGATCCCTATGATAATTTAAGGTATATTCCTTAATTAAGGGATTTTGGAAGGTCTGGGCCCTAAACCCAAAAGACTGCAGACCCTACAGTAATGCTCTAAGCTTTGCATAAGCCAGGACCCTTGCATGGCCCTTTAATGGAGCCCTTATGGTCTTTAACTTAACGTGGGTATTTAGTGCATATTCGAGGGTAGTTGGGAGGTCTACGAACCACAAACTCAAAGCCCTGAAGCAAACCAACAGAAGACAGGCCAATCAGGATTTCCAGCAGTCGTCCAGGTATAGTCAGGGTTTGAGGATGGTTTAGGGTTCAGGACTTTAGAGTTGATGACTTGTCCGGCATTTAGGTTACAGGAAACCCCAGAAAGTTGGAAACCAGATTAAGGACAAATAGAGCTGGGATTCCCTATACATTACTCTTAAGGATTGAGGCTATTCGGCTTCCAACTTTTCGGCTTCTACTGTAGCCCTGTTACGACCAACCCCGCAGAGGCGTCCAACACAGCGAACTCCGGCTCAGGAACAAAACTTTGCAATGAAGCCCAGAGGGTCCAAGTAGTAGTAGGGACGTGTCTGAACAGATGAACTTCCGTACATCTGCTCACGGATGACGTCTCTTATCCAATACCCTGGCGTGCACGTGCAAACTTGGTAGAAACTGAAAGGCCATGCATAGGCATGTCTTGGTTTACATCGGCAGCTGTCATAGCTGTGACCCATTCTGGTGGGCAAGGCTTGTCGTCCAAAGGTCGACACACAGTCTTAGGAAGATTGTTGTGTCTGTAGCGCCACGCAAAAGTGCGACCACACAAGCGGCACCAAAGCTTTCCGTATGAGTCCTCTTGCTTCGGCTCCTTTCCAAGCTTTCGGTTCCAAACCAAACTGTGTTTGGGGTGTTGTACTTGTCATCCATATCGCGCTCCAGTTTGTCTAAACGAGCTGTGGCATTGATCTTGCCAGGAGTGTCCATCCAAGCGCTGGGTTCGAGATTCGGAAATGGACATTTCTTTTTTAAGATACGAAGGTTGAGATGCTCCAAACGCGATGTGCATTTGCCGCATTTGACGCAAAAAGCACCTCCTCCATGATACCGTATCCGATGACCCCGCTGTTCTCGGTCAATTGAAAGTGGATTCGCCGGTGCACTGCTGGACGACGGTTGCGAAGGTGGCATACCTGTTTGACTCCCAGAAGGCAAACCATTACCTTGATTGTCGTCTGTTGGGGGTGAAACTTGATCATCAGGTGGGTATTGATCATTTATGTCCGTGTCGTGCCACTCCCTGATGTGTTTTTGCCAGATATCAATGAGCACACCGTGGATCTGCTTGATCTCTTTGAGCGTGAAGGACATACTAGTTGTGGGTATGGCCGCATAACGAAAGCATTGAGGGCTGCGTGACATGCGCTGGCGCAGATGCTGGATTGGAGCCCTTTGAGCGTTATAACGCTTGCAATTCCAGTGAATATGTAATACTTCGTTGGGCACTTTACATACTGAGCAAAGAACAGATTGTTGTTGTCTATGACGACCATCGCGTGAAGGGCACATGAGGCCACCTGTCAAAATGTAGACGAGGAGTTTGCTTCGTGGTCTAGGGTCTTTTTCAAAGTGGGGGCCCGGAATGCCGCGATCAAGAAGAAGTTGCAAGCCATCGGATTGCGTATGCAGATCATGAAGAAGAGCTGTAGCTTTTATCCTGTCCGCCCNTGGTCTAGGGTCTTTTTCAAAGTGGGGGCCCGGAATGCCGCGATCAAGAAGAAGTTGCAAGCCATCGGATTGCGTATGCAGATCATGAAGAAGAGCTGTAGCTTTTATCCTGTCCGCCCAAGTAGGGGTTTAGGTCCCAAACTCCCTACTCTGAATGGTTTTTGGGACCTAAAACCCTACTATTTGGGTACTTGGACCCTCTGGGAAGTGGTTTAGGGTTCCGGGATTCAGGGCTCTGTTGGGATTTAGGGTTCACATGCTTGGGGGAGTTGGGTTTACCTACATCTACCTACAGTTACAGAGTAGATTAATCTATCGGCTGTTTTTCGAGTGCAATGTGTGTAATGTAAGCGCCTGAATAATTCGTACAGGTTTTGGGGGGTATGTCATAGTACAGTCATAGTTAAGTCAGAAGAGTCCCCTAAACCCTAAACCCTAACCCTAAGGGTCCAAGTGCCCAAATAGTAGGGTTTCAAGCTCCAAAAACCATTGAGAGTATGGATTTTGGGACCTGCAACCCTACTATTTGGGTACTTGGACCCTCTAGGTAAACCGTCTAAGAACGAATCCGGAGGAATAAGATTCGCAACTTTTGAGTCAGTTCCTTTCGGCAGGGCTGATTTCTAACATCCCCAGAAACCTAGGGGTAAATGAAAAAGGTCTCCCTTTTTCGTATATTGGGTAGTGTAGGAACCTGATTAAGAAACCTTAGGCCTTTATTAGGGTTCCTTATATGAACCCTACTACTTTGGGGGTTATAGGCCGAGGGTTTCTTAATCAGGTTCCTACATTAGCTTTATAAGGAACCTAAGACCACAAAAAAGAAAAACATGTCCACTGGTAGACCCACGTTTGTTCAGAGGTTTTGCTGCCAATCTGAGTGGCGCAGTGATGGCAGCGTTGAACGCAACGGCGTTGCCAGCCGCCTGCGGGTCCCTAACCCGAAGGCGTCAAATAGCCCCAAAGACAACGCCATAATTTGACAACTAGGCTCGGGGATCCTAAACCCTAATTAAACCCTAAACCCTATAGACCCTGAACCACAACTACGCTTGGCGGTGGGCGGGTGATTCCTACAAACACATCAAAGTAATACCAGTTCTAACCCTACGGCTCAAAATAGCCCAAAATCCTTACACAGTATGGCCTTTAAGCCCAAAGCCTCAAAATATGAGTCCCTAGAGCCTTAGGGTAAGCATTCGGGCTTCCATGATGTGTGGCTGATGGTTTGGGACTTTGGCTTCGGGACCCGTTTTTGTAAGGATCTGCAGAGTAAGGCGGAGGGTTTGGGATGAGGGGCCCTACGACTGAGGACAGCTTTTGTCATAGGGGCTGAGTACCCTACCCCAAAAAAGCTTAACTTCTTCAGTTGAGGGAGAGGTTTATATAAGCCCCAAAAGGTTAAAGGTTACCTACTCAGCTACTAAGTCGTAATGCTTTAGTAGATTGATGTTGAGACTTCCATGGGGTCGATGATTCAAACCTCAAGATCTAAGGACGCTCATGCCTAGAAAAAACAGCTTCCAGAACGCTTTAGGGTTTAGGGTTTAGGGCCCAGCAAGCCCAGCACAGATGCAGTCGGCTTCTTGGCCGATTAGGGAGCTGCAATGTACCTTAAGATCGTTTCTCGACGAACAGCTGATAAAACAGCCTAAACCTTGGGGTCCAACGACCTATCAATCACTAACCTGCATTGCGCCCACCCTAAACCGTAAACCCTAAGCCAAAAACCTGAACCATGTGCCCAGTTGTTGGGTCTTCCGGACCCCTAATCCCCCAGCTACAGCCAAAGAGCCTCGAAGCTACGCATGCAAATTCAATCTGGTTGTTTAGGGTTTAGAGGTTTGGGGTTTAGGGGTGGGGATTCAGGCTCCAGGGTTGAGGGTTTGTCGGTCTAGGTGCGCGAGGTTTAAGCTTTAGGGTTTAGGGCTTAGGGGTCCGAGAGTCCTCGTGTGTAGGCTGCCCTACATGACCTCTCTAACGCGAAAGTCGACATGACCCGAGGCTCTTGTAAATTCTCCAGGACTCATTTATTCCGCAGGATCCTAAGTGCCTCCATAGCAAAAAGTAAGGTGCCTGTTCCAGGGTTTAATTTAAAGCCTTAGCGAAGAAACGCTGCAAAACGTCTTCGTGCTGTGTTTTTACCTCCTCCCAACCAAGACCCCCCAAAACCGTTGTCGAACCCTTGTTTAGGGTTTAGGGTTTATAAACGCCAAACACTCCCAAACAGACCCCTTCAAGGAACACAAAACTCGCCAAATCATGGTGCCAAGCCTGGCTAGTCCGCAGCATGGAGAGCAAGCTGATCGTCTCCCTGCAGCACACCAATTCATGAAGTCATGAGGTTTCAGGCTTATGGGTTAAGGGTTAGGCCTTAAAAGCTTAGAATAGAAGTAGCCAGCGTTGCTTGTGTAAACTGTGAACTAATCCCCTAAGCATGCGCCCGTGTCCCTTGTCAAGGTCCTGTGGTTTCTGTAATGTAGGGGCCTCAATCATAGGCGAGAGTCAAAGGGCGAGATCAAGATCTAGAATATCAAACTTAGGAAACTAAGCCCAGGTCAGGGGATTCGGAGCTTCGGACTCGCGTTATTTAAGGGTCTTGATACGTGCAGAAGGGTTTTGGGGGTGTATATATATATAAAATATTACCTTCAATTTGAATCTATTCTGGTCTGTACAGGGCGCGACAACTAATTGTGCCGACCCCCAAAATTAGTTGCAGCCGGAGAAACTGCCATCGGGAAGCTTTTTCACCTGGGCTTGCAACACTGTCGATATCAGCGCTAGTGTATTTCAAGAAAAACAGTGCATGCATGGCAGCAAGTGAGAAAACATTGTGAAAGGAAGCTCTGCGCCGAACCTAAAAGCCACAAGTACCTGTATGGTCGTAGTTATAATCTCGCCTTATATCCTCATATATGATTGGCAAGCATGCTAGTTATGATGCAGTGATAACCCTGTTGGAACTAATTATCAAGGGCCCCGGCCTTGGATCTTAGGATCTGGGACCAGTCTAGGGCCAAGGGGCCAAGGGACAGTGACTGCGGCATCCACTCAAACCGACACCATGGATAGAGTGACAGTGGCATGAAGAAATGCATGGTCAACATTCCAAAGTCGTACATCAAGAAGTTTGGCTTTGAAGGAAGCAGTGATAAAACAAAAAACATTGGGCTTACTTTCGCCAGCGTTTGGGGGAGTTTATAACCGTGATGCTACAGCAGAAACAGAGAAGATACTGTTTCTAGGCTTACACACACGCCAAACTAGGGCTTCTTGTCTTTACTGGGAGCCCCTGGGTAGGTTTACGAAAGCCTAAACCAAGGCCCTGGCCTGCTCCGACTTCCCTCAGGGTCCATGTAGCGAAAAGTATATACTTTGGCCCCAAAGTGCCTATATTATATAGGGACTTCTTTAAGGCAACTGTATGTATTATAATAAACATGGGAGTTTCCGAAAATAGGGGACCCTAATATAGTACCCTAAATAATAGGATCCTTATTATAAGGACCCCAAAATAGGGTAACCCCTAATTTTCTGAGAACTACCTGGACCCCGGGACCCCCAAAAGTAGGTATGGCCCAAAACCTAAAAAAGGGGCTATTATTCTGCATACTTTTGGGGTCCAGGTACCCATATAAGACATACCACCCTAAACCCTAAACCCTAAACCCTAATATAGTACCCTAACCTAAATAGTAGGATCCTTATTATCAGGACCCCAAAATAGGGTAAGACATGGAACCTTAGGGTTTCCAGCCCAGGCACAAACACTTTCACAAGCTGAGTAGGTGACCACGGTGCCTGGAGGGTTTAGGGTTTTGGGTTTAGGGTTTTAGGTTTTGGGTTTAGGGTTTAGGGCCTGGAAACATACCCAGAGGGTCCAAAGTAGGTATATAGCAAAATCTAGGAAGTATCCCCCTCTATTTTTTTGGGAGTTTCCGTATTGTATTCTTACTAGGGTTTAGGGTTTAGGGTTAAGTATTTAAAATATCCCAAAAGGCCCCTATGTCAGGTTTGTCGGCTCCAGTTCGCGAGATTCGGGGCTGGGATTGGAGTTACGGTTCAGACTCATAGTTAGCCCTGAACCCTAAAGCCTATACCGTTTATGCTCAAGAGCTTCCAAGGCAGAGCTTGATAACCTGGCAAGGATGTGCGCTTTGACTCCGGTCGACGGACCTTTTCCTTCCTCGCGGGCTTTCGGGGTTTAGGGTCTACAGTGCATCCCAGGTCATCCCAGAAAGTTGAACATGGATTTAGGATGCATTGTGCTGGGCATGAAGATAATGATGTTCCGACTCGCTGGCTTCTACTATGTACGCTCAACTCTAAACCTCTAGATCCTAAACTTTGAAACCTAAACCACTATATACATACATATATATATATAGTGTCCAAACCAGCTTGGACTTTGTGAGCACCTGTGCAGCTCAAGATCCCTCCGGCCTATTTCTGAGGCCCTACCGTCTGGTGGCTAGACCTCGGAACCCTGAAGGGTATATTGTCCCTGCTAGTAGGTATTTAGGGTCTAACAGAGAGGAGAACGTAGGAATTCGAAGCATTAATCAAAACAAAACCTTGTTATGATATCCTTATACCAGTCCGGAAAAAGAAACTGTAAGCGATAACTCATTCTTAAAAAGAAGCCGAGAGCCTTTGAGTGATCTATTTAGGTTTTGGGGTCTGGGGGTCTAGGGTGTGGGGTTTCGGGTTTATGATCTATGAAGCTTCGCAAGAGGAACTGCACCACTGAAATTTTACTTCTGGACTTGCAGCTGCCTTACATGTCATGCCCTGAATGATGAATGGACGAGCACGAAAACTCAACCGACACAAGACTGGAACTATCGAAGAACGCCTGAATTGCCTGAATCCTGAACTCTAAACCCAAAACTTTTAAAACCCCAAAACCTAAACCATAAGAACAGAATCTATACAGGAATTAGAAAAAGCCAGGCCTGTCAAGGCTCCCTGCCGCAGCTCGCTCAACAGCCTGAGATGGGTTTAGAGGCTTTAGAGCTTACCTTAAGGCTCCTGGACCCTTGTAGTGAAATCCCGGACCCTAGCCCCCAAAGCCGAGACCCTCCCCCAGAAAGCCCAAGACCCTCTCAGGAGCCTTAGGGTAAGAGTTTTTTGCAGTTGAAGGAGTTCACCAGGACCCCCCAAGGGCCCTGTAATAGAGTCCTTATGGCCCTCAATAGTGGGTATTTGGGGTATATTAGAGGGTACTTGGGGGGTCTAGGCAAAGTAAAAGATTTCTAGGGCATTGGGTTTTCCTAGGGGCCCCAGAACTTTAGGGTCAGGAGCTCAGTGCTTTACACCTTTGGGATTCATGACTGTTTGGGTAGCGCTCTTCTAGGTCAGGACCTCTCATGCCCTGAGCCAAACCCTGAAACTGAAACCCCTAAAAATCCGAAACACCTGATAAGATATAGGCGCCTAAAGACTTACTAAGGTTATTCCTTGGGGTTACGTGTTATACTTATCGTCTAGTCTGTGGATGAAGCAGGCTCTAGTACGAACGTAACTTGAAAGATCATGGGACTTAGTAAGTTAAGAGCATTCCACCTGCGGCTAAGTACATATGGCTAGAATCATCTGAACTAGAATCCCGTGTACTAGCTCCCATGATCCGTGGAGCAGAGGTACCCGGATCTTCCAACATACCCTACGGTTGATGAGATCAATCCTGCATTACCTTGATGACACAGACGATGAGAAGTATGGTATATTCCTGATTATGGGTAATGCAGGATTTATATCATCAACCGTAGCTCAGGAATGCTCCTCAAGCCATACTTGAGTTCCGATCATAGCATTAGGTATATACCTTCACGTAAGGGATATCCAAAGATCTGGGTTCCCTAAACCCTAAACCCTTACAAAACTCTCGTACATCTCTTAGACCGGAATTCTTAACCTGGAATTACGGGCTATCCGGATATCCAAAATTGCATCCAATTCCGAACCTTTTACATCTCAAGGCAGCTCACAGTTGGAGAGTGTAGGGTCAAATGGTCTTCGCAACCTCTAACACCAGTCGTGGATTGAGAGTAATCTCGGTTCTTGTTGAGTAACTCAACTTAAGCTACCATAGTAAAGATCTATAGGAAAAACACAGGGTTTCCTGCTTATGTTAAGGTAAACTACAGTTGAATTCCTTTGCAAGAACCCAGTAACAATACAACAAAGACACTCCAAGGGTTAGGGATACCTATACACCTGGTTGGGGTCTAACTGGTTACAGTTGAACTCAGACTCCCCAACTACCCTCTAATATGCCCTAAATACCCACTATTAAGGACCGTAGGGGCTCCATTAAAGGGCCATTGGGGGAGTCCTGGTTGGAAGATTCTGGGCACATTGAGCCCCCTATCTTATAGAACCCTTATAGTAGCCCGTATAGAACCCTTTAAAAGGAGCCCTTAAAAAAAACTCTGGGCCATTGGGGGTCCTGGAAGGATGTAGGGTCTAGTGCTTAGCGCAGAAGCTGCAAGGCTGGCTCCCAAAGCCCCTGCCGCTCCTGGGCTTTGCGGTCACCGCTTTCTCCAAGGCTCATCCTAAGGGTCGGTTCCTGTAAGGGTTCCTACTGTTGATGGACAAAATCCTGCATTACCCATTATAAGGAATATACCATAATTCCCATAGTTTAGAGTCCTTAAGGTCATGCAGGATTTTGTCCATCAACAGTATCAGGGTACTATAGGGGTGTAGGTTTTAGGGTATAAGGGTCCCAGTAGTAGTATACTCAGTATTAGTACATACTTTGCCCTCAAGGTAGTTCCTATATCGGTAGCTTACACTAATGTACTATTTGGGTACATGGACTCTGAGGGCTATCATAGGGGCTAGGGTTTCTGTGTTGAATATAGGGGCATTAATGATTATAAATAGGGTTTGGAGGGGCATATTATAGTATCATGCAAACAAGGAGCTCCAAAATAGCATTGGTAGTCATTTAGGCCCCTAAAATTACTGATTCAGTAGATTTGGGGAACTATGTTGTTTTGTGTTGGTCGTCTGGGCCATGTGACGCCGGGCTGGGCCTCTCGAGTGGATTTCTGATGTGGGCTAAGGGCTAATCCGTCTATCGTCAGTAAATTAGGAAACAACCAGGTGCGTGTCAGTAAGGCTCGCCTGAAGGCTAGGCCGAACTGGATTTGGGGCGAGATTGCTACCAACAAGACATCCTGGGATGCCGTCTTTCGGAGCCCGAAGTATTTGCGTGGCCGAACAGCCACGTATAGAAATCTAAACCCTGAGCCCCTAAATCCTAAACCATCTAAACCCTAAAGCCGTAAACCGACTACACCCTAAACCCTAAACTGAAACCCCAAACTCTAAACCCCACTTGGACCACCGACGGCCCTCTAATATGCCCTAAATACCGGCGATTAATTACGAACCATAAGGGTTCCATTAATTGGGCCTTTGGGATGTCCTGGAAAATTCTAAAGTCACTATACCCATATGGCCCCAAAGTAGTTCCTTTTTGGGATTACCTTATAGAATTCTTAATATGAACCCCAAAAAGGAACTACTTTGGGGCCTATGGGTCGGTATACCCTAAACCCTGAACCCTAAACCCTGAACCCTGAACCCTTACTTGGCCACGGCGTCGCAAGCGCTGATCGCTGCGTTGAAGGCGATGACGTCAGAGCTGACAGGACTTCGGCCCAGGACCTGCAAAGCGCAAAAAGGCCTTTGTTTAGGGTTTAGGGTTTAGGGTTTACCTCAAAGGGTCCAAGTATCATTATGGTATATACTTATAGGGTATTTTGGGGGTCGAAGTATATACCATAATGATACTTGGACCCTTTGGGTACAATAAGCATACCTTTTTTTTGTTTTACTAATTCTGTTTCAAGGCTCGAGGGATTTATAGGGTTTAAGGTTTATGTTTAAGGCTTAGGGTTTAGGGTTGAAGAGGCCTTCTACCAGGACCCCCCAAGGGCCCTTTAATACTGTTGATGGACAAAATCCTGCATGACCCTAAGGACCCTAAACTATGGGAATTATGATATATTCCTTACAATGGGTAATGCAGGATTTTGTCCATCAACCGTAGAGCCCTTATGGTCCCCCAATAGTGAGGATTCAGCAGAGCCTTGGGGTTTCAGGCTTAGGGCTTCAGAGTTTAGGGTTTAAGGGTTTATAGGGCTTAAGCCTTAGGCTTTAGGGTTGAAAACGTTTAGGGCTTAAGGTTTAGGGTTTAAGGCTTTGTCTGGGGATCCAAAAACTTACTCTTGAAGGGTTATACCTTCTAATGAAGGGTCATTACCTGCTCGGTTGTACGGTTGGGCTGGGCTCGTTTTTCCGGAATTTAATTTCAGTTACCAAAATGAGGAAACCATACTATGTACTACCGATCCCTGTTATGGCAACTTGCTTTAATTCCTTTAACAAGAACCCGGGTGGGGATGGCTTAATTCAGGGTTTAGGAGTGCGAGTTTCGTGTTTAGGGCGCGGAGACCCTGCAAAGAGTAAGTGTGATAGGGAGTTTCCCCAGTGCAACAAGAGGCTTAGGGTTAAGGGGTCGGGGCTGCAGGGGATAGTGGTTTAGGGGTTTCGAGGGGTATAGGATCTTTTCGATTCAAGGTTTCGGGTTTCGAAGAGCAAAAGGGCAAGATTTTGGGTTGACGGAGGGCTTGCTGCTGGGTGTCTCGGCTCCAGTCCTTGAATACCTTAAAGACCAAACGAGCCTTAAAGGATCGCTTAAAGGAACCCATAATTTTGAGGACCAAATGACCCCTAACTAGTGTGCGGTATAACCTTGCGGTATAAAAATCCTGCAGGTCATCCGTGTACCCAAATAGTATAGACTTCGGCCCCAAAGTACCTAAAATGGGACGACATCAAGGTCAGAGTATATACTCTAAACCCTTATGGTACCCTTTTAGGAATCCTGATAAACCCTAATTCCTAAACCTTATAGTAACGCTTAAAGGGCCTTTAGCGCTCAGTACGGGTTTATACCGTTCATACCTGCTCGGGAGTCGGTTCTGAGGCCCTCCGGCGCTCTAGGGTTTAAGGGTTGGGCCTGGAGTGCCCTCAAGCTCAGAAGGTTTGGGGTTTACAGCGAACCCCAGAAAGTAGGAACATAGATTTAGGACGATTCATGCTGGTATTCCCTATACTTTACTTTAAGGGCATGAGACCAATGATGTTCCAACTTTCTAGCTTCTACTGTAGGTAAGTATTAGGACCCCTCCAGTACCCTTTCATAGAGGCCTCTTGGTTCTTGTTTAACTTAGAGTCTTCTGAGGGGTAGTCACCCTAAGGGTCCAAGTACCGAATAATCATATACTCTCCTAAATATTGAGCTACATAACTACTATCCTAAACCCCAGTACCTAATTCTTGGGGTAGTGGCTGTTGCTGTGGGTGTTTACGGGATTGGCGGTTTAGGTTTAGGGGTCTTTCCAAGGCCCGGGAGGCCTGCAAAAATATGAGTCTGTAGAGCCTTAGCCTAAGGCTCCTTTAAAGGACCCAATAATTAGGGCTCCCTTTAAAGGGCTCTATAAGGGTTTAGAGGATTCTATAGTAGGGTCTTAAGGGTTTAAAGGATCCAATAATTAGGTACTCGGGTTTAGGATAGTAGTTATGTAGGTTACTATTTGGGAGAGTATAGGATAATTAAATACTTGGACCCTTAGGGTTGTCGCTGGGGTTTCTTTGGGTTTCTTGGGGTCAAAAGAGCTCATGATGCAGTGTTACCCATACCCGCGGATCCATGTACATGAATTGCAAATACGCTGGCCCTAAAGTACCTAGATAGAGGCCACCCCAAGGCTCAATCTATATGCCCCTTATTTAGTACCCCAAGTAGTAGGATCCTTGTTATAAGGACCCCCAAATACGGTACCCTAATTTTCGGAAACTCCCATATGCGAGGGACCCGTGCAAGCAGTTGCTGCATTTCAGCAGGAATCGAAGCAGAGGTGTGCTGAGAGAGGCAGTCGCGAGAGTCCCTTCAGGAAGAGCTGGAGGAGGCGCAAGACGACGAGGAAGACGACTTGATGCTGTTCTTCTTTGCCTGGCCTTTCAACCCGAGAACTGCGTTTACAGGTTCAGTGCAAGGCGGCGACACATATTCGGAGAGTTTCGCGCGGTGCGAGTCACAGACAATCCCCAGGGCTCCAGCTACCTAAATAGTAGGTTACTAACCATATATTATATATCCCAGCAACCCTAAACCCTAAACCCAAAACTCCTAAACCCTGAACCATATACTATATATCCCAGTAACCTACTACTTTGGTAACTGGAGCATAGGGAATCTCTTCCCGCGTTTAAAGGGACATCGAGCCCTGAGAACTCAAAAACCGTCACCTCAGAGTCGCGGAACGGACCCTTATACCCTATACACGCTTACAGGAACCCTGAAAGGAGCCCCTAAAGGAAGCCTTAAAGGAACCCTATACTATTGGGATGCTTCGTGCTAGGATTTCCTCTACTTTACCCATAGGCTCCATAGTAGTTCCTTTTTGGGGTTCATATTTAGAATCCTATAAGGTAATCCCCGAAAGGAACTGCTATGGAGCCTATGGGTATACCCTATACACCCTCATGATGCCCTTAAAGGAACCCCTACAGGAACCTTATACTATTATACCCCAAACCCTTATGATGGAACCCCTAACGGCACCCTTGAGGGCAAAGTATATACTAGGTGGGAACATGGACCCTGAGGGTTAGATCTCCCCTGCCCTGAAGATGGAGGCGTAAACCTGTTCGCACCTAAGCAACTACTAGGACGAATAAACGCAGGAGGGAAGGGATTTAGGGTTTAAGATTACCCTCAGGGTCCAAGTACCTAATTATCGCATACTCTCCCAAATATTAACCTACATAACTACTATCCTAAACCCAAGTACCTGATTATTGGGTCCTTTGGACCCTTGGGGTTACATACGGCTGATGGACAAAATCCTGCATGACCTTAAGGACTCTAAACTATGGGAATTATGGTATATTCCTTATAATGGGTAATGCAGGATTTTGTCCATCAGCAGTATGGGTTTAGAGTGGGTGTCAGACAAACAGTTTAGGGCTTGAAATTTAACCCTCTCCGAAAGCCCACACATAACGGCAAGCACCTGTGATCACCGCAACTCAACACCGTAACCCTCAACTGTAACCCAATAATCCTTGCTAAGAGGCAAAACCCTGAACCTGAACCTAACCCTAAACGCAAGAAGCCCTACAAGAATCTTGGATCCATAACCCGAAATCTGCAAGAAGCCCCTTAAGCCCCAAACCCTTAAAACCCCTAAACACCCTAAACCCCTAAACCCAAAACTCAAAGGGCCTCCAGCAGATTCGCAGAGATTTCCCAGGCCTTTCGCTTGCTCGATTGCTTCTTTCCAAACGTAGGGATGGGTTTAGGGTTTAGGGTTTTCCGAAGCTCTGCGACTAGAGAGCTTTGGGTTTTGGACTTTAGGCCTTCAGGGGCTTCGAGTTTATAGGGGGCTGAGGTCTTAGGGTTCAGGGTGCAGCATCTACAACCAAATACATTCAAGTAATGAGGTCACCCCAAGGGTCCTTTAAAGGACCCAATAATAAGGGTACTTGGGTTTAGGATAGTAGTTATGTAGGTTCCTATTTGGGAGAGTAATATGATAATCAGGTACTTGGACCCTTGAGGTCATAGCCAACTGTCAAAGGGAATGTCGGCCCCTTCCCGGCCTCTTTGTTAGGGTTTTAATGAGGGTGACCCTAAACCCTAAACCCCGAAACCCTAAACCCCTAAACCCTAAACCCTAAACCTCACATCGCCGACACTAAGCCAGCCACACACCCCAAGCCTCCAAGCCCGAACCCCATATGGCCTGAATGACTTCAGCGTAATATAGGGGCCTTACTAATTTGGATAGGGTTTGGGGTACAATATGCTATCCCAAAGGCTCCATGTATCCATATAGTAGGTACTTAGGCCTTAAAGTACCTATATAGGGACCCCTTTAAGGCATAAGTACCTACTATATGGGTACATGGAGTCTTAGGACTATAGAACCTTTACGTGCATAAACTCATGTGTGGGGAATGAATCCGTTCGAGCTCACGACAATGCAGGAGAAAGATCAAACCTAAACTCTTCACGAAGCCGCATGAACCCTAAACCACCCGAAAACGCGAACCATCCCAAACCCTAAATCCTAAAATCTACGCCATCCCAAACTCTGTACCGAAACCCTGAATCCCTAAACCCTGAGCCCTATATACCCTAAATCAACCCGAACCCTAAATCACCCCAATCCCAAAACCTTAACATCCTAAACCATCCCAAACCCTGAACTCTAAACCATCCCAAACCCCAAACCCGAAGCCCTAAACCACAAATCCCTGAACCCTGAACTCTAAATACGACCGCCTAAACCCTCCCAAACCTGAGCAGTCCCCACCTGCGCCTTCTCTCCGGCGCTGATCGCGGCATTGAAAGAGATGCCACGAGGCGGGCAGCCTGCACAAGTGCCAGGTTTTCAGGCTCGGGGCCTAGAAGCGCTTCTTTGCGAGGACCTCGCCAAATACTCCATAATAACAAAGAACATACGAACATACTTTGCAATCGCAAGAAACATTTTAAGACGAAGACGAAGACGAGCAAGAATAGCAACAGTCGAACTATCACAACAGTGATACCAGCAAGCCCTAACCAGAAAATAACAACAAATCCGATCACACGAACGATACGACTGACCCGGAGGCGGTGTTGGGATATTGCGATTACCCTAAGGGTCCAAGTATCTAATGATCATATACTCTCCTAAATGTTGAGCTACATAACTACTATCCTAAACCCGAGTACCTAATTATTGGGGCCTTTGGACCCTTAGGGTTACTATTAACCACCACAGCCGTACCTAGGACTCTTTGGGAAAAGCGTTCCTGTAAAGATGTTTTCAGGGTTCGGGTGTCTTTGAAGGTTCGTTTCAGGGTTCTTTCCAGGGCTTTAGGGCTTGAGGGTTTAGGGTTTAGGTAAGGCTTCCTTTCGGAGTTCCCTTCAGGATTCCGGTCACGGTGCTTGTGCAGGCTTAGGGCATTGGGCTCCTAAATCCCCTCCTGAGATCTTCCAATATCCTTACTAAATGAAGGAATACCGCAGTAGACCTCAGACTCTAAATCCATCCTCAATGTGGTTTAAGGCATCCTACGTAGTTATCCTAACCCCAAAAAACACACTCCCTAGACCCTAACCCCCCAAAAAACCCCAAACACCTAGCGTAGGGGCCGAAATCATTGCCAATATTGTTCCTTGGGGTTCCTTATGCTATATTTACAGTCGAGTATACCCCAAAAGCCCTATTCCAATTATTTAGGCCGCTATACTATACCAGTAGCCCTTACAGAACCCTTCAAAGAAGCCCTTTAAAGGAACCCTATTCTAACTATTAAGGCCCCTATACTAAAACCCTGCCTTCGCTTTCCATGGCCGCCAGGAGCGCCACAGCCGAAGCCCAGCGTCCACGCTTTTCGCAGGCGCTGAGGCTGGCATTGAAGGTGATCCTTTAGGGTTTATAGGGTGGATATGGTTCATGGGGTTTACGGGGTTTATGGGGTTTTGGGGCTTTGCGGTTTAGGTTTTAGTAGTTTAAGTTTAGGGTTTTACGGTTTTGGGGGTGATCCTTTAGGTTGAATGGAGCTTTGTAGGGTGTGGTGGAATTGTTTGCAGGTTTCTGTGGAAACTTCCCGTGATCTTCCAAAAAAAATTCAGGCTTTGGGGGAATAAAGCAAAACGATTGGAATGGAATTGGGGGTTCTGGATAGTTACGGCAAAGGCCAAGATAATTTGCGCGACTACAATAAAGGAGATATTCCTCCCAATTCTGCAGAGCCCCTTATACTGGGCTTTTAAGTAACCAGGGAGAAAAAAGTATAAACTTTTATTTCATAAGGGTTCCTTTAAGAAAAAAGTATTAAAGTATGGTACTCCAAAGCCCAGTATATTGCACCTCAAAGGTCTTGCTGGGAAAGGTGGCATCTTCTGCTCAAAGTTCCATAAAGGTGCAAGAGTATTCATTGAAGGGCCATGGGTAGTTCGATAATGTAGGGTTTTCAGCATAAGGTAGGCGGATCTATAGAGATGTGCTCGCAACCCGAGCTCCTACAATGATACGTTCTACTGTAGCTACAATTCTTCAAAACTCATTCGTGCATAAACCTTACACCTATTGAATATTAAATCCTGCACCCTATACCCCGAATAATCCTAATAAGCCCTAAGCCTTAAACTCCTAACAGCCCCCGTAAACCTAAAACCTTGAACCCTAAACGACTGACCAAGCTCTCCTCTCCTCCAAAGCCTCACAATGAAGATCTTCGAACACTTGACAGCACTTTCTGTTGTCGTTCACGCACTGTGCGAGCATATAGTTAGTGTCCGCTTAGGGTTTAGGATGTATGGTTTAGGGTTTTTTCCAAGACATGATGAGTCTGCAAAAACATTAAGTTCAATAACGGGTAGATAAGACCTGTGCAAGACCCTGACAAACACTGTAGAGCACACTTATTGACATCCGTACCACATGAGTAATGTAAGAACCTGATTAAGAAACCTTGGGCCTTTATTAGGCTTCCTTATATGGGTGGTTGTCAAAATCATGGTTCCTTTTTGGGTAGCCTAAATATTAGGTGCCGTATTATAATAAGGACCCAAAAGGGACCCTACCATTGACAACCACTCATATGAGTCCTACTATTTTGGGGTTCTACTTGAAGGGGCAGGGGACTTAGTATGTTGGTTAGAAGTAGGGTTAGAATTAGGGTATTCCATTTAGAGCACTTATAACTCTACTATTATAACCTACTTACTAAGTCCGTAGACCCTAAACCCTATAGATCTCTTTAAAGGAACCCTATAGATCCCTTTAAGGAGCCCTTTAGGAACCCTTACTAAGTCCCCTGCCCCTTCAAGGAGGCTCTACATTACATGGGCTGGTAATTGGACCCTTTGGGATTACGGACGTCCTGTCCGCAGCGCTGCTTCTGCGGAGGGAGCTGAGGAGCTGCGAGGAATGCAACCAGCGCCTGTATCGGGGGGTTCATGTCTTAGGGAGTTTCGGGCTTCTGGGTTTAGGGAGCCCTAAACCTTAAACCCTAAACACTTGACTTAGGAGTTTCGGGTTTCTGGTTTTGGGCCAGGGTTTAGGGGGCTTCTTAGCGTTTATCAAAATTGAGAGCTCGAGGGGTATCCCTGGGCCATCGAGGGTTTCAGGGCTCAAGATCTTTATTCAGGGGGCTTCGTTTCTTATAGGGCCATATATGTCTCAATTAGGCACCCAAGTACCCCATGAATCATGTGCTCTCCCAAATTCTAATCTACAAAATTACTATCCCAAACCGAAGCACCTACAAGTACCTGGGGATCCAAAACCCTACTGTTTCAAGGAGTTGTACGGTCCAATTTTATTAAGGGGTCATAACCCACCCTAAGGGTCCAAGTATCTAATAATCATATACTCTCCTAAATGTTGAGCTACATAACTACTTTCCTGAACCCGAGTACCTAATTATTGGGTCCTTTGGACCCTTAGGGCTACCAGTTTGTAGGGTTTGGGGATACAGGAAACTACTGTTGATGGACAAAATCCTGCATGACCCTAAGGACTATGGGAATTATGGTATATTCCTTATTATGGGTCATGCAGGAGTTTGTCCATCAACAGTATTATGCCCTTTGGACACTAATGGAGGTAGAACCTAAATTAGGGCCAATATGGCTTGAGTTTAGGCTCAAAAAGGCTTACGGGTTTTACCTGAACCTCAAAGAACCTCCCTTCTAAACGGACGTATATATGGAAATCATGATCCCTGGGCATCAAATTAGCCCAAAAGCCTTATATAGTATGGTCTTTGGGCCCAAAAGCCTTGATCTATGAGTCCTTAGATTCCTAGGGGATAAGGAATCCGAAAAGGTAGGATCTAAAGGGCTAAGGCTTTAGGGCTTATCGGCTTCTGGGCTTATGTTCAACCCTTACGTTCAAGGCATGTAGCGCACTAGGCTTCCTATTACTGTGCCTTGGAATACCACATTCTCTTACATAAAGCCCAAGCTGCTAGACCGCTTATCTCCGGAACCCTGAAGACCCAAACCCTTTATACACAGCCAAAAGAACGCACGGAATTCAACCTGAAATCCCACACACCAGGCCTAAAACCCTCGCAGAATCCTACAAAACCTATTTGTAGCCGAGAAAGCCTACCGCTTTAACGAGATGAGAATAAGGAACCTACTACAGTCGAGCTTCGGGCTGCAAGTATGAAAACACGGGTCCTAGAATGCTGAAGGGAAGATGTAAGGAATCCCATGTCGGAGAACTCCAAGATACCAGGCATCAGATACCTGCGGTTTCAATAACCTGTCGATTTATACAAGACCTAACGGGGTCACAACATCTCATTCCGTCGGGGTTGGTGTAGGCACAACTCCAACCCTGCAAGACAGTGCCAGACAGCTCCATGTATCTATGCCGGAAAAATTTTGGCCATAGAAGGGCTTATATGTTACGACACTAGGGCCAAAACAATACATGGAGCCTGTGTGGTTCTGCGGAAAAAAGGCGGGACCTTATGTAGATAGATCCACCTTGTAGTAACAGATACCGCAGAGGACTAATAGTTGTATATTGGGGCTTGATTGCTGTAGTGGGAACTGACCCGAAATAAACCCGATAAATAGCTGCAGCTCGCTGTTTCTAAGAGATCTGCTATCCTACATTGTCCTTATACACACAGGCGAAGACCATTCACAACCCTGTAGAGGCAAGCGGCCCATGCGTCTGAAAGACGCTGGCCGCAGCATTGAACCTGGGTTAGCGGTTTAGGACTGATTTCAGTATGGGAAGTAACGGTTTAGGATTTAAGCAGTTCAGAACTAAGAACTTGTTGTCGGACCGCAGAAATTGTTTGGGGCTTTCGGGAGCGCCAACGGTCTGTTTATCTTGTCGGGTTTAAGCTGGCAGCGATGAACTACCTACACCCACCCACCTAGCTACACTCGATATTTACGGAGATACACACCAATACGGTAGGATCTAGGAATCTAGGTGTTGAAAACCACCCCGTAAGTGTCCCGAATGCCCTTTTTGGTGCCGAACATCATTTAGAGCGTAGCATTTGGATCGAAGTCTACTCTTCCCCTCGGAACCCGGAACCCCGAACCTCTAAACTCCAGAAACTCGAAATACCAAACCTTGCTTCTAGGATATATTAAACCCTCGGGGCCTGCAAGTCTCTTGGGGGCAGCGATGGTCCCGACGGTTCGAAAGTGATGTGCAGCTGTGTTGCGAGATCTGGGAAGCACGCAGATCCTCTGGTTTAGTGTTGTCAAGGTTGGGGTTTATTGGTTTTCGGGTTTGCCTGTTCTTTTAGGGTTTGGGGGTTTAGGTTTTTGGGGTTTGGGGTTTCGAGCTTGGGTTGTTTAGGGTCTTGGTTCTTAGGTCAGGCGATCTACTTGACCTGCAGGCTAAGGACCCAAAACAGAAGAAGCAACCTCCCAAAACAGAGGAAGCAACCTCACGCACTATGGCTGCTGGTCCAAAAAGCAAGTTCAATTCATGGGCAGACCGAGACTTACCCGCTTATGTTCCAGGTCCCCCAGTAACCGCTTAATAATCAATGAATGGTACCCTGTTTTTCTCCCCCTAATTTTCGGTTACAAAAAGGAAACCTCCAAAAACAAAACTACTGACCTTTATGCTAAACTCCTAAGCCTCTAACCCCCAAACCTTATTCTCGTAATTAAGGCCCCAATATTACTACTGAGGCACCTGTCTGCTACTGCGCAATAGAAAAATCTAGGGGCCTAAACGGTCGCAACAGCGTTTTGTCGTCTAGTGAGTTTAAGTATATAGGTAATTCTCTAAATTAGGGTCCCTTTTAGGGTACTTTGGGGGCCCCCAAATTCAAGAGGGACCGTAATCTAGAGAGCTACCCAAATCGGTAGAGAAATGGTTCAGATTGGTATGTTATAGACCGATTGTGTCCTTGACGGCCATCTGCGCTAGAAGCTCGACGGCCCCCCTCCACGGACCGCGGTCCTTGGCGAGTACCTAATTACTGGGTCCTTTAAAGGACCCTTTGGGTAGGGCTCCGGGTGTTTTTTGTTGGGAGGGCCCGGAGCGGGCTCTCTTTGGGGTTTCAGAAGTCCGAGTTTTGAGGCTCCCAAAAGTACCAGGATCCTTAAAGGCAGCGTTTGTTGTTTAGGTTACGGGCTTTCGGGTTCATAATTTAAGGGTTTATAGGGTTTAGGGTCACAAACCGGTTTTTTTGGGGTGTTGGGTTTAGGGTTTAGCGTAGTTAGGGCGATAAAACAAGCACATAAACAAAAATAAGGATAATATCCCTATAAACCCCCTGAAAGGGAAGGCCAATAAGGTAGGGATATCCCCATAAAATGCCTATGCTTATGTGCTTTTGGGGTCCCTAAGTAGTGGGCAGATCTCAGGATTCGGAGCTGAGCGCTTATATAGAGCGGTGCGCCAATTCCCAAAACAACTCGCCCAAAGGGTCCAAGTATCATTGTGGTATATACTTATAGGGTGTTTTGGGGGTCTAAGTATATACCATAATGATACTTGGACCCTTTGGGTCGTTAACTGCCTGAAGTTTAAAATGTTCAACTCATCGTGGCTCCTAGAACCTGCTGGAGTAGGAGTTAGAACTTCCAGTAAAGTTGTGGCCTACATGTTGGTGGGTTTGGGGTAAACTTTCTTAAGCTCTGAACACGAAAGCGAACTACAAAGAAAACCCTAAGCCCTATATAAGCCATCAACTGCATGTGGTCTTCAACGCATCCTTGCACCCTAAACCCTCGACCCTTCCAAGCAAAAACCGACATGCCAGACCAGACCCCGGACTCCAAACCGGAGATAGGCCTCAAACTCTAATCCCAAACCACGGGCCTTAACTCCGGCACAAAAATCAAACAGAAACTCAAACCCTCAGAACCAATAAGCAGGACTGGAAATCAAACAGAAACCCTGAATGCAACAACACTCTCACAACAAAAGCTCACCTTGTATGCAGACAAGGAGTCTCGGCAAGCGCCGATTCCCACGTTGAAGGAAACAACCTGGAAGTGGGAAAAGAGGGAGGTTTTTTCCAAAGTCTCACTGCTTTAAGAGTTCTCCTAAGGGCCCAAGTACCTAAAAATCATATACTCTCCTAAATATTGAGCTACATAACTACTATCCTAAACCCTAGTACCTAATTATTGGGTCCTTTGCACCCTTAGAGTTCAGCTTTAGAGCTTAAAGTTTAAGGTTCAAGGTGTCTGCTTTCCTGTATTCGCTGTTTGATCGGAATGAAATGCTAAGGGGCTTCCTAAACAAAGGGTCCAAGTATCATTATGGTATATACTTAGACCCCCAAAATACCCTAAAAGTATATACCATAATGATGCTTGGACCCTTTGGGCTAAACAACAACCCTAAACCCTAAACCCTAAACCCTTGCAGAACCGTGTCGGCCTGGGCGTGGCGGCTCACGGCTTGCAGAGAACAGGTCTTTGAAAAGCAGAGTTCACCCAGACATTCCAAAAGTCATTGATTAAGGAAACCTATGTTAATTAAGGGTTTTAACCCTATATAATGGTGTATCTTAATTAAAGGAGAACCTCTTATGTAAAGGAGGTATACTCCAATTAAAGGATATATATATATATACCTAGGTTGGCCCTTTAAAGCCTCTGAAAAATATTTGTAAATCGTATCCTCCTAAGCCCAACAAGGGAACATACAAAATGTCCCAAAGGCCTACCTAGTTACGGTAGAAGGCAGGGTTTCGGGTCCGAGACAGAATCTAGCGCCAGGAAATGAGTAGACTAGGGACTAGCGGTTTGGACAGCTTCATGCCACACGTATAGAAATCCCACGGACTAGCGTTGCGAATCATTCAGGTCACATAATATCGTATAAACTTCAGCATATGGCCTCTTGCCTTGCTTTCGTGATTCTGAGCCCACGGCTAACACCATCTACAATACAAAGCCCGACATGATCTAGCATGCTTGTATGCCGTCTCAGTCCGCTTTTGCCTTCCCGGAGACCTACACTTGGTACCCGAGTTCATAAAACATTCGAAGCCCTAGTAAGGAACTCGACTTCTCCTTCGACCGTTCAATGAACTCATGTTTTGGGGGTCCTTATAATAAGGATCCTACTATTTAGGGTACTATATTAGAGTCCCCTATTTTCGGAAACTCCCATTTCGCTGGGTAGCGACTCCGATTCTGCCTTGATGCAGAAGCAAGTGACAACATCACACCTGGCGAGGTACCAACTACGGTTGATGGACAAAATCCTGCACTACCCATAATAAGGAATATACCATAATTCCCATAGTTTAGGGTCCTTAGGGTCATGCAGGATTTTGTCCATCAACCGTATGAGCGGGTGACACTTGTCCAACTGTGCCGACAGGGCTCGCACGGCAGCAGAGATCTTATGGAGGAGCTCGCGCGAAGGCCCAACTTATCGAGCCGGTTGGCCGAGCCAAAATCCTAAATCTCATCTCTCATAACCCCAAACCCCTAAACCCTATGAACCTGAACGCTAAATTCCGCACCCCGCAACCCCTAAACCCGACACCTAAGCCCCTATGTTACATCCCCAATCCCCACAAAACATCCGAAAACCCCTTAAAGGAACCCTTCAAGGATCCCTTGAAGGAGACCTTAGCCTTAAAGGAATTTTTGACTTAACGGAGCCCCTTAAGGGCTCCAGGATCCCGAACTACTGTAGACGCGTAGACCTCCACGACTGCTTTTCTCGCCAGATAAATGGGCTTCAGGGTTTAGTAGTAGGGCAGGGTTCAGGGTTTAGGGTTTCAGGATTTAGTAGTAGGGTAGGGTTCAGGGTTTAGGGTTTCAGGGTTTAGTAGTAGGGTAGGGTTCAGGGTTTAGGGTTTCAGGGTTTAGTAGTAGGGTAGGGTTCAGGGTTTAGGGTTTCAGGGTTTAGTAGTAGGGTAGGGTTCAGGGTTTAGGGTCTCAGGGTTTAGCACTATAGCATAGGGTTTAGGATGGTTGAGGGCAGCTTAAAGGTTTCTGGTTCAGGGTTTAGGGTTTCAGGGTTTAGTACTATAGCATAGGTCTTAGGATGGTTGAGGGCAGTTTAAAGGTTCCTGGTTCAGGGTTTAGGAGGACGCAGGAGTCCGATCGCCGGTGGATCCTGCTGTCCAAACTGCATTGACCAAATACTGCTGGTCGGTTTGGAGGCTGTACCCTAAGGGTCCAAAGGACCCAATAATTAGGTACTTGGGTTTAGGATAGTAGTTAATTTGCTCAATATTTAGGAGAGTATATCATTATTAGGTACTTGGACCCTTAGGGTACTGCTACCCTACTGCAGAAAAAATTGAAAAAAAACCCAGTCCTGGGCATGGTTCCCCGAGACCCCAAGCCCCTAAACGGTGTATGCAACTCATGCTTACCCTAAACCGCCAAAACGGCCCTAAACCCCCTAAACCCAAAACAATAAGCCCTGTATGCTACCCATGGTTTCTATCCTCAGCAACTGAGACTTTCCAAACCCGTATGGTACCCTAGAAAGAGCCCTTGAAGTACCTATATAGGAACCGCGTGTGGTACCCTTAAAGGAACCCTAAAAGTACCTGCTCAGCGCCATGCATACTACCATTACGGCATTGGGCCCCTAAAACCACAAAAGGATGGTCTAATTCTGTAGTGGTGGTATGCAGCCTCTGGGCTGTGTAGAACCGCCCGTTTAAGATACAAAATCAGAAAACTTCAGCAAAAGTGCACTGCCACAGCCCCCCGGACTCTAAATTAACCCTTAAAGCGCCGATATGGGAGCCGCCCTTAGCCCTAAACCTTATAGAACCCGTAAAGGAACTCCAAAAGCATCCTTAGAATACCTAGACCTACACAGGAACCGCCCTTTTTCTTATGGCTGAGTACCATAGCCCCCAAAATGCTAACCTTTTGAATTATAGCAGGATTATATAAGCGACCTCAAAGGAACCCTAAACCCCCTTACCCAGAGATCCCAGTGCACCTTAATTAAGGAATAGACCTTAAACTATAGGGGGCTTAGTATCATGATGTAATTAAGGTATATTCCTTAATTAAGGGGTATTGGGATCTCAAGGTAAAGGAGCCGCCCCCCTTAAGGCGCTGAGACTTCCGAACGCTCCGAGGAGCTGAGCGCTGCAGTCGAACTCGGCCGAGTGTTTCCAGGAGTCCCCAGGCCTGGGCCAAATGTGTTTTTCAGGTCGGTAGCCCTACCCTAAACCCTAAACCCTAAATTCTACGGGGGGGTCCCTTTATGAGGGGAGTATCTTTGGGGCGATGCTGCTTGGCAGAGTCATTAGATGGATTTCTTCGCTACTTCGACAGGGTTTTGAAGGACCCAATAATTAGGTACTTGGGTTTAGGACAGTAGTTAATTAGCTCAATATTTAAGAGAGTATTTGATGATTAGGTACTTGGACCCTTAGGGTAGGGGTTTAGGGTTCTGGTGTTTTGAAGGCGTGTAGGGGTTTGGGGATTTTGGGGGGATCAGGGGTGTATAGGGTTTATAGGGTTTACGGTTTAGGGTTTGGGGGTTTACGAGTTTAGGGTTGGCCGTTTGCTTTGTTGCAGGGAAGTGCTCTCTTTGAGGTCGCTTTTGGGATTCCTTTCAAGGTTCCTCCTTCAAGGGTGCCGCTATAAGAGCTCCCTCATGTGTTGGGTGCCTTCAAGGGCTTCTTTGAGTGCTCTGCTGAGTATAAGCATTTCCTCCTGTAAGGGCACCTTTGAGGGTTCTACAAGGGTTCTAAAGGGTTTGATCGGATCTGGTGGTTTAGGGTTCATTGTGCTTCCGCAGAGGCCTCGGCCAATTTAGTGAGCTGCTTTTTTTCGGCACATTATATCGGACGTTTGCAAATGGGCGACAATGGGATGTTGTCTAAGATTATTGAAACTGTTTTAAACCTCCGTTATACCAGACCCATCCTCGATCCCTCAACAGCCTCTCAACAAAAAAGGCAACATAAGATCATTTGGATGTACATATAGGATCCTATCTTCATGGAGCAGTAGATCTTCAAACATGAATACAGAACAACGACAACCTCAGAGATGCACTTGTTGACTTTATAAAACCCTAAGCCCCCTCTAAACCACCACAACTTCCCGAAAAAAACGAAGGCCCCATGCTCAGCCCTGATCCCTAAATCCTAAAAACCCCTATATATGCCTCATCAACAACTCCCTATCCCTAAGGGTCCAAAGGACCCAATACTTAGGTACTCGGGTTTAGGATAGTAATTTGTAGGTTACTATTTGGGAGAGTATATGATAATTAGGTACTTGGACCCTTAGAATATAGCCTTTATACCACCCTATGAATGAAACCCATATAACACTCTTGTGCAGTAAGCCACAGAGTAAAATTTAACCCCCAAAAGCGCGCTCAAACAGTCTTCATGGAACCCTCTGGCAGCATCGTAGAAAACCCTTAACGAACTCCTGAAAAGACACTTCTAGAAATCCCACAATCCTCGGATGCCTCAGAAGGTGGGATGAAGGTAGGTAGGTTTCAGGATCCCTTATATATGGGCTCATAGTTGGGGATTACCCCACCTACCTTCATCCCACCCCAAACCCTAAACCCTAAACCCCTCAACCCTAAGTCCTAAACCCTAAGAGCCCTTTGAAATCCTGGGAGGTTGGCTTCGCGCCAGCGCGCAGCATTCGCCGCCGCCGTGGCGGCCGCGTTGTGGCCGGCCACAGTGAGGGGCAGGCCTGTCGGGGTTTCAGGTTAGCGGTTTTAGGGGTTCCTTAAAGGGATCTACAGGGGTTCCGTCAAAAGGGTCCATAAGGGATGTATAGGGTTTAGGGGTTTAGGGGTTTCAGGTTAGGGTTAGAGGTTTGGGGTTTAAGGTTATGGTTTGGGATTTAGGGCTTACAGCGAGTGGGGAGGACTTTTGGGGTTTAGGGTTGAGGGTTTGGGGGCTTGGGTTTAGGTCTAGGTTCGGATTCCCCAGAGAGCCTCCAACAGGATTTTCGTAGGGTTTTGTGCAAGCCTGGAGGGTTCCTTTCGGAATACGGGCATCTCACAACCCACCCCTGAACCCCAAATCCCGAACTCAAAGCCCCTAAACCCGAACCCACAAAGCCAGAAATTCAGGAATATACCTTAAATCATAGTAGGATCCTTAATATGTTTTAAGGCATATTCCTGAATTATGGGATTTTGGAAGGTGGCAGTAAGCGCGAACCATGCAAACATGGATCCCAGCCAGGGAGCGCTTCGAGAAGGAAAGCTCGATTATCAGTATAACTATATACCTTAACCTACCAAAACCTACCTTTTTTGTAGGGTCCCTGTAAATTCCATACTAGGGTTTATAATAAGAACCTACGAAAAAAGTAGGGTTTGGTATTTTAAAGTATATAGAGGCTCCATAGTAGATCCATTTTATGGTTCATATTTAGGATGCTAGAAGGTAATCCCAAAAAGGAACTACAATGGAGCCTATGGGTAGGGCTGAGAACCCAAAACAAACCTTAAGCATCGTAAGTTTTTATAAAGTCCACAATAGCCCTTAATCCTACACTCTATAAGCCCTTTACAAATCCTTAGAAACCCCTCTACACCAGCATACAACCCATGAAAACCCGTACAGACGCTGTAAAACACCCTACGGGCCTGTACAACCCATAAGCCCTTACAAACCCGCATCAAGCCCTTCTAAACCTTGTAACCACACTATAAAACCGTTACAAACTACTTCGGCGCATGAAAACCCTTACAGACCCTGTAAAACACCCTATGGGCCTATACAACCCATAAGCCCTTACAAACCCGCATAAAACCTTTCTAAACCTGTAACCACCCTATACACCCGTTACAAACTACTTCGGCAATTCAACTGTAACCCCTGCAAACCCTTGTAAAACCCTGTAAACCCTCATATAGTTGAACCATATAAAACCCTCATAATTAAACCCTATAAAAACCCTATATTTAAACCCTACAAAAACCCATACAACAATTTTTAACCCTGCGAAGCCAGAGATCCCACCCCTTATAATTAAGGAGTATACCTTAAAGTATAGGGGGCTTCATATTGTGGTTTTAAGGTAGATTCCTTAATTTAGGGGTATTGGGATCTCAAGGAAGCCTTTCAACTCCGAGGGGCCTTGGGCACGGGAGGCCGCCAGAAGCCGCGAGGACTCCGCCCAGCGCCCAGAGCAGGCGCTAAGGGCGGCGCTGGCGGAGACCCTGGGAACAAAACGGCGGTTTTGGGGGGGTTTTAATTAAGGGTTGGCTTGGGTCTTGGGTTTCAGGGGTTGTAGGGTTTTAGGAGTTGGTTTAGGGTCTGCGGGGTTTTAGGGATTGTAAGGGGGTTTTTGGGGCTGTAGGGTTTTCAAGGGTTGGTTTAGGGATTAGGGTTTAGGGTTTTTGAGGGTTTTAGCGGTTTTGAGAGTTTCTGGCTTTGGGGGTTTGGGCTTCAGGGCAGAGTCCCTGGAAACAAAAGCAACCTGTGAACCCAAACCCTACAAAATAGTAGGTTATGACCCCTTAATCAGAGGGTAGAACCCTTAAAGCGGTAGGCTTTTGGGTCCACAGGAAGGGGTTCAGGGGTAACAAAAACAGGGTCGGGTTGCTGGTTTTGAGGGCTTTCAAGGTCGAGGGTTTAGGGTTGGGAATTGGGGTAGTCGGGTTTACGGACTGTTGGATGTTTCTTGTGTTTTGCTGCCTAAGGCTTCGGCAAGCTGTCAGTGCTTGCATCGATGAGGCACTCCCTAGGCAAAACACCCCATGGTTGGAGTTACCGTCATAGGTTGCCAATGGACGGGGACGGAGGTTGCCCTTGTGTGGTGAGTGTGGTGCCCTGGCAAAGCACTCACCATTTTTTCTCAATCCAAACTGCCGCAAACCCCCACGCAGGCTTTTCTGTCAACATCCAGTCTGCCCTTTCCTGTGCCAGTTCCCAGGAACCGTAAGAAAAGATACGAGAAATGATGAGCAAGAGGCAAGACACATGCAACTTGCCGAAACAAGTGGCGGGAACAAGACAGCAAAACGCAAAAAACAAAAACAAAAAACTATGGATATACAGAAAGAATAGTATAATAATCAACGATAAAAATAAGCCAGGAAACATGGGAAAACCAAAGACAAACGATGATCAGAAGAAGCACCGAGAAAGACAGTTAGGAGGAGAAGAGAACCAGGGAATCACAGCAGTTCAACCACACCTTTACAGAAAAAACAACGTCCTTCTCATGCTCAACACAGAGTATCCCAAAGAATCAAACACGCACACACACACAACACACTGACACACACACACACACAGACACAGACACAAACACAGACACAGACACAGACACACACACACACGGAGAGTGGGTATCCTACGCATAAATTATGGGACTACATAATTACACATGGCCTTTTGAAAGGTTCCATATGTTGGATGCTGGGTGTGCAGGGTATGGTCGGAACTTCCTGCTACGCCGCTTGTTCAATTTACTTATGCTGCTCCCCAAGATCCCAATACCCCTTAATTCAGGAATATATCTTAAACTATAGGGGTCCTAATGTTATGATTTATAAAGCATATTCCTTAATTGAGGGGTATTGGGATCTCAAGGCTGTAACATGTGCTGATCGCACCAGGATCTATCTTCTACCAGTTTCACAACACACAAGCCCCAAAATCCAAACTCCCATTACGGAGAGATTGAAAGGGAGTTTGATATAGTAATGACCCCAAATAATTCGTGTAGTGCCTACTCTTAAAAAATACTTCGGTGAACTCCCCAGATAGATGCTCCAATATCCCTCAACTATGGAATATACCTTAAACAATAATCGGATCCCTAAGTATATGATTTCCGGAGGATACCTAGTCGATCTCTTAAAGGATCCCTTAAACTATTACAGAACCCGGTAGCTTACTCTAGGTAGACTCTACTAAAGCCTACCATAGGGGCCTTGATTAGGGTTTAGGGTTTAGGGGTTTAGGGTTTGAAGTTTGTCTTGTGGTGCATTCTGCTATAGTTATACTGAGGAAACCGAACGGAAAATATTGGCAGTTAATCAAACCCCCTCCGCTGCTGACCTTACATCCCCGGCCCCAGCCCCTCTCAACCCCGACTTCAAACCCCAAACCACTGAACACCCCGGGTAGACCCTGTTTAACGGTCCAAGGGACTTAGCACTTAGCAAGTAAGGTTATGCGTAAGGTTATAACTAGGATAGCCCCACAATTATCACCCTACGTTTTAAGTAAAGTCAACACTCATCAACACCTTTTCCACTGAAACCTGCAACCCCGAACGCTGAACCCTCAACCCTAAACTCCTGCACCCTAAATACCCTAAAGCCTGTACTCCTCAGCAAGGCCAAGAAGCGGATCCAACTCCAATGCCGCGTTCTGAGCACTGCCTTGAGAGCGCTTTGGGATGGCTTGGGGTTTAGGGTTTAGTGTGTAGGGTTTGGGCTTTGGGATTTGGCGTTTGGGGTCTATAAGGTTTAAGGATTTAGGGTTTACCTTGACCCTATGAAAGTTGCACTTTCAGGGTCTCTGATTACGATTTCCATATATACGTCAGTAAAAGGTATGTTATCCCGAAGGCTCCATGTACCTTTATAGTAGATACTTAGGCCTTAAAGGGGTCCCTATATAGGTACTTTAAGGCCTAAGTATGGACTGCATGAGTACATGGTTTCGGAGTGAAGGGGATTACGGCTCGTATAGGGTTTAGGGGTATCGGGATCTAAACATTTACCCTAAAGCTTAAAATAGCCCAAAAGCCTTACATAGCATGGTCTTTGGGCCCAAAAGCCTTAAAATATGAGTCCCTAGAGCCTTAGGGTTAAGAATTAGGGGGGATTTCCGGTTTGGGGGGTTTGGAATTTAGGGTTTGGGGGTCAAGGGAGCTTAGATAAAGAGTCAGTAGGTAGATTCAATGAATGCCTCCTTGATGGTTGTCTTCGGGGCTTAGTTTAGGGTTTAGGGTTTAGGGTTTTCCCGAATGCGTAGCAGAAGGGTTCCCGTTTTAAAGGTTGGGGTCCAGGGGTCCAATCGTTGACCAGGGATCGTCGCTAAAGCGTTCGCGAAGCGTTCGCAAGCGTTCGCGAAGCGNTTCCCGAATGCGTAGCAGAAGGGTTCCCGTTTTAAAGGTTGGGGTCCAGGGGTCCAATCGTTGACCAGGGATCGTCGCTAAAGCGTTCGCGAAGCGTTCGCAAGCGTTCGCGAAGCGTTCGCGTGTGTCGCGGGTGTGTCGCAGCCGTGTCCCAGCCGCCAGCCCCCAGCCCCGCCCTCCCGGCCCCCGTACACGGCCCCGAGCCCCCGGCCCCCAGCCTCCGGGGGGCCCCGCCCCCAGCCCCGCCCTC
>BGNK01000527.1:0-125326 GCA_003297005.1 Symbiodinium sp. clade A Y106
TTGAAACCCTATGTCGGAAAATTGAACTGCACAATTGAGAAAATTGGTTTTGGCCTTCAAACCCCACTGATCCAGCCCCCAAGGATCCAACCCTCAAAACGAGGGTGTCGATTAAACCATCCTGAAGCCCTTCTTCGGCCTCCAGTGTAGGCTTCGGGGTTTGAGGTGTTGAGCTCCAAGGTTCTCGACTTGAGGGCTTCAGGGTTTCCAGGGCTATAGGGCTTTAGAGCTCTCCTCCAAACTCAATAAACAAAGCCTCCAGACACAAGTTCCAGATCACGGAACCTTACGTCCTAACGTCCGAAACCTGAACACTACTGCCCGGAAACGCCCCTGTATATTCAAGTCTATTAACCTGCTGGCCCTTCATATGGTACCTAGGAATCTTATAGAAACCATGTAATATAGGGGCCTTAATAATAATTACCTGTACTATTTTCTGGGTTCCTTATTATCATTATACTATAATGGGCCCCAAACCTTATTCTAATTATTAAGGCCCCTATAGTAGGTAGTTTGGATCCTTTTATTGGGCTTTTAAAGATCCCTGCACTCCACTTAAAGATCCAAGGTGCCCGTTGTCTCTGGCGCCATCCTTGCACAAATGAATGACCCGAACCTACTCCCTAAGGCTCAAAATGGCCCAAAAGCCTTGTGTAGTATTGTCTTTGGGCCCAAAAGCCTTAATATATGAGTCCTTAGAGCCTTAGGGTACTGTTTTAGGGCTAAGGGTCAGGCCCCGAAACTAAGGGTTTGAGGTTGCGGGTGTAGAGTTGAGGGTAGGGGACTGACACTTTGGGGCCAAAACTTAGTATTTCGTAGCGTGTGGGGCTACAGGGAAGAGCTTCGGCAACTTCTACTTCCAGTGCTACTTCCGTGGAACTGCCCGTTTATGCAAGCACGGCATGCATCTCAAAGCCCTCCTCTGATTTCTAGATTCCGTGGCTCAAGACCCGAAACCCTGCCCTCAGGCTCAAGACCCGAAAGTCATATTTTGAAGGGGGTCTTTGGGAAAACATCTTTCAACTTGATCTTAGCCGTGCCCCAAGTCCTAACTAACCTTGACTAGATTTCAAATCGACAAAGAAGTCAAGAGTCTCGGACATTGCGGGGATGAAGGAAATGCACTTCGTAGTATGTCTATGCATTCACTTGTTGCTGCTTTTTCGGCGGAAGTGGTTCCAGGAGGTTCGCGTGTTCCTTGTGCCCACAAGTCCGAGAACAGAACCGAAGCAGAAGCAGTGCATAGCTATCCCCCCGCTTGCACAGAGAGGTTAGGATGCTAACATAGATCCACAGGTAAACGCCAATCCCCCACAAAAAGCAACCCAACAAAGCTGTCTGCACCCCCAGCGGTAGGTTGCTGGAAACCCTGAACCCTGAGCCCTGTAGGCCTAAACGTAGGCCTAAACCCTAAGCGCTCTACCCTCGAAGCACTAGGATATTGGGGTCCCTACCCCCAACCCTAAACCCGCAGCATGAAGCATGCTATATTCCTGAAAGCACTGGGTTGTTGGGATCTCTAGATTGTTCCTCTGCTGGCGAGAGTCCCACCCTTTCCGGGCAGCGAAGCTCATCGTCAGAGGCTTCGTGGCACCGGGGAAGTTCTGTGGGTCCTGAGCATAAGACTAAGAAGCCTAATGACAAACAGGAAAAGAACAATTCTGATGACGATCAGTTGTCGTTCGAGTTGATTAGTAATAGCAACAATGAACACGATGGGTTTGTATACTTTTGCAGAGACTGATACCTCTGATAATGATAATGTAGGTGTAACTTTCATGTACTATAGATATGAAAGCAAGGCAGGCCCACAAATTGCAACCGCCGATGATGCATGTGCTCAAAACAACAATAGCAACAGTCACTACCTCTGTTATGTTAAAGCATACTGTATGATGCTACGCACCACACACTTGCTATTACCGTGCGTATAGACACAATCGTATAACGACTCCGACAAAGCGGTGAAGCCGAATGCATTAAACTGAAATAAGAGCATATAGCGTGCATGCACACGCGCACACACATGCCACACAGTTTAGCCAAAGGACGACGACAGCGCAGTCTGCATCAGCGGCGAATCTGAAGGTGACCTCGCGTGCCACACCCGGTGCAGTCAATGGAACATGATTGCTGGAATGCTCTTGTTTACATACATACACACATGGGTGGTTGTCAAAACTATGGTCCGTTTTGGGGTCCCCAATATAGTACGGCACCTAATATTTAGGGTACCCAAAAAGGGACCATAATTTGGACAACCACCCGCATACATACATACATACATACATACTTACTTACTTACTTACTTACTTCTGTACATATAAACAAATATACATAAACATACATACATATTAAATTAAATACACATACTCTTAGATAGATACCGGCCGGCATATCGTCAGATCCGGGTAAATGTGGTGGCCAGTTACTGCAAGCTTGAGGGATTTAACCCCAACTTCCAGAACCCAATAACCGGAACGCTGTGTGACCCACCACCCCTGGCACCCACCCACTCCCCAAGCACAGGTTTAGGATGCTTGCGTACGGGGCTAGAGTCCATATTGAGGAGACCCGAGAAGTGCATTGTTTTGTGGGCAACAGTTACAGGAAGAACCATAAGAAACTCTACATGACCGAACTTGCCTGTGAATCGGCCCTGTATCATCTTGTACATAAGGCCGGTAAGCCTCGAATGGCAACTCGTACCGGGTTTAGCCTGCTTCTACAAAATGGCGTGTTCATACCCGTTTGCGATGCAGGAAGCCCCAAATTCAGGGAGATATGTTAAGCTTCCCAGCATCGTCATCACTAAATCCAGAAATCTGCTTCCGATCTGCAAAGGCCCTTATTTCGAGTGTTTGGGGTCTGTTGAGGGGCGCCGTTCACCTTCAACCTTTGCCCCAAACCCTCGCTCACTCGCGGTTCAGGGCGTCGAGCCTGCTTTCGCAGAGCACCTGCACAACTACCTCGACCTTCACTGCGCTTACAGTTTCCCTAACCATAGCATGGGTCATCCAGAGGAGGGCACCGCAATTCAGGGTACTGTAGGAACCTGATTAAGAAACCCTGGGCCTATAACCCCCAAAATAGTAGGATTCATATAAGGAACCCTAATAAAGGCCCAAGGTTTCTTAATCAGGTTCCTACATTATAAGTATCGGTGACTGTAGTTACGGCAGCATCCACTTGCACGAGGCCTGAAGCTCCCGAATCCTATGAGGAAGCTGCCACAAGCCAGGGCCCACTATGCAGTCTTATCGCTTCGGTTTCGAATGCCAGAAAATGTCCTAACTTCGAAGAGCCAAGTCTTGATCCCTGTTGATCCGAACTCATAGACCCTGTAAGCCCTGAACTCAAAACCCAACTCCTGGTCCAGGAGCGAGAATTTCACGACTAGAAGCCCAGCATTGCAAAGGTAAGCAAGGAGTTTTCACACAATGGCAATAAAGCTCCCTCGGCCCTAAACCGTCTGAAATCTTAGGCCTTGAGCCCGACACCAAACCCATAAGCCATCGTCAGTGTCAGGAGACGAAGGCGTACGGCGACTTCTTTACTTCAGCACCCTCCTGCGCACAGCACTTGGAAGGTATGGGCGCGTGAGTCCAACAAGGCGCAACATAGCCCCAAATTCTCAAAAAGTGTGGTCTTCTTCGCGCCCGGATAATTCTGCACATGAGCACCATTGAAGTCAAAGGGCAGTCGAACTGCTCGAGAGTTCGACGGTTTACGGCTTGCAGTTCGCAAGGCTTGGGGCTTTTAGGGTGCTTACGGCTTTAGTTAAGGTTTTCAGGGTGTCTCGGGTTGTTCACCACAATCCCTACACCCTAAACCCTAAATCCTAGATCCTGCCTGGAACCTGAAAAACCGGAGTTATAAGTCCTTGAGTTGTATAATATACAACATAACCCCCACACCATCAACAAACAGTCCTGAATCCTGGCTTCTGGGCCCCAAAGACCATGCAAATCCCCTGAAAAACTGTTGAGCCTCGAGGTCATGGGCGTGGGGTTGCGTGCAGGGAAGTCACTAGGAGGATCCTTTACCTGAAGTCCATGCACCCAGGGTTTAGGGTTTAAGGTTCAGCCTGTACCTACATAGTATATACTTAGGCCACAAAGAGATTCCTACATAGGGGTTTTGTAAGGCCCCAGTGTAGACTATATAGACAAATGCATGGACCAATAAGGTTGCTGCCAGTAATTTCAGGGGAACTGAAGGTTAGCCTTTGGTATCATATTAAGCCAAGATAGGAGTTATTTTGTACCCGATAAAGCCTTTGGGCCTGGCGCCTTGGAGGTTAATCTGGGGTCTGTGGCTGAGGAGTACGAGAACAACCCGAATGAGGCGTTCGCAAGCACTAAACCCTAAAGCCTAGACCGTGAACCGTAGAGGGTTCAGGGTAACGATGTATATGCAGGATAATTGTGGTTTGAAGACCCAGTCCTTCGGCGGGCAGACGACGACGCTCTCCACATGGCCGTACCTGGGCTTTCGGGGCAAAACCTGAAAAACAGGTGTCGTTGATTGAAGTTGGAGTTCTACATATTCAAAATTGCGGGAAACTGGTGTTCAAGAATGAGGGACCAAGTCGGTGCCGAATAGTTCATCTTATGCACGTTCTTACTATCCTATACCCTAAACCCTAAACCCTGAACCCGAGACCCCAAACCCTAATCCTATGTACGTTCTTACTATCCTATACTCAAGTACCTACTTCTCGGGTCCTTCGGACACAAAGGATCGGCTCAGAGCTTTGCGTTCACGGTTGATGGCTTAGCTTTTTTTTGTTTTAAGGTTTCGGGTTTAGGGTTTAGGGGTTTAGGGTTTCGGGTTAAGGGGTCTCTTTTCCAGCTTAGGGTTTATGGCTTAAGGTCTCGGGTTGTGGGTCCAGGGTTTCGCCAGCTGCAAAGAGGAACGGAAGTTGGATCGTGGGGCCTTCCTACTTGGAGGTTCAGGGGTAGTTATATACAGGGCTTAAAAAGTCAAAGTGGAGGGTTTAGGTTGTAGGTAGGGATAGCTACAAGGAGGGCTCTAAGTAGGGTAGCTATAGTTATAAGTTATGACCTCCTTCTCTACTATCAGTTCGGAGAGATACTGTTTTACATGCTGCTTGGCTGCAATTGCTGACTCTGCAGCTCTAGTTATGACCTACATAGGGGACTTCCAACTCCACATGGAACTGCCCATGAATCTCCAAGTACCACTCGGCCTCTAGGCAGATTCGATCCGTGAAATTCTGAAGCCGAAACCCCAGAAGATCCCTCATAGAATCCCGCAAGCAAGCCTTCTTGTAGGACCCCTTTATAGAACCCTTCTTATAGGAACTCTAGATAGGAATCCGGAAAAGAACCCTTAAACCCCCAGAAGAATCGTTATAACGAATCCTTGCAGTAATCCTTCAAGAACGCCTTTTCAAGGAAGACTTGCTCATAGTCTTTGACCCTAAACCCTACCTAAACCCGGAATAACCTATCGTTATATTTAAGGACTTATATAAGACAATCATAATAAGGAACCCTAAAAAGGTAGGCTATTCAGGGTAAAGGTAAGCTCTAAACCCTTCCCTAAGGGTCCATGTACCCAAATAGTTACTTTGCTCTTAAAGTACTCCCTATGGGTGGTTGTCAAAGTTAGGGTCCCTTTTTGGGTACCCTAAATATTAGGTGCCATATGATATTAGGGATCCAAAAAGGAACCATAATTTTGACAACCACCCTAAACCCTAAACCCTTTATAGAACCCTTATAGATCCCTTTAGGGAACCCTTTAAAGGAACCCTAGGGTCCACTAATTTTGACAACCACCCCTGTATAGGCCTAAACCCAAACCCCTAACCACCCCTGTATAGGCCTAAACCCTACCTTGACCCTGAAGAACCTACCTTTTAAAGGACTTATATAAGGAAATCATAATAAGGAACCCTAAAAAGGTAGGTTCTTCAGGGTTAAGGTAAACCCCTAAGCCTTGCTCGTCCGGTGGCTTGGCGAAGTGCTGGCCAAGGGCTTGCCTAGTCTGTCGCCAGGCTGCGGGGGGTGGAGGGGGTTGAGGATTTTTAGGGTTTGGAGTTTAGGGTTTGAAGTTTTTTTTAAAGGTCATAGCCACTAGACCACAGGTGCTTCTGGAGTTTAGGGTTTAGGGTTCAGGGCTTAGGGAGGGTGGAGGGATTGAGGGTTTAGGCTTTGCAGTTGAAGGTTCAGGGTTTTCAAGCCTTTGTGAAGGGAGCTTTAGGCTTAACGGCTTTATGGTCTCAGGGGTTTTGGGGTGGGGAGTCTTAGGCCTTTAGGGTTTAGGGTTCTTGTGGTGGTTCTAAGGTTCAGGGTCTTGGGGTTGAGTTTCTGGTTTCAGGGTACATGACACAGTTCGGGGATCAAAGGCTTCTTTGAGGTGTTCATAAGGTGCCAAAGCCTCCGTGGGCTCTCTGGGCGCTTGATAGGGAGTGGGATCCGAGTTGGAGGGTTCAGGGTTCGGGCCATACCGTTCCAAAACGGCTTGGGGGAAAAGGGTATGATTCACTTCTTCTCTGGGGGAGGGGGGGGGAAAGTGGAAGCTATAGTTCATGGCTTCGGCTGCAGGGAATATACGATTTAGGGTTGAAAATGGGCACCTGAGTATTTAGGGCTTCGGGTGTAGTACATCTTGCAGCAAGAGTAGAAACTATGTGAGAAGATAAATCCTAAAGTGATGTATCCAGCATCCTGCATCATTAGAGTTTGCAGGGTCAGGGCTTCGGGTTTCGAGGTTTCAGGGTTCCGGGCTTCGGCTTTCTAGTGCTTAGACTCCCTACAAGTTTAGGCTCATTTGAGTTCATGACACTCTCAAGTCTTCCGCTCGAGTTGGGTATAACAGTGCTCTGCACTCGGTTTGCAGACCATTCCTATCTTAGCCTTCGGGCCTTCGGGTTTTTAGCGGAAATACATAGTTTTCTTTGACGACTTTAGTTGGCCTACAGGGTAGGATCCGGGAAGCCTTCTAAGAAGGGATACGGTCGAACATGCAAGAACTATGCCTTGTGCCCCCCCCCCCCCCCNCCCCCCCAACGCCCAGCATTCGGCTGAATCCTATAAACTGGAGGCCCGAAAGCAGGGATGGTACTGTTGATGGACAAAATCCTGCATGACCCTAAGGACCCTAAACTATGGGAATTATGGTATATTCCTTATTATGGGTAGTGCAGGATTTTTGTCCATCAGCCGTATCATCTTCAGGCTTCGATCAAGATCCTCTGAGATTTCGTCTTTCGGGATAAATGGTCCCAATCACGGGGTGCCTCGAGTAATGCAATGGGGAAGTAGCTTGCAACGCAACTGAACCCTGTAAGCTTATCCATGTCAACAATCATAAGTTAGCCCTCATGGACTATGGGAAGGGCTTAAGGAACAAAATCCTCTCTCCACACGTACATGCTTCGGGTATGCTCCAATCCTGAGGCAGCCCGACGGCCTCCAAACCCACAAACGGCACGCCCTTCGACGCGCTGCGCAAAGACTCCAAACTCCCTTGAGTAGGGAATCGTGCACTCTTGGTCGATAACAACCCTACTAAAACCCTAAAACCTAAACCCGTAAACCGAAATTGTTCGCCTAGGCCCAAGAAGGAATATACCTTAAATCATATTCGGGATCTCATTGTATGTTAAGGTTATTAAAGTATATTCTGTCACATATTCCTTAATTAAGGGGTTTTGGAAGGTCTGGGTACAGTAAGAACCAGGGAAATGATGCCTCCAAGGAGCTCCTGCGCCTGATCCGGGAGGCCGCCGACGAAGACTTTGAGGCCATTTCGCACGGCCTGGGCTCCCGGAGACTCCACAAGGCAGGAACATTAGTAGCCATAATTAGAAGCCCCTTGATGTAAAGAATATAGGTAAGGCATGTAACTAACTCATAATTAAGCCCCTTGATGTAAAGAATCTAAGTAAGGCTCCCCTGAAGTAAGGAATATATACTTTAAAGTAAGGCCCCCTGATAGAACTGAATACAACTACCCAGAATTATAAGGATATAGGTAGGTCCCCCTGAAGTAAGGAATATAACTACCCATACTTAGAAGCCCCTTGATGTAAAGAGCATAGGTAAGGCCCCCTGAAGCAAGGAATATAACTACCCATAATTAGAAGCCCCTTGATGTAAAGAATAATGGTGAAGTAGGGAAGATATACCTTGAATCAGAATATCGCTCTCCATCAAGGTAAGACCCTTGAAGGAAATAGTGTACTTTAAATCAGAATATGGGTCTTTCTAGAATGGAAGGTGCATTCCGAAATTAATGGAGCTTCGGAGGGCCTGGCAAGGGCGCTCAGCCAGGATCTCGAGTCTCGATACGAATACAGGGGCCTAATGGCATCATAAGACTAGGGTTTTGGGGGTGTACTTTAGTTATGGTATAGCAGCATATGATGTAGGCATAAGGGGATAGTATTACTTATGATTCCAACCTCTTTATCATTTCGAAGCTCCTATAGCAAGAGCAACGCATTTCGTAGTCGTAATCATGCCTGTGAACTGTGTATGCCGAACCGTTGACTTTAGGGTTTAGGGTCTTTCGTTTAGGATGTTGTCAGGATTCAGAGCTGTCCCAAACCAATCTTGGTCCCTACCCTTAACCCCAAAACCCTGCAGCAAAAACAATGGTTCGGATTCACGGTTCTGAAAGATTTGGGATTGGACGGTTCGGCATTTCAGAACATCACGTTGTTTATGGTTTAAGGGGGGACTACGTGCACTTTATTTAGCGATTCGGCAGATTTCCTTGGCAGCTTGCTCCGCGAAGTTGCTGAAGCAGGCAGAATCGTGGCTTCTGAGGCCTAGCATGTCTAGCCACAACTTGTAGGCCCTGGCGGTGAACGTTCTTGCCAGGAAACCAGCCAAACGACAGCCTGCAGAAGGGCCGCCTGCGTTCAACTGCGTTCTCCATGACAGTTCCGCCAAGTGCTTGCGAAACGTCGCGGCAGTGCTTGATATGCTGCCTCGGCTGCAAGGCGACCGTGGTAGCTGCAACATTGCTCTCCACGTTGTTGAAACTGCTGAAAAGCAGGCTGGCAAACATCTCGTGTTTGACGGAACAGCCCGTCAGTGTTTCTGGCCTGCAACTCCCGTTTCGGGTCAAAGCTGCAAGGGCTCCGGAGGTGTGAAGGTATGGGGTCTAATAGATTCCCCGCGGCCTTAAAACTTGACCCTTGGCGATTCCCCTAAATCCCAAGTACCTAGCCTAAACCCTACTGTCCCCAAATCGAAACAAGAATCACAGACCCTGCATGATGCTCTGCGATCCAGCTTCAAGGTGCGTTCAAACGTCCTTCGATTCCCTGGCCCCTCAAAACCCAACCCAACCGGGTTCGAGATTTAGGGCCCCTAGACACCAAGCCTCTATAAGGGTAGGGTAGGTGTTGCGGGTTTCGGTTGTATAGGTTGTAAAGGAAGTCTTGGTCTCTTCTGACTTTTCTTGCTTCGGTCACCCGAACTGCATAAGCGAATATGGAAGCCTGAATGGCTTTGGGCTATTCCATGATACTGCAGCCATATTGAGATACCCTCATGAAGAGGCCGTGTAGTGCCTCTGTGCTAGTGGTCCTAAACTGCGGAATGCCAATGAAGCGGATAACTTCGAGCCCGAGGTTTGCAAATCCGACGACAAAAATCAAACCCCAAACCCGATAGCCTACCAGGACCCCCCAAGATACTCTTAATAGGGTTTAGGGTTTAGGGTTTAGGGGCCTTCATGATCCCCAATATTTAGCTAGAGTCTCCATTGTAGTTCCTTTTTTTGGTTAACCAGTTCTATGGTTAGGATCCTATAATGGAGATTTTGGTTAACCAAAAAAGGAACTACAATGGAGACTATAGGTAGTGTCTAAATCAGGGTCAGACAGAGGGTAGTTGGAGCTTTAGGTGACGATTGACCAACCTGCGGTTTAGGTTTTACCCTACGGGTCCATGTACCCAAACAGTATATACTTTGGCCTTATAATCCCTATTTAGGTACTTTGGGGGCCAAAGTATATACTATCTGGGTACATGGACCCTTTAGGGTTAGGGTTTGCAGCATGGGGATGGCACCTCGTCGTCTTGCTTTCCCATCCGCGCTCGGCCGAGACGCGCAGGGTGCGGAAGCCCCCCACAGACTCCAAAACCCTCTTGTCCAGAAATGTAACTCAATAGTACATTAGACAAACCTCACTGGTCATGTATCTTCAGCTACCCTTGTTCAAGCTCAACGAGTAGATGCCTGGATGAAGGGCTCTTGCGCTCTCCAAGATTATTCTCAGATGTAGGGCCGGTGGGTTCTGGCACTCCATGCCCGCAAGGTTGCAGGCCTAGGGTCCCTAAGTACGGCTTAAGCTTTGGGAGGTTCAAGTTTCCTGAGCTGCGAACTAGTGGCTACTAGACTGCTTGCCCGAAGGCGCCCAGGGATTATATATTTTAGGATGATGGGCATAAAGACTGAGACTAAACTATGCAAGGAGTTTTGGCTATTTTGAGCTGCAAGCAGGTCTCTCCTCGGCCTATGCTGAGAGCCGTGTCAAATACAAGCCAAGGAGAGCTGCAGATTCTCCAGAACCGGCCAAGCACGATATCCTGCCTTCAGGAATAATGGGTTCTGCGGCTCCACTTCACTTCGTAGCTTCGTTGTCAGGTTTAGTGCTTAGTCCAAATTCATCAACTTGTTAATCGTGTTATTGCGGGTTTCAGCAATGTAACTCTACTGCATGCCAGAGGGGTTTAAAGTTTAAACCCTCAGACCGGAAACGCAAGGCCCTAGAAGCCCAAACCTAAAGCCTTGGCCCCTAGATAAACTCAATTGCTACAGCTATCCTGCCCAGCCCTGAAATCCTACACCCTGGACCTCAAACCTCAAAATCCTAAGCCCTGGAGCTCCCCTAAACCCTAAATCCCAAAATCCTAAACCCAAGAGCCCTCCCTTCTCTTGGGAGTTCGGGGGCCCTGGTAGAGTTTAGGACTCAAAGGCAAGAGCGGACTGGAGCCTGCTACCTCCGCAGAGAGTTTCACTCTAATGTACATATGTACATGTAAATCTGTTTGTGTACATGTATACAAATATATAAGTGCTTCGCTCTATATAGGTGTTTAGTTGCGCGTGCCTGCATGTGTATGTATGTGTATATATAGAAAATACATACATACATACATACATACATACATACATAACGTATATACAACTATACATATATATATATATATATGTATAGAGAGACATTGTATATTATATAGATATAGATACAGATATAGATATGATTGTGTGTCTCTGTCACCCTCGCCCCATTCACTCGCGCATGTCTTGTAACTCCAATGAAACCCCCTACCTTGCCTAAGCCCTAAGCCCCAAATACGCGAAACCCGACATCCACCCTCTTACATATCCGGCACCTTTCATCTCCCCAAACCCTAAACCCTATAGATCCCTTATAGGATCCCTTAAAGGAGCCCTAGGTATTCCTTACTTAAGGGGTATTGGAGCGTTAGTCTGCGCCTTTAATCTGGCACTATAAGGGCTCTATATGATTCTTAGGGTTCCATTAAGGGATCCATAAGGGCTCTATATGGGAGTTTCCGGAAATTCGGGGACCCTAATATAGTACCCCAAATAGGAGGATCCTGATTATAAGGATCCCAAAATAAGGTAACCCTAATTTTCGGAAACTCCCATATGCTTCTTAGGGTTCCTTTAAGGGATCACGGCCTACCTCCTTGAGGATCTTCACCTGGCTTTCTGCAAGCGTGGCAAAAACCTGGCAGAAGTCACAGGTTTCAGGGCGTTTAGCCCTAGGAACTTACCTCTTGAAGGTTCCTGAACCCTAAACCCTAAACCCCCAAACCCTAAACCCTAAACCCCCAAACCCTAAACCCTAAAATTATGATGTCGTTATCTGGGCTTTGAAGCAACGAGGGAGAGACAAGTATACACGTTTTTTCCATAGTGCTTCCTTCCTGGACAGGTCCGAAGCAAGTAAATGCATGGTGCTCCAAACCCAGGTTATATAAATCCACAACTTTTGGGATGTGTAGACTAGCCCAAGAGAGGTTAACCTTCGGAATTATAGTAGGATGACATAAATCCCAAAAGTTTCAAGGCGACCTACACAGCTAAGATCAAGATAGTTGAGGGTTTAGGATTTACGGGCCGTCTACCATAAAGCGACTTACTATGCAGGGTTAGGATTTGGGCTTTAGAGTTTAGGGCAGAGTTATAAGTGAGGTAGCTCTCGTCACGCTGTAGATGTTTCAAGAGCAACTGCTCCTACCCAGACTGACTCAGTCCTCTGTACTTCTATTCCGACTACGGAGGCCGAGGCCCCTGGCGATCAACATTAGGGCTTCTAGTCGATTATAAACTCAGTTGGAGTCCCACTTTACCCTCATGCCACTCGAAGTATACAGAACGCGCCAACATTAACCATCGCTCATCTATGCTCCAAGTTGTCAGGCCTACTGTAGGATCCTGGAACTTGGGCAACATCAATGTCAATCTGGAAGGGAGTGCCAGGAAGCAGAAAGAGGTGTGGAGTGTAGGAACGGCGAACCATATCAGGATTTTGGGAAGTTTTTTCTACGACTGCACAGGGAAGGGACTATCAGGGGATAGTATGTTTGCAGAACCTTCGCACTCAATTCAGACTTCTGTTTTCTTGGATTGAAAGTGGTGAGTCGCTAGACTTTAGGATGTTGAGGTTTCAGTTAACGAGGGTTTGGGCCCGGAGAGCCCAATACCCCTTTTATTAGGGAATATAGCTTAAATCATAATATGAAGCCCTATATAGTTTAAGCCATATTCCTTAATAAGGGGTATTGGGCTCTCTGGGTTTGGGCATTCGGCTCAACAGGTGGAACTGTGCTCCAAGCTGGTTCCAGCGTACAGTTTCTACTCCAACTTGCATACAGGACAACACCAGCAGAACTGCCTGTTGCACTAGTTTAGTTGTCCACGAAGTAAGCATGCGCTACCGAAACAACATGTAAAGACCAACTTGGAACAGCCCTGCATGTCTCTAAGCATAAGAGGGGGACCAAGGCAACCAATGTCGCCACCAGCGCCATATGGCTGGACAAGATAGGTTCCAGAAGGAGAGAACCCGACGGCGTACAAGAAATGTAGTCTCGTGGTTATTAGTTACGCTACGGCTGCCTGTGTGGAGAATACTATACTCTTAATATGACGGCTCTGACACTGGATCACTTCATCGGGGGTCTGCGGCATGCTTAAAAACCTGAACCCTGAAACTCTACTATGCAAGCCTCAATAATGACAACAGGGTTCTGGGGCACGTTGTGGGTAATATGGTGGGCTTTCTGGGTCCTTCTGGCTCCACGATGCATGCTTCGGGTTTCGGGTGGCCCTTCTGCCCTAAGCCCGTGTTGATGTAACACATGGCTGAACCAGCAAGCAGCATGCACTGGATCCTAAACCCCAAGCCTTGCACGGCACCCTTGCAGAGCCCAACCAGGCAAGACTCAGACCCTAAACCCTAAAACATTGGAGCATAAGGCCCAGCTGCACAAGGCTCTGCATACAAAGGCCAGTTAGGGCCTGGTTGCAATACAATGCGGATTATTTCCGGGTTAGAGTTTTGCGTTTAGGGCTTCAGAGTTTGAGGAACTCGGTTGCAGAGGTACGGATTTGTGCTTAGGGTTGCGGGCTAATGCTGTTCATCTAGGGCTTGTACATTCCTTTCAGACAGATTGGGTTTTCAAACCCTGGAAATCTAAAGCCGAATGAAACCCTGGACGCCCAAATACAAGCTTTACCGATGCTTAAAGCACAACCCTGACTGCAACCCTGCTTTTTGCGCAATCGCAGATACATCCAAAGGGTCCCACGGTGTTTTTGCCTTAGGTCTTGGGGTGACCCGACTTATTGTTAGAAGGGTTTTGCTATAGCTTGTTATGACAGAGCACCAATAATGCGAATGGGTTCAGGTGCTTATCAGGGCACAACTAACGGTTAGGAAATTCAAAGAAAACCTAAATAAGAGCACAACTCTGAGGAGCCTGTAAAGACCGCATCAACCAAACCTCACAGAGCCTTTGAGCCGTTAAGGAACTCTCATAACAAAACGAATACAAGACCCTTATAAAGCCCTATCAGAACCCGTGTAAATTAAGGACCAAAAGATCCTGATAGAAACACTGTCAAACCCTTCTAGAAGCCTTCAAGCGCCTTTATCGGACTCTAGTAAAACCATACAAGACCTCCGTAAGTTATTTAGAAGCCTGACAGTCTATACTGTAATATACCAAAACCTGTTCAAATTATTCAGGCTCTCTTACAAACAACTGTCATAGAAGCCCTTCTTAAAGGAACCTTTACAGGAACCCTATTCCATTCATTAAGGCCCCTATGACTTCCAAGAGCGTGGGGCCCCGCGGACGGCAGGTTGGTCGACGCTAGAGTAAATCTCTGCTGGACCGGCTTGCGACCCTACGGTATTACTTACATAGGGTTTAAGGATTTAGATTCCTGAACCCTAAGCCCTAAACCCTATTACTTACACAGGGTTTAAGGATTTAGATTCCTTTACCCCTAAACCCTATTACTTACATAGGGTTTAAGGATATTTAAGGATTTCGATTGAGAAGGTTTGCGATTATAACGGCTTCTAGAAGACTGAAGGGGTCCCGGGGTTCAAGGGCTTCTTTTGTTTTCGGATTTGTTCCTAGCCCCTATAAGGACTCATGCTAGAAGGCTCTAGGGCCCAAAGACCTGACTATTTCAATAGTAGTTGGGCTGCTTTGCGTCCTCTGAGTAAGGCTTTTCGGGATTGAATCATGCACGGGGTATGTTGAGCATAAAGCTCAGGACAAGGTTCACCACATCATGACGTCTATAAGTAGTCCGACGTCCCTCCAAAACTAACATGGCCCTTCTCACGCTTCGACCGTCGAGACTGTGTGAGTGTGCACAAAGTGCACTTGTCCTAGTCTTGCCGTACATGCCTTCGCCGAGCAGTAGATCCTGCACAAGCTTTGCCCAACGGAATGGAGGACGGGAGCTGCAAGGCCCTCACCGCGCGCTCCACTTACCGCCTGAAGGCCGCAGTATAACCTCGAAAGGCAAATTCGAGGTCTTGTGTTCAGTGCTGCCTGTTTGGGGATCAAGAGTAAGCGGAATAATGGCCCCCTAAAACCGCACCTCTGAATGGGTACTTGCTTGCTGAATGACGATTCGCACCCGCCCCGCCCCCCCCCNATTATTCCGCTTACTCTTGATCCCCAAAAAGGCAGCACCGAACACAAGACCTCGAATTTGCCTTTCGGGGTTTTACTGCGGCCTTTCGGCGGGAAGGGGAGCGCGCGGGGGGGGCCTTGGAGCACCCGTTCCCCCCCCGCCCCCCCCCCCCCGATTGATTAGGTCCTTTAAGCCTAAAAACATCAGCCCGCGGTGCCTTAAGGGTTATGCACAAGTCCTGAAACCCTTAGCCTTAAACCCCTCGGACCTTATGAGCCCTTAGAGCCGTGGAGTTATGAACAATTCCTGAAAGCCTGCGGCCTGTAGACCCGTTATAAACAGCCTTGAACTAGCCCTTCCAGCCCTAGGGTTCTGTCTCATACTGTTGATGGACAAAATCCTGCAATACCCATAATAAGGAATATACCATAATTCACATATTTTAGGGTCCTTAGGGTCATGCAGGATTGTCCATCAACAGTATGGCAAAGCTGTAGCTCGTCCCAGCTCTGGGTGCTCTCAGTCTTGATGCATTCTGAGGGTTTAGGACTTAGGGAGAGCTGGAATTTCTTGGAACTTCCCTTGGCACTAAAAACACAAACAGCGCACTAACACGCAAGCACCCAAGATTTCCATTGCTTTTACTTGGTCTGTGTAGAAACCGTTAGAGAGGCCTGTTTGGAACCTTACATGAGTCCCTCAACGTTCTGAAACTCTGCTGTGCTCCAACGGTCGGTACCGAACCCTGATTCTAATAGTCAGCAAAGGGCGTACTCTAGTATAACTATGGAAAATAGCCCTAGGAAATAAGGTTGGTAGGAGTTCAGGTGGGAGGGCCGGTTTTAGGTTTTGGGGGTCTCATCCTGTCTTCATGGGTCGATTCATGGGTGGTTTAAGGGCCGAGGCAGCTCCCAGTAGCCCAAAGTAGCTACGGTTCATGGATAAGAAACCCTTCTGGGTAATGTCGAATGTCGGGGCCTTGATACTTAGAGTAGGGGGTTGGCAGTGTGTGTATATATATATATATACACAGATATAATTTGTAACAAAAAAGCCACAAGGCGACCTAACAAACATCATTGGTAAGCATTCTGATCGTATCACTGTGCATGTGTTGCTACAAGTAGTCTCAGAGTGCGAGCAAAATATCACCGCGTAAAGGCCATGCGTACGGTACATACGCGGACCCCTGACATCCCTCAGGTTGAACCAGCAACGTCAGAACTTTCGTATGCAGAAAGAGGGCAAGGATGGCTCAGGGTTTAGGAGTGCAGGGATGTGAAGTATGCATATATATATATATACATATATATATATACACATATGTATAGGCAGAATAGAACTGAAAATGAATGCGCCAATAGATAGAATATGCGGATACATCTTGGGCTTATGGACTTAAGTAAAGCTGTCGTCACGGTCTGCTTCCAAAAGCCTGGACCCCAGAAGTCCTCAACACCCCAGTCCTGAGCTGAAACACTAGAATTGCTGATGCGATCTCAGGGGCTCTTATATAGGTCCTCAGTAATTCTTCAGAATGTGGGGTTCAGGGGTTTAGGGTTTCTTTAAGGGAGTATCGTCTTCGGAGGTCTTTGCAAAGTCTTGCAGCTATTTTCTGAAGTCTTGTATGCGGGCCTAGTATACACGGTGTTTCAGAATAGGCTCAAAAAAAGGGCATGGATCCTTAGCTTTAGAAGCTGCGCTGAGATCCTGGCCCTGCTGCTGTTGCATCTGCTGCTGCTGCATCATCTGCTGCTGCTGCATCTGCTGCATCTGCTGCGAGGTCATCTGCTGCTGGCCTGCTCGAAAGGTTAGCATCCTTCAGGTGCCCCACAGCTAAGACCACAAGAACAGAAGTTAGGAACGAGGATATATTATCTTCTCAACAGGAGTTAAGATCTAGCTGAAAAAACGGAGGTTATTTATCGCTCTTCACTCATCTCGGGCTTAGCGTTGACGCTTGGGGTTTTGGATTGCTCTATCACCCCCTCTCTTTTAAGTGAATAATATAGGGGCATTACCAATTAAAATAGAGTTTGGGGGTATGTTATACTACATTTGCAATAAGGATCCCCCAAAGCCCTATTCTAATTGTTAAGGCCCCTATATTAAAAGCACGGATCTCCCTGAAAGCAAGGAGGTTGTTCTGAGGTGGAAAGCTGTTCAAGGTTTCAGCTATAATCTTGATCTTTAGATCCTAAACCCTAGCCTAAACCCTAAACCCTAAACCCTAAATAGCCTGAAACCCGACATGTAGACAGTCCAGGTTAAGAGTAGAGAGGGGCTTAACGATTCGGGCTCACGTAACTAAACCCTACCAGCACGCCCTGAGTCTTTGACGGAGCCCCTGTGGTCCTGTGGTCCTTAACAGAGGGCCAGGATCCAACAACTCGAATATTATATATATATATATATATAGGGGCCCTAATAATTTGAACAGGGTTGCGGAGGGATGCTATGGGATGTTGATATGGCCTAGAAGGGGAGAATGCTAGTTGTTGATCATTCTGACCCCTGAACCCTAAAGCCCTATACACACCCATAGGCCCTAAATGGCTCTCCAGTTTCTGGCCGACGGAGTTCCCGAGCATTTTTTAGGGCCTGAAGGTTGAGGGACTAGGGTGATTTAGCTTAGTTGCACTTTCAGTTTTATAGTGGGTAATACTGTTGATGGACAAAATCCTGCACTACCCATTATAAGGAATATACCATAATTCCCATAGTTTAGGGTCCTTAGGGTCATGCAGGATTTTGTCCATCAACCGTATTATCCCAAAAAGTGTAAAGTGTATCCACTCAGCTACTTAGCTAGGGTAAGCAAACACCGGCACTTGGCAAAACATCACAGCTGTCCCAAGGTTTAGGAAAAGGATGTCAGAGCTTGGTAACGATTGCAAAAGGGTCCAGGGCCCCAAACCCTGAACCCCAAACCCTATGTGGGAGTTTCCGGAAATTAGGGCCATTAGGGGTCCATTATTTGGGGTCCTTACAATGTGGATCCTACTATTTTTGGTACTAGATGAGGGTCCCCTGTTTTCGGAAACTCCCATGTAGGGGTTTGTGGGTTTCGAGGCTTTGGGCAGAGAGGTGTGGGTTTGGCATTGCACACCACTGATTGGCAAAACCTCCTTAGTTTGACGCCTGTTTAAGGCAATAGTAGCGAGGTGTCTAGCTAAAACCGCAGGCCCCAACTCCTAACTCCCAAACGTCAAGGATTCTGCAGCGCGACCGGCCCAAAACCCTTTGGTCGTCCTGGGACAAGCCAGCATTTTGGCAGCGACTGCATGGGCCACACTTGTGCCTTGCCCAGTCCTCCGCCCACTCTGTGATATTTGTGACTGCCGGAGGAACCATCACCTGATCCGGTGTCGCTACCAACGCATAGTGCAAGGCCGCGCCCAAGCAAACTGAGCGATGGTTGCCGTTCCGGCAGTACACCGCGATAACGAAATTGCCCATGTGCATGTTCNCCGGTGTCGCTACCAACGCATAGTGCAAGGCCGCGCCCAAGCAAACTGAGCGATGGTTGCCGTTCCGGCAGTACACCGCGATAACGAAATTGCCCATGTGCATGTTCAACACCGCCTTTTCGTTCAGCCAGTTGTGTATAGAACTTAGCATCGAAGCGAACTTGGCCGACCGCGTCATCTTCTCCATTGTTAGCGGAAAGGTGCCCAAGTGATCGTTGGCATTGGTTCCGCGGACCTTGCCTGCCGGGGTCCACCCTAAACCCTGATACCCCTAAACCCTTAACCCTAAACTTCCCTTTAAACCTCAACCCTCGAGCATGAGACTCTTCCAACAGCCTCAACACTACACTAAATCCTACCTAAACCCGAATCAAAAAACCCTAAACCCTAAACCGTGACACTCCAATAGACTTAAGCTCCAGGCCCTACATCCAAACCCGAAATCCTGAACTCGGATCCTGCAACGCCAGACCCTGAACCGTTTCGTGAATGGGTTTAGGGTTAGTATGGTTAGTATCCTAAACCCTAAACCCTGAACCCAAAACCCTAAAATGGGTCAGTGCTTAGGTTCTCGGGGTCTAGGGGTCTGGGGTTTAGGGTTATAGGGCTTAGGGTCCAGATTTCCCGGCCTCTCTGCTGCTGGTAGGCCCGCTGTTGCTGTTGCATCTGCTGCTGCTGCTGCTGCTGTGCCGGGTAGCCTCTGCCTGGAAACTCCCGCAAGTCACAATGCATGTGCACTAAGCCCTGAATTTTAAACGTAGACTACGCCCTTACCCTAAGCCGAAGTGCAATCCCTGGGCTTACCGTCGGAGGACTTGGCTTCGCGGAATGACACGATACACATATCCGTCCCTGAATATACATATAGACACACACGCACGCACATATATATATACACACACATGCGTATATATGCATATATATACATAAATATGAAAAAACATACGTGCACGCACATATGTACATACCTGCATACATGCACGCATACGTATACACTCCTGAATCGTAGGTTACTGTCTGCTACGAGATATAGGGCACAGTTACCTGCAGTTTCGGAAACCGAAGCCCTGGGGTTGCTTGTTCGCTTCTTGCTCCCTACCTTTGGTTAGTAGGGAATGGAGGAATACCCCATTCCTCCATTCCCTACTAACCAAAGGTAAGGTTACTGGGTAGGGCTTCGGGCGAAGCAAAGGCTTGGGGCTTCGAGGCTCTCTTGAGATTTAGGGCTTGGGGCCTTGGGGTCCGGTTGGGCCGCAGATTTCTGAGTTCTCCAAGTTCTACGGTTGATGGACAAAATCCTGCACTACCCATTATAAGGAATATGCCATAATTCCCATAGTTTAGGGTCCTTAGGGTCATGCAGGATTTTGTCCATCAACAGTAGTGAGGCCTGGCAGGGCTGGAAAACTGCAGGAACTTTGCAGCGCCAGAGCTGACAAGACAGGACTTTGAAAGAAGGAGTGCTGAGAATGATACATATCCTGTAGGCAAAGACCGTGAACACGAATGCCTGCCACAGAAGTGGATAGACAAATAGCTAGATAGAGCGATAAATCGACAGATGGACAGAGAGAGCTATAGAATTAGATTCAGACATTTAGAGCCAGACAGGTAGATAGATAGATGGATGGATAGTCGGGTAGGTGGATGGATAGGTAAATCGGTATATTCACATAGATAGGTAGCTAAACAGATAGACAGATGGATAAGATAGGCAGATAGGTAGCTTGGTAGATAGGTAGATGAGTAGATTCGGTGACAAACAGGTAGATATAGCTGGAGATAGGGAGACGCAAAGAGAGCGAGAGAGAGAGACAGAAACAAAACAAACATAAGAAAGCTAGAACACAGCTGGATGGAGAGTGGCCCATGCGAGGAGTTGAATTATAGAACAACCCTCACGTGGCCTTGCTGCTGGAACTGGCCAGTAGCACCTCTGTAACCCGCAGCAGGGGCGCCCTGAGGAGAGCATGCTCTGGAGGACAGCATGCAGGACGACCTAAGGGCCCTGTACCCTCATCCGAAGCCCTACTTCTATGCCCTCAGCCCGAACTCCTCAGCCCCAAGCCCAGCTCTCTCACTCTGTCTGAACCCGAAGTCCAAAAGCCCAAAAGTCACTAGACTTCGGATCGGTCCAACTTGAAGCTTCATGGGGTTGATCAGAAGCGGGGCTACCCTAATATAGGCTAAAACTATAGAAGTCCTACTTATAAAACCTGACTTATAACTAACCATGAATCTCCAAGCAGGGAGAGTTTTCCAGGTCTCGCTCGGGCTCAGGAAGTAAAGTCGTTTTTAGGGGTCGGGGGGTTTAGTAAGTAGGCAAGGATGGATTGGAGCACGTTGAAAAGTGTTATGGATTGGCTTTGGTGTATTTGATGGCATGAATATATAAGGCTCTAGGGGTATAGAACTACTATCTGCTCAGGCGACTAGACTACGTATTTGCAACAAGGAAGCCAAACTACAAGAACATGCCACAATACGTACGGAACCTGCATCCCCCCCCTCCTTCACCACGAACCTCTCGTGGAACCCGGCACAAAAACGGGAGGCCAAGACGGGAAACCCTAAACCCCGAACGCCAAACCCCGTTTCCAAATCCTAAACCCGCAAACCTAAACCCTGTGAACCCTCACCCAGAGAGCCCAATACCCCTTAGTTCAGGAACATGGCTTAAATTATATAGGGCTTCATATTATGATTTAAGCCATATGGGTGGTTGTCAAAATTAGGGTCGCTTTTTGGGTCCTTAATATAATACGGCACCTAATATTTAGGTTACCCAAAAAGGGACCATAATTTTCACAACTACCCATATTCCTTTTTTGAGACGAGGGGCTTCATATTATGATTTAAGCTATATTCCTTAATTCCCTTATAGAACCCTTATAGATCCCTTAAAGGAGCCCTTTAAGGAACCCTAGGTATTCCTTAATTAAGGGGGATTGGGCTCCCCGGGCAACCCTGAACCCGCAGCGCGAAAGCCGCAACCCTAAACCCTGTGAGTCGACCCTTAAGCCTAAATCCTCCACCCTAACTGTTGATGAACCCTAAACCCTAAACCCTAAACCCTTAACCCTAAATCCTCCACCCTATAGTGAATCCCAGAAAGTTGGAACATGGGTTTAGGATGATTAGTGCTGGGATCCCCTATACTTTACCTTAAGGGCAGGAGGAGAATGATGTTCCAACTTTCTGGCTTCTACTTNCTATAGTGAATCCCAGAAAGTTGGAACATGGGTTTAGGATGATTAGTGCTGGGATCCCCTATACTTTACCTTAAGGGCAGGAGGAGAATGATGTTCCAACTTTCTGGCTTCTACTTTAATGAAACCCGAAACTTCAGGCCTCAACTCTGTAAACTCCATGCCCTAGAATTGCCACTCTACCTTAACCTACCAAACCCTAGTTTTGTAAGGTCCCCATAAACTCCATATTGGGGTTCATACTAAGAGAACCTACAAGAAAGTAGGGTTTGGTAGGTTAAGGTATACACCCTAAACTTGGCCTAAACCCTTCAACCCGGGAGCCCAAAAAACCCTGAACCTTCGTCTCTAAACTCTGAACCTTCAAACCTAAACCCTGTATCCTCAACCCGAGCCCATATATGCCCGAAGCCCTCAGCAGTCAACTCCATATAAGCCTTACCTTAACCCTAACTTGCCCATGTCTTTAAGGACTTATATAGGGAAATCATGGAAAAAAACCCTTAAAAGGTAGGTTATTTCAGGTCCAAGTAAACCCTAAACCCTAGACCCTAAGCCCTGAACCCTAAAAACCCGGCACCTTGAAGCCGCCCTGGGCCGGGGCACCCCCCTTGCCGAACTGGCCACCCTTGCCGTAGGCCCCCTTGGGCGCTGGGCCAATTTTTAGGGGTTTCGGATGGTTTATAGGGTTTAGGATTTAGGGTTGAGGGCTCAGGGTTGAGGGTTTTGGGGTTGAGGGTTCAGAGTGTTGGTTTAAGGGATAAGGATTAGCTTAAGATCTTAAACCCAGTATCCCCTAAACGAGACGGGAGCTTATTGGTGCAGTGTGCCCTCCAGGTCAGGGCTTTCGGGTTTTTGCATGTGCCTATGACATGCAAAAATAGCAAAGCCCTTAGAGACACATTGCACACCCTGCAAGCCCCAATAGCCTCAACTCCTAAACCCAAAGCCCTGCAGCCAAGCTCCCTCGCACCACTACGGAAGAGCGAGACGAATAAACGATTCAACTCTGACCGTGGAGCACAGGATGTGAAACCTTGAGGCCGCTCCATATCCCAGCTTGCTTGAGCTGGACCTCTTCGTGGCATCCATATGATATGCCATGGCAAACGCTTCCAAGACAAATTCAACACGAAGGCGCCCTGCTCGTGCTTGCTTCTGTGCCCGTGCGGCCTGCTTTCTGCCTCTGACATCCGCGCGAATGGTGCACACAATCATCAAACAGCATCTAGATGCAATTCCAACTGCTCCGGTTTTGGGGTTTAGGGTATAAGGTTGCAAGGTTTCCGAGGTTCGGGGGTTCCCAGAGCGCCTTCCAAGCCGCAAGCGGATCAGACATCAAAACGCCTTGATCCCTCAAATCCACGAACACTCAGAATCCAAGGCAAAATCCCCAAGCACACAGCAACCCTAAGCCCAAACCCGAGCTCCGGAAGGCTTGAAATCCAAACCGTCAGCCCAGTAACACTAGTTCCCAAAAAGCTGCCCTAAATCCGCAAAATCCTACAGAAATCCGATTCGACCACAAAATCCCTGAACTCCCAGCACCAGACCGTCAACCTAGACCCCACCACTGCCCTCCACTAAACCCTACATTTGTCTTCAAAGTAAAGCCCCCAAGGCCACTAGGACGATGGGTGCTCGATGGGCTAACACAGGGGCCTTAAGACGTGGGATCGGGCTCAGGGGTGTAACGTAGAAGACAGAAAGTTGGAACATGACTATCCGCATCCCCATGCCCTGGTAAAGTATTGGGGATCCCAGCACTAATCATCCTAAATCCATGTTCCAAATTTCTGGGATTCAGTATATCATTATAACTGCTAGTACAGTTCTATAGGGACCTGAAGGGAATACTGCTGGCAGTTCGAAGCATATGAAAACCTTATAGACGCAACTAGAGTTCTCATGAAGACTCCTAGGTTTCCTGAATTTCCTGAGGAAGACGAAGTTTTCTAAACCTGTATAACAACCTTCTAGATGGTTTTTAAAAACCAGAAGAGGGTTTTTTTAAAAAAAGGGTTAAAAACCCTCGTAGGCAGTAGAAAACCCTGAACGCTGCCTGCAAGAACCCAAAAAGAACAAAAAACACTCACATTTCCAGTTACAACTACAGCCCCCAAACCCTGAAAACCCGAAAGCCCGGCCTTCTGCTGCTGCTCCATTGCCCGGATCTCTTCGGGCCGGGCGAAGCGCAGCCTCGCGCTCCTGGGCATCAGACCACTGAGACCCAATTCGGGAAAATGTTGCAGTAGTGCTGATGAAAACTAATCAGAACAGCAACAATAAAATGATTATGGCTCTCCTTGTCGTCATAATTATATCATTACCTTCATCTTGTTTGCAAGGTGCAGATTTGGGGCTCAGGCAAGGAGCCCTTAGAGGAACCCGTGAGCGTTTCGGAGTTGTGGGCTGAAGACTACTCGGGTTTACTGGGGCTAGGGCTGTCGGGTGGTGGGACTTCTCGTCTAAGCCGGATACGGGTTTGCCAGTTTCCCAACCATACCGTCAAAAGAATCCTTCTAGCATCCGTTACCGAACTAAAACTCCAATGCTTTCAAGCTGTGTCACAACCCTAAACCCTAAACCAGTGTCATCCTGTTGATGGACAAAATCCTGCATTACTTCAAGTACCCTAAACTATGGGAATTATGGTATATTCCGTATTATGGGTAGTGCAGGATTCTGTCCATCAACCGTCCCATGAACATCCTGACAAGTCGCTCATCCCCGTGCTCCAGCTTCTTGAATCGCTCTCGCCGCGCTTCCTGCGAGCAAGAGAGAGACGAGACGGTTTAGGGTTTAGGGTTTAGGGTTCAAGAGACCAGAGCCCAATACCAATGAATTGAGGGCTATACCTTTGGCCTGCCGAAGTTCAAAACCAAGCGTGCTTAAGTCAGGTAGAAATTAGCTCAAGCATAGTTCGCAGCTCTAGATCTTGTAACTTCTGAGACTGTCTGCCACACTCCTTCAGACTTCATTCACGGTCATGACCCCTCGGTCTTGAACCTAGAGATTCCCGCCAAGCGACCCCTGCTTCTCAAGTAAAGGGGAACAACCACTGGCAAACATCTGAAACGTGGACAACTGAAATTGAAATGCCATGCAAACTCTCGGCCGGCATCCGTATCTTTAATCCGGTTCTACATTGAATTCAAAACTTCAGACTCTAGGACAGTAGTGCTCAGGTTTACCTTGGACTCCTGGGTTTAGAGTTTCGACTACCCTTCAGCACCCGAGACATCCTAATTGCACTGATGCTCGTTTGGGGAATCAAGTTGAAAGCTTGTCGTTGAGATCGGTATGAGGTTTTGAGCCTCGACTCTGAACGCTAATTTCGGTGTTTCATAAAGGGTAGACGTATCGATTTACTAGTCTACCTAAACCCTAAAATATATATATATATTTAACTATCGATGCAGAACTCCAACGCCTGAAGTGCCAAATGCTAATGCCCAACACGCTAAATCCAAGACGCCCCTGCCCGGCCCACGCACTGCCGCCTCCCCTTGCGTTTCCGTAGTGTTGTCTAACAGGGCCCGTAGCCATTGGAATAGTTTCTTGGGATATGCTGTCACAACCGTAAAGAATACAGTGTTACCAATTCTGAGCTTGTAGTGCTTGTTAAGGTCTTACGCCTATTGTTGGCCATACCTAAATACTGTAAGCAGCCCTAAGGAATATCGCCACTGACCTACCTCAACAGTAGGTTACTAACCATATAATATATACCCCAGTAACCCAGTAGCCCTAGAGTACCATGCTTCTGTACCTCCGTCAGTTTGACGAAGATGTCGAAGCTGTCGACTTCTTCCGCGAGCTGAGCCTCCGATCGGACAGCAACAGTTTGTTCCACCCGGACCAGGGGGTCTAGGGGTAAGGTTGAATCTGGTGCAGAATGTAGGATGTTCTAATGGGAGTGCCTAGGAAAGAGTGCAGTGCTGTTAAGATTTGGGGGATGATTACGCCTTCCGCGCCTTCCCAGACTCGAACTCCTCAAGAATCGATGCTGTCAGCACTTTGGGAGCATGAAAAAAACATCTGGTTCAGGGCCGTATCATTGAGCGGTCATGACCTAAAGGTGTCGCAGGGTTTGGATCTGCGAGTTGGTTGTAAGGCAGATCCGACGAACAGAAACACGCCCACAATAGCAATACTTATAACAATAGTAATAGCAATGATAAAACCAATAGTAGTAATAATAACAAGAATAACAATCACAATAACGATAACACAATAATACGAATACTACTATTAGCAATAACGAGCCAAGGATTGCCTCGCCCTTCCCAGATAAAACACCCCATGCCTAGGAACCCCAAACCTTAAACTTTCAAGCCCTCACCCTACGGGTCAATGAATCCAAATAGTATATACTTCGGCCCCAAAGTACCTATATACGGACTACTCTAAGGCCAAAGTATATACTATTTGGGTACATGGACACTTAGGGTCAAACCCCATGTCTCGAGACCCGAACTTTGAGACCTGAACTCGAAGACTCTGAGCATCTCTACAGAGGATTGGATCATGTCAGCTGTATGCTGTCTCCCTTATACTAACATGGACAACTCAGAAGACTCGTGCTGGTAGTATGTAACAAGCCCCGTTTGGGTTTCTCCATAAGTATCGGAGGATAGGTGCCGAAGTCCCGAAATGATAAACTGAATACTCACCGAACACCCGGAAGTGCCCTAAACCTCAATAGAATCGCTAAGAACCCATGCCTAGACCCTGAGCCCAAGCGCGGAAATCCTGTGAAAACCCTAAACCCAAACCTAGACCGTAGCAGCTGACCGGTGCGGGCCTGAATCACCATGTTCTCCGGGTTGATCACGACCGTGTCCTTCGCAGAGCGGATCTTCGGATTCAAACGTCAGGGCTTGGGACGACGAAGGCCTAAACGCGAAACCTGAACCCACAACCTTAACAAACCTGCACCCCTGCCCTCAAATAACAAAACCTAAAACCCCTACCCTAAAACCTACATCCTAAACTCTAAAACCCTGAACCTTCAACCCAAAACCCTAAAACCCGAAGCTTGGTTCTCTTTCCCATTTAGAGCTTCCGGACTTCCGGGATTCGGGGCTTGAGGCCTTCGGAGCCTGGGGAGCATCAGGGTTTAGGGTTTACCTATGATAGGCTTTCTGGCTCATTAACCCTCTAAGGCTCAAAATAGCCCAAAGGCCTTATATAGTGTGGTCTTTGGGCCCAAAAGCCTTAATATATGAGTCCTTAGATTCCTAGGGTAATAATAGTCGAGTTGAGGGTGGTGGGTTAAGGCTTTTGAGGTTCAGGGCTACCTGGGCCCCTGGACCACCCTCTACTGGACCATGTGTGCCAAATCCCAGACCCACGGGTGCGTTGAAAAGGCCCCAGTAGGACTGAGATTTGTGGGCTCACGGTTGCACGTCTCAGAGAACAAAAGCACCACATAGCTGTACATGTAAACACATACGTGCACGCACTTTTTTTACATCGAACTCTTGCTCGTTATTGTTTATTTGCTCAAAAATGTATACGGGAACCCTTTCAGCCATAATTAGAAACTATATGTGAGCGTTTGTCAAAACTTTTTGTTCATGGCCAGACCATGGATGATTTGGGGGGGTCCTATCGCTTTACAAGGATTCCGTCAGATGTTTCTGTGAGGTATCGCTTTGGCTTTGCTCTTGTGAAAGTAAGAAGACCATCANCCTTTACTGCCCTCTGCTGCCCTTTACTGCTCTTTACTGCCTTTTGCTGTCCTTTACCTGCCTTTTACTGCTCTTCACTGCCTTTTACTGCCCGTTACCTGCCCTTTACGGCCCTTTACTGCCCTTCACTGCCCTCTACTGCCCTTTACTGCATGGGGCAGTGGCTCACAAAACGATCTGGTAGGTATCGATTAGGGTATCGACTGGGTATCGATTAGGGTATCGATTGCCTAGCCATATATATCACACGCAAAATTTAGGCACAAATGCCGCGGCTGCGCGAAATTGTCACAACAAATGATCTTCGGGTCCTATCGCTTTCCAAGGAAACTGGCAAGATCCGACATTCCACGGTCACCCTACTCTTAACTACCATTACGGAAGTTTTGACGGATGCTCATGTGTGGACTCCTAGGGAACAAACGAACCAGGATTATCTCGAGCCAGGATCCTTGATGAACGAGAGCAGGGCGGTATTGTTCTCCACCTGCCCGGCCAGATACCCGGGGAGTTGGGAGGCTTAGGTAGAAGACTTGAAAACTTGGCTTTGATGCTGTTGGACAACATGCTGAAGCAGCTTAAATAGCCTAAATGCTGCATGCTGGGGAAGTACCAGCATTCTCAGCTGTTATGAAGGCGGAAAAATGATCAGGGTTGAGTGTACCTCGTGCGGCACTCGTAGATATCACGATAGTGCCCGATGAAAGACTTGCTACGGGCACTGAAGGGTTGCTATGCAGCACCTGTAAACACACTCCGAAATCTTAAACAACGAGACATGCTTGAAATTAAACTGCACAGGGTGCAGGATGATTTAAATCGTGTTCCTTAATTATACGGGGTCAGGACCATGGCTAAGAAACTGTCTCGGACCCTGAAACCTCAATCCCAAACTATTGCGGTGTGCGCTGGACTGTTCGTTGGTTCGAACCTAATCCCTAGGCCCAAGGTCCTGGATTCAGGGCTTAGGCTTTCGAGGTAAGCTGGAGGTTTGTGACTGCTACGTTTAAAACAGTTACTACAATGATAATGTAAATACAAATATGTAAACACTTATCAATACACAAAAACAAAAAAGTATATACACATATCATATAAATGAAAAACGCGATAAATGAGATGAAATTCAAGTGCCGCATCCGTTGCCCTTGTGTGCTCTTGGGCACCAGGCCCCGTAGTGCTTCACGTTGAAGGTCTTCTTATAGTACTTGTTGTAGTAGAATGGCCTGAGTGAAGAAGAGGTTCGGGGTTCATGAATGAATATTGAGGCTCCGGATTTTGACGCAGGCTTTGGGGGTTTAGGGTTTATAAGGGTTCTGGCTGCAAAGCTTTGGAGTTTAGGGTTGTAGGGTTCGAAGCTTGGGGCTGCAGGGTTTAGTGTTATATAGTTATATAGAGTTTGGTTTACCAGTCTCTGGGTCCATGTACTTGCCAGGAGAATTCCTCCAAACCACGACATGACGCTAGGTGTCGATTTCAACTGTCCCAAGAGTATGAAAAACTAGGGAAACTATCCCAAATCGATACCTGTGACAATATCAGCAGCGGTAGGATGTGCACACACACTCGTTCAATGATGATTGGGTTGCCTTGCAGTACTGGCGCATACTCTAAGCAAGCCACCCAACCATCTCAAATAAACAGAACATCACGCCCTGGTAGCACCCCATCTTATGAAGCCTTCCAATTTAGAAGTTCTACATCATCTAAGACCTTAAACCCTAAACCTATAAACCGCACAACCCAACACCCTCAACGAAGCTGACGCCAAAATCAAAACCATGGTTCCGCCTTTGACAAACCTTATAAAAAGAACCTGGGCCTTAAAACACCCTGAGGCCTAAACCTCAAAACTTGAACCCCAAAGAATAAGCCCCAAAAGCCGCACCCCAAGCCCCTTCACCCCCAGACCCTCAAACCCATACACCGGGAGTCACACCCGAAACCCTGAACCCCAAACCCCCAAACCTCACCCACCGGGAGCCACACAGGTGCGACTCATGGATGCCTATTCGCTCGTCGTCCTGGGCATCGCGTCGGAAGCTGTGGACCTCGGCACTGATCAAGAGTTTAGGGGTTTAGGGGTTAGGGTTTAGGGTTTAGGGTCTAGCGCCAGGGCTTTCGGCTTCGGGGTTGGGGTTTGTAACCGCTATATTAATTAGCGTCCTTTGTGTTTGGATCCCGGAAGAAGAAGTCTCACAATCAGGACACGTCTCAGGATACAAGTTTAGCAAACTGCACATGCTTAAGAACTCGTAGACCTGAATCCCTCCGCATGCCCTGGGAGGCACTTCTATGCGATGACCAGATGCAAAGCCTGAAAAGGAACCTCATCAACGAGAAGGAAACCCTAAATCCTGAAACCCCAAAAGCCCAACAGTGCAACTGCCATTTTGGGTTCCATGCGAGCAGGTGAAGCTCCAATCGCAGACCTGGGCGGAGGAGTCTCACTCCTAATGTAGACCTCTGACGAGGACAGGTTCCTGAATTTCGGTTTTTGAGGGTTTCGGGTGTTGGGGTTACGGCAGCTACTGTTGAATGCAGACCGCTAGTCGACGAGCCAGCTTCAAGGGCATGAATACTAATGATCGAGGGGTTTGGCATGACAACTCTATACAGTAGAAGCCCAAGAGTTGGAAACCCAATAGCCAATAGCCTCAATCCTTAAGAGTACTGTATAGAGGATCCCAGCACTAGTTGGCCTTAATCCGGTTTCCAACTTTATTTGATTTACTGTAAACCCGCACAAACTCAAGTAGCAAAAGCAATGAGCTCCGAATCCAGGAACCCGTACAGCCCGAAATCTAGGAACGCACCAACCCTGGCTCCACAACCCCACGGAAGCCATGAAGTTAGACCGAGATTTTATCAAGCCCTCAACTGTTATATCCCACCAGTGTTCCATGGTGAACACAAGGGTCTGAAAATACTGGAATTTGCTTGGAGGATGGAACATGAGCACTACTCTGCCAGGAGCTATTATAGGGATCCCGTCTCCCACTCCAGTCGGTTAATTACTCAGACCTCTTTATTACGGCTTTGACCGTCTTCGGGCTTTGCTGTGCCCCGAGGATCGAAGACTAAGCTGCTAATTGGAATGATGTCGAACCTGAAATACTCGGGTCTAGGACTGACTAAACTACATTGCATATCATTACATCAGGCGTCACTACAAGACTGCCTGCCTGCCGACTTACATAGACCGTACATTTTTTATCGCTACAAACATAATGCCGGAACACAGGTACATAAAGACATCATGTACAACATGCACAAAACAATAATGTGACCCTTAACATTGTGAATACATAACGAAGCAAACCCAAAACACGTGTGGAGGTATATTAAAGACGTATACATGCACGATTCTTTACTTTCATCATATACACGCAGTATTCATAAGCATGGATGTATATAAATATAGTAATACACATACATATGCATTATAACATTTATGTAATATACATGTAGTTATATGTGTATATAGATGCGTGTATACATAAATATGTAGAAAAAGAGAGACATTGAAAGATATAGGAAGAAGGACCTGGGTGATTTAGGATTATGGGGATGAGACTAAGCTAGAAGGGGTTTAAACGTTTTAGAAATCGATCTGTGCAGGGGTTCCTGGCCATTACACTGATCTGCTAGAGGTTTGCAGTTGCTTGGACAAGTCTGAAAATGGCTCAGAGTCCACCCTCAACCCTGAATCCAGGTACAAGCAAAAGCTTGGAAAAGGCTTCGGGACTGGAGCCTTGGTGCAGTTTTTGAATTTACGGTTTGTAAATCTCCGTCTCGTTGTGGATTTTTGAGCGGTAGGGTTCGTGTAAATGCACCGCCCCTTCGGAGCCTTAAGCGGTTTAGGGTTTAGGGTTTAGGGTTTTTCGGTTTAGGGTTTAGGGTTTCTCGGGTTTAGGGTTTACTTCAACCCTTCGGGGACACTAATGCGCTCTTGAAGATGGCCGAGCGACTCAGCAGCGCCCAATCCTCTTCAGAGCAGAGGTTCCAGTGTAAGAGTGGTCTAAACCCTAAACCATCCTAAACCCTAGTATAGGTTCCCTAAACCCTAAACCCTACTTAGTATAGGTTCCCTAAACCCTAAACCCTACTTAGTATAGGTTCCCTAAACCCTAAACCCTACTTAGTATAGGTCCCCTAAACCCTAAACCCTAGTATAGGTTCCCTAAACCCTAAACCCTACTTAGTATAGGTTCCCTAAACCCTAAACCCTACTTAGTATAGGTTCCCTAAACCCTAAACCCTACTTAGTATAGGTTCCCTAAACCCTAAACCCTACTTAGTATAGGTTCCCTAAACCCTAAACCCTAGTATAGGTTCCCTAAACCCTAAACCCTACTTGGTATAGGTTCCCTAAACCCTAAACCCTACTTAGTATAGGTTCGCTAAACCCTAAACCCTACTTAGTATAGGTTCCCTAAACCCTAAACCCTACTTGGTATAGGTTCCCTAAACCCTAAACCCTAGTATAGGTTCCCTAAACCCTAAACCCTACTTAGTGTAGGTTCCCTAAAACCTAAACCNTAGTATAGGTTCCCTAAACCCTAAACCCTACTTGGTATAGGTTCCCTAAACCCTAAACCCTAGTATAGGTTCCCTAAACCCTAAACCCTACTTAGTGTAGGTTCCCTAAAACCTAAACCCTACTTAGTATAGGTTCCCTAAACCCTAAACCCTAGTATAGGTTCCCTAAACCCTAAACCCTACTTAGTATAGGTTCCCTAAACCCTAAACCCTACTTAACTTAGTATAGGTTCCCTAAACTCTAAACCCTAGTATAGGTTCCTTAAACCCTAAACCCTACTTAGTATAGGTTCCCTAAACCCTAAACCCTACTTAGTATAGGTTCTCTAAACCCTAAACCCTAGTATAGGTTCCCTAAACCCTAAGCCCTACTTAGTATAGGTTCCCTAAACCCTAAACCCTACTTAGTATAGGTTCCCTAAAACCTAAACCCTACTTAGTATAGGTCCCCTAAACCCTAAACCCTAGTATAGGTTCCCTAAACCCTAAACCCTACTTAGTATAGGTTCCCTAAAACCTAAACCCTACTTAGTATAGGTCCCCTAAACCCTAAACCCTAGTATAGGTTCCCTAAACCCTAAACCCTGCTTAGTATAGGTTCCCTAAACCCTAAACCCTAGTATAGGTTCCCTAAACCCTAAACCCTACTTAGTATAGGTTCCCTAAACCCTAAACCCTAGTATAGGTTCCCTAAACCCTAAACCCTACTTAGTATAGGTTCCCTAAACCCTAAACCCTACTTGGTATAGGTTCCCTAAACCCTAAACCCTAGTATAGGTTCCCTAAACCCTAAACCCTACTTAGTATAGGTTCCCTAAACCCTAAACCCTACTTAGTATAGGTTCCCTAAACCCTAAACCCTACTTAGTATAGGTTCCCTAAACCCTAAACCCTACTTAGTATAGGTTCCCTAAACCCTAAACCCTAGTATAGGTTCCCTAAACCCTAAACCCTACTTAGTATAGGTTCCCTAAACCCTAAATAGGTTCCCTAAGCCCGAAGCCCTATTGTAGGTTCCATAAACCCTAAACCCTCTTATAGGTTCCCTAAGCCCTAAACCCTATTACAGGTTCCATAAGTCCATAAACCCTAAACCCAGCATAGGCTTGAAGTGAAGGGTTATACTTGGTTGATAGCGCGTGGCTTTTGGGGATTATAAGGTTTAAAAGGAGGGAAAAGCTTGAACCGGGGATCCTTGAAATGTCCGAGTCCCTAAAGCTTACACTCGAAATTCCCCAACTCCTAAGCCAAGCCCGGCCCTACTTGGAGGTTCATGAGTAGTTATAAGTGGGGTTATAAGGGTTTAGGGTTCCGTTTAAGGGGTTTCTTTAAGGGTTCTTTCGGGTTTAGGGAATAGGGTAGCTATGGCTATCCTACTTATCACCCTACTTGTAACTACCCATGAACCTCCAAGCACACCACAAATTTTAAACCCATAAAATTATCTGTAGCCCCAAAACCCTCGCTGTTTGGGGATTCTTGTTATCCTCAAGGCTCAAAACGACCCCAAAGCCCTTTGTAGTATGGTCCTCGGGCCGTAAAGCCTCAACGTATGATGTCTTAGAGTACGATTTTGCAGAGCGCTTTCAACCCTAAACCCACAAAGCCTTATGTTAACCTTTGTTAACGTTGGGGATTCTATGGGTTGCCTTGCATATTTCCGTTTTGGCTACAGGAAATTCAGGTTTCGTGAAGTAAATCGGGGAAGCTTTCTGGTTTTGGGGTGTTGTTTTATGCTATGCGAGGATAGGATAAAGGGCTTCGGCCAAGCGTCATTTGTAAATATCTCAGTGTGTTCCGGGCTGAAAAGCTGCAAAACCATGCTTGGAGGCTCAGTGTTCGGCACAGGGCCTTGCTTAGGGTAAGGGTTGAGGGTGGTAAGGATTGCAGCGGAAGGTTTTTGCATTCGGAGTTAAGGGTTGTCATTGCAGCTGTCGTCTCGGAACAACTTTACCACCTGATATGACCTTCTCACAGGCACTGCAGGTTTTTGGGGTGCATGCTGCAGCACGCACCTATGCAAGCTACATGGCAGCAAATGCCTAATGCTGGTGCTGCTGACACCGGCAGGCATTCTGCCCAATCGTAGAATCGCAAGCCCCGCCTTAACCCTAAACCCAAACCCTCTGGAACCCCAAACCCGAAACTATGAGCCGTGTTCGATTTGCCTCGAAGGTGAACTTGGCAAACAGCGGCTCCCCATTGACGACATTGCCTTTGGGGCTCTGCAACCGTGATGTCTTCATAGGGTATATGGTTTAGGTTTCTTCAGAGTTTACGGTTCCAGGGAATCTGGGCGAAAGGATTCAGAAGAGACATCCATGATCGCCTAGGTGACCCTGTTGGAGCCGTGGGGCTTGGGGAAAGCGCAAGGAATGTTGAGTTATATTGCGGCGGTTGAAGGTTTGGAATAAAGGCTACTGCTCACAGATGATGATGCGCCCACGTTGGTTTCATTCAGCTCCATGTCAGCCTCGTGTGTCTGGGGAACCCAGATTCCTCCCGCCCGCCCTTCAAACCTGAGTTCCATGCACCGAAAGCCAACTCATGTAATGCCCCCAAAGGCAAATTTCAAGTGTGCCGAATAACCAGCCGCGCATAGGTTTAAATCAGAACAGAGACTGTGAGCAGCCATTGTTACTGGATATGCAGACCCCGACATTTTTCAGGAACCTTGATGAGGTCACCCATGTTCAAGCATGCTAGCCCTCAGGTTGATATTATGGAATTGCAAGTCGGTGCCAAGTCGCAGATGTCCGGCACTGACATCACGTCGGTGACAGACGACCTCAAGATTTCGGGCTTTGGTTTGGCTTAGGAGTTGCGGGTTTCGAATTAGCTTAGTGGTTTGGGCCTATGGATCTAGGCTGTAAAGGTCGGGATGTACAAACCCTGGTTCGTTATTGAACTGACTATGTGGACTTTAGAGATTGAAGTTCGGGATGTAATGTCTAAGTAAAGGGTTAGGCAGAGCGGCTTAACGTGTGGGCTGTCGGGATTGGGGCTCTCCACACAACCTGTGATCAGTCCTGTGAATAAACCCCCAAACCTATAAGCCCTAAACCCTGAAGTGTTGTGTGTCGTGCAGCTTCGAAACGCTGAACACAAACCCAATACTCTAAGCCCTAAATAATCTCTGACTCCTAAACCCCTAAATCCTAGAAGCCCCGATACAGCAATCTATGAACACGAAAACCAAAGCCCTGACCCCAAAAGAGCTGCAGAGGCCACGGCCCATCCAGTTCTGGAGGATCCTCGTCCCGGTAAGCCTCCCGAATCAAAGGGTTTAGGGTTTGTAGGGCTCAAAGGGTATATAGGGCTTATAGGGTTTGGGGTTGAGGGTTTACCAGGACCCCCAAGTACTCTGAAAAGAGCACTTATGGTCCCTTAACAAAGGGTGCTTAGGCTATAGTGGAAGGTAGTTGGTGGGTCTAGGTATGTTGAGGGTTGATGGCACTCGGGGCTGATTTGCCACCCAAAACGGGGTTAACCTTTTGAATTGTTTTGGGAAGTTCGGATTATGCAGAAAGCTTCAAGGTTACCTACACAGCCACTAAGAAAGGCAATTCAGCACACTCAGATACCTGCAGGGATTTATAGTTTTGAGGCGTCAAAGCTTCGGGCTTGAGGGGTCAAGCGCTAGGCTTAGGGCCCACATACCTGACCTAAACCTTCGCCCACACAGCCCAAGCAACGATCGGGCCGAGGCAGGAGCTTTAGTTGTAGCAAGCCCGAAAACCAAAAGGGGTTTTGTAACGGTTCTATGAGGGATAGTAGAAAGGTTTCGTATAGGGGGTCTTAATGGTCTTAATGTCTTGAAAGTCCGGTGCCTGCTTGGCTGCAAACTCTCCTTGCTTGCCTGGCGCAGGACACCGGATGCTTCTCAAGTCGGGATCCGGCATTGGGTCTCCGGGACTTGACAGCACGCCTAAGCAAAACAGAAACCCTCAGGGACCCCTCAGCTTCCCGCCAGTTCCCTCCAGTATAGCCGAGCAACCCACTGCGGGACTCGTAACAAGCTCTATTAAGAGGTCCTCGGGGTCCTGGCTAGACCTAGTACCCCAGTTGAAGGGCGAGTTTGTGCATATCTTGAGCGGTCACGAAGGTAGAAAATTCAAGCCAGTGTCTGAAACAGGGACCCTCAAGAGATCTTAACACTAATTCAAGGTCCTCTATCATGTTTAAAGGAACCGTGTAGTTTAATGCTAAAAATCCTGATCCCAAACAACCACAGACCCCACATATGCCGGCGTTGCTATGCCAGTCAGCCAGGACTTTCTGCCACTCTGAAGACTTCAGGTGAAACCTGGGTAATGGCGATTGCATACGACTGTGGGGTTCGTGGTTCAAGCTTCAGATTCAAGGCTAGTCGTTAATTGGCAGAGCTCGGAACATTGCGGCCGTAAGAAAGTTAGAGTCCCACAGCCAATACAGGCCAGTCAAGTCTAGATCAACCTTTGTTGAGGTAGCAGGATCATGTATCTACGGTATAAGCTGTTAAAGCTGTTAGTGGTTCTGTGCAACAAAGGAAGTATGCCGTTGTAGTCCAGTGAATTACATCTCGTTGTAGATTATTATGGTCCCATATAAGCATTTGATAGCAACCGACAATGTACTAGATAAAATGTACGTCAATACTGTAGATTGCAATGACAAACATGGTACCTTTCGTAGAAACCATTGCCACTTCTACAGGCTTGTGTAGCAGCCCGATGATGAAAACCCGTGTTCCGAAACCCCGAAGTAAGAGGATCCATGAGTTCTAGTCCCTATCCAAGGCCAGGTTTGTAAATGACACATGCCAGTTAGGTTGTGCTGGTCATTGCGTTCCGCCTGAAGACAGCTCCTGGTTAACACTGGGGCTCTTAATCTCCGTAATAATGGAACCCCTGTTTCTCATTGAGCTCTTGACATGGATTCTTGGTTTTAACAGTCAGCACCTAAGGCTTGCTGAAATCCGGCTCCTAAATGATCGACGTGAAACCAACGGCTCATCAACTGCAACTCAGCCGATGACTAGAAGCAGCGCCGTCATGCCAACTCTGACTCCGATACGAGAGCCGCATAAAGCCCCCATTCATAGGCACGGTCTAGACCTGATAGCTACCCTCTATTGTAGCCTAGACACCCTCTTCGTGACTGTGACTTTGTCTATGCGTTGTTGGGGGTGGGTCCTTGTGGCATCAAAAACCTTTTTTGGCAAGCCCAGCCCCCTCCCCCCTCCGGGAGGAAGAGCAAGGACGAAGAGTACTGGGGTGCCCGCCAGTCAGATGGGACGATGTCTTCCATACGACACAGGATCTCGGAAGCAGCTGATGCATTCGGCTTCTACTCAGGTTTAGCGCATGGTTTCAGGTTGGGGGTTCTTTGTGGAGTTCAGAGAAGACCAGGCTTAAGCACAGCCATCATACTCAAAGTAACGAACTGACATGCTTCAGCACAGGGAATGGGGATGCTCCGAATCGTATGTAGTTGTCTAAGTGTTGTCAGGCAATGTCCGGAGCCAAAGGCTGAATCTTACCTCTTTTTAGGGTTTATATAGGGGCCGGTTTAGGGTTTAGGGTATGTATAGAGGCTTAGGGTTTAGATGAACCTTGCGCTGAACAATTCCTTGTCCCTCTCTTGATGACAGCCTCGCATGGTGCGTGGCTGGCATCTTGGTTTTGACAACATATAGCATATCCTATGCACCGAAATCGGTCTCCATATGTGGTGCAATGACGCGGTCGTCAGTCCTCTTCCCGCTAACCCCCGAAACCAGACCCCAAAAACCGCTAAACCCAAACCCCTAAGCACTGATATCAGCCCTGAGCCCTGTATCCAGAACGACTAATGTAGGGCCTTCATAATTAGAATAGGGTTTCGGGGGTTCCTCATTTCAACTGTAGTATAGTAATAATACCCCCAAACCCTATTCTAATTTCAAGGCCCCTGTGCCTACCTTTGGTTAGTAGGGACTGGAAGAATGGTAGTAATAGTAGCTATAATTGTACCCCATTCCTCCATTCCCTACTAACCAAAGGTAAGGCAAGGATATTAGGCCCCGAGCCTTAATCCCAAGGACACCACGGACTGTTAGTCTGAAGGATGACCCTTCCCGGCCTTGTGCTTGAGGACCCACTTGTGCAGGTAATCCTCTCGGTCTAACATGAAGGGTCTAAGGATTCGGATCGGGGGTTTTAGGGATTAGGATTGGGGGTTTTAGGGATTAGGATTGGGGGTTTTAGGGATTCGGATTGGGGGTTTTAGGGATTCGGATTGGGGGTTTTAGGGATTAGGATTGGGGGTTTTAGGGATTAGGATTGGGGGTTTTAGGGATTAGGATTGGGGGTTTTAGGGATTAGGATTGGGGGTTTTAGGGTTTGGGTTTGAATTCACAGCAGGGTTTGAAGGGAGGATACGTTATGGCACTATGAGATCGGAGAATGCCTGCTGGCTGAGTACAGGCGAGCAGTGTCCTTGACAGGAAGACCGAGCATGCAATTTCGAGAATACAACTATAAGCGTGGCAGGCGCAGTTTCTTCATCCATGGCGGCTGAGACCTTAATCCTGCACCCTCAACCCTAAACCCTACGTGACATACCCTTTATCCTACTCCCTGAACATCCCGAAACCATCCCTAACATCCACCCAAAGCGTGGTTGTAAGCCTTTGGAAAACAGCAATATAGAGATTGCCTGAACATGAATGGCAAGGTCTGAAACCACAAACCCTCAAGCCATGAGCTCTGAATCTTAATACATTTACAGCCTAAACGGATAAACACTGTTAGCAAAGACCATTGCAAATCTTACACAACTGATAATCAAACACCGTCGACGCGAAAGCACTCAGCACAAAAGAACCTCACCCAGGAGGGGGGGGGGGGCGCGGCAGTCACAAATCGCGAAACCTTATGTGCACTCTACACCTCTTTGCTTAAGCGATCAAAGAGCCCTGTACTCCAAACCCCCCAAGCAGCACTAAACCCTAAATTCGTCTCCTTGCAGACCTCTTGCGGGTTCCAGGCAAAGCGGATCTCGTCGAAGCCCTGGATCATAGATCCATGGTTTAAAGTTTGGGGCTTCTTATTAACAAGGGCCTTGTAACAAGGGGCTAACGAAGTTCCGAATGTTGAGTTGAAGGTTTATGACTGAGGTTTGGGGCTGGCCTTGCGAGGGAAGCAGGATTACAGTTCAAGCAGCCGCCTTCCTGGTCAATTGTGCAAGCAAAGTTGTCGGCTTGGGCTTTTGAAGAAGATTGCAGGGCCTTCTTGGATGGATATGTGCTTCGTTGACGTACCGTCGGAACTTCTGCGTGCCTTCTTTCCGGCGGCCATGGTCTTAGGAAGAATCTCTCCAATCGAAAACCACTGCAGCAACGAAGTGATCACAAACGTTCTCTTGTCCTTTGCAAAGAACGGGACCACGACAAGCCGCACACCGAAATCCTCACACAGTTCTCGCTTTCTGGCATCCCTGTCTTGTTGCATTCGGAAACTGGACGGGCTGCCGAAGTGAAAGTAGTTGTCAGGGTCGTAGTGCTGTTCTCCTTGGTACTCGAAAGCCAGGGACATTTCCTCGCAGTAGCCGTCGAGCTCTAAACCCCCCAGGAATTTGGGACGGGAGGAAAGAAACTTTGCCGGATTGAGAAGAAATTCGAAAATGTTGCGAACCTCTGTTTCGGTTCGCCAAGCCACGCAGTGCGGACACCAGCTGTTGTGAACAAGCACATGCGCTGCAGTTGTCTTCCATCTGTGCCTCTCTTTGCACTCCCAAAGAAGCTTTTGCTTGTTGTTTTTGTAGGTTTTGGCAAGACACTTTCCACCGAGTGATGCCGCATGTGCCTGAAGCCGCGCGAGACCAATTCGCCGGGATGCGTCTCTGCATTCTGGACACCATGTACCTTGCCGAACACTGTTGGCAGTTGCAAGCCATTCGTGGCCTGATCTGCATCTCCATCTCAACTTGAGTAGGCAGTTTTTGTACTCAGTTGCTAGACACTCTCCACCAAGGTTGGCCGCATGTCTGCGCAATGGCTCCAAGCCCACGGGCGCAGTACCACCACAAATCGGGCACCAAGTTCGACGATTCAGAACGCAGTCCGGTGTGGCTTGCCAAACATGGCCCTTGCTACATTGCCATGGCACTTTTACCATCACAGTGGAGAACCTAGTTGCCAAGCAGCGGCCACCGCGAGATCCCGCGTGTCTATGAAGGTCTTGCAGGCCACGTTTTTGTCGCACTGGCCCTGTACTAGAGCAGTCAGGGCACCAGGTTTTCATGTGCAAAACATTGTGCGCGGTCGCGCTCCATGTGTGCCCCATCTGACACTGCCACCGAAGCTTTTCGTTGATGTTCCTGACTTCTGCAGACAAGCATTTTCCCCCTCGCATTGTGGCGTGATTTTGCAGCCTCTGCAGAGAGACTCTCCTCTTCGCACGAGCGCAGCTAGGACACCAAGAGGCAGCGTTTAAAACACTGCGCGGAGTGGCATGCCACCTGTGGCCATGACTGCACTCCCACTCGACCTTCGTTTGGGAATTTACGTACACCTTCGCCAGGCAACCACCTCCCTTCCCTGCCGCGTGGGTTTTCAGACGTTGGAGCGATGCTTCCAGCTGCTCCAGTCTGTCGGCACTTCGAGTCGGTGGGCCAAGCTTTGTTCTGCCAGTTCTCTCAGACTTCGAATCGCTCTGTGTACACTGCCTGGACAGAATTCGCCCACAGCTCCCAACAGCCACGGAAAGGCTCAATAGGGCACACTGCTTGTGCACAGCAGGGGCGCTAAGACTGCTGCTCGAAAGCCGGTTCTGGCACCTGCCATATGGAAATCCCTTGGAATCGATAGCATTCGCAGGCTGCCGCAAGCTCAAAACAGGCACCCATGCAGCTGATGAAGGCAACTTAAAAGAGACTGAGAGTGAAAGACTGCCAGTCGACATCCCATGCGATGGCTCCTTCAGCACACATTCCAAGCAGACTTGAGTAGGAAAGCAGCGAAGGGTGCAAAGTGTATCGTTCACAAGTCTTCTGCTCCAGCGGCAATTACCTCGGAAAAGCAGTCTGCGAGAGAAGAATGCCAAGCGTTGCCACTCTTCTTCCAAGTTGACGGTTGCACGACGGGTCTGGATGCACAAATGGTCGAACGAAGCCGATCCGACCAGTTTGGCTACCCCCGCAACTCTCGAGTTCGAAGCCAGCTCAAGTGTGACTGCATACTGCTAGAGCTGACAAGTCACTGTCGTCAGATATGCATGGATCTTTGGGCTACGAGGACTACGACTACACACATGGGAACACGGACAATAAGCAGTGTCGTTGAATGTAGTTTGTCTTCAGAACCCTCGAATGGTTGTGCTATGACGCCGGTCTGCTATTCACTCATGAGCAGCTAGCTTTCTGTCAAGGATGCGCGGGATCACCGAGGAATTCAGGCTCTTGGCGTGGACTTCTGGGAAGTGGCCGATTGCTGTGACACACCGAAATCCTGCAGATAACAAAGGTCTGACGGTGGGTCTCACAACACCTCTTACCAGCTTCGCTCCCCAACCCTGAATCCACTGCCCTTGCCATGAAGAGCCTCGTCTGCATCGGGGAGGCAGAACTTGGCAAAGTGACCTCGGAAAGTGATCATGACGACCACGGGCCGTTGACAGTTGAAGGCTTGTGGGCGAAAGGTTTTGAGATTTAGAGCTTCGGCTTCGGGTTGGGAGGTCAACTCGAACTCTGCAAGTGTTGCTGAACTTCCAATAAGAGGGATTCATGTGTCAAACGAACGTTCCCGATGATGGACCACCTGCAGATGCAACGCTCCTGCTACTAGGGACCCCTGCAATGGCCGGCAGCTTCTTGACTCCCATGCAACAGCCATGTACCCGTACCCTCTGTAAAGAAACTAACTAAGAGACCGTACCAAGAACTACGGTATCTTCATGTGGGAGATTTCGATATGCAACCTTACGTATAGAAAATCCCGATCCCTAAACACCCTAACCCGTTTTGAATAAAGTATACTCGTCTCTCGACTGGGGACCCACAGTTTTGACTTCAAGAGGACCCAAAGACTCCCAAACTCCCTTAAGTAAGGGATATATGCACCCAATTAGGGAAGGGTTTAGGGTTTATAAGGGAATATAGAATAAAGTATATTCCTAAAATGGGGGATTGGGGGTGTCTGCGAACCATCCCCCCACGTGGACGAGCCGGGTCTGACGCCTCCCAGCGTCCAGCTGGTGAGGTCTGTCGCTGCCTGAAACGCGATGGGGCTTTCAAGTGGATGACTCCGCGTACCGTTGAAGGTTTAACTCAAGGCTTGACGGTTTCCATGAAGCTTAGTGAGAAGAGTTTGATGCGCAGTATCACCCGGGTATTCAGCCCCTTACGCTTTCGAGCCGAAACCACGCACTGACATTGCATCAACACCAGATCGACCGGTGAACAACTCAGATTGCCATTATATTATAGATCACAATGTAACCATGACCTTACTTACTAAAATGACTGCTGGGAACTACAAAGCTGCTGCTGTGATTCCCGCTTCTGCTGCCATTCTCATCCTCCAGCTCCTTTGCAACATGCCTCCACATCCTTCCCCACAAATACATAGCCAAAGACCTGCTCCCTCCGCCCCCACTAAACCTTCAAGCCCTCATGATCAAGCCCTAATTAAACCCAAAGCCCTCAACCCCAAGGACCCAAACAAAGTCCCCTGACCTGGACCCTCCGAGACAGAAAAAAACGCGACAGCCCGGGCCTTCGGCGTGAAGAAGATGGCCTTCTCCTCGTCCGTGAGGGTCGCTACAGGCCTTCCGCGGGACAAGATGAAGTCGAGAATCTAGAACGTAAAGAGGAGGGCGCATCCGAAAAACTAGGGCTACCCCGCTTATAGAGATCAATGAGCATCCTAGTCCTACTACTTACGCTCTGCATTGAGGTGCCTTGCTTGATGGCGAAGCCAGCCTCCACCCATGCGTAAACCCAAAGCAATGAACCCTCATGGCCCTAAACTGAAAGCTCTTATTCAGAGTTCGCAACTGAAGGCGTCCACCCCAACTGTTCGTAAAGCCAAAATAGGCACCCCAATACAAAGCCGCAACGCATCCGTGAACAGTCCGCCAGCTTCATTAACGACGAGACTAAGCGAGACACTAAGAAGCCTGAACACAAACCTCTTGGTACCAGCAATGCAGGGCTTGGGTTCGTAATCAACCAGAAACGAAATTACGAAAATACCGCCCTATTACTGTAAGTGAGATGTCAGAGCTCCTGAATCAAGCACCTACGCTACCTACATGTCATACAATCCCTGAAAGCCTAAAAATCCTAGAAGCCTCCCAACAGCCTTCTAGCCCCCCCCTTAAACCTCAACCCTAAACCTTAACCCCCCGCCCCTGCGAGGTGTGCCGCCCTGATCCTCTAAGTTTGTTGGGCCTGGGCTCTTCAGGCTCTTCGACTTCCACCTGCGAAGGCTTCGTGAGCTTTTCTTCGGCTTGAGGGTTTAGGGTTTGGGGTCAGGGTTTAGGGTATAGGGTTTAGGGTTTGGTATTGGGTTTAGCGTTTAGGGTATAGGTTTTGGGGAGTAGGGCTGCAGGGTTTAGAGTTTGGGAGCTTTAAAGGCTCTGAATCAGGGGACTTGGGAAGTAGGGCTTCAGTTTCCATATGCTTTTCCAAAAAAAGGCTGTAGGGTTCTGATACGGTGTTTCGCTCTTAAGGATCTAGAAACCTCGGAAATAGGTACATAAGTGATATACGGCAGCTGTAGTTGTTGGGACTGATAGCACCAATTGAGGCCCTTGACTCTCAATGTAGGGTTCCTGCTTCAGGGGTCTGGGGTTTAGGTCTGGAGCTTGGGGCTTAAGGGTCGAAGAGTTTAGGGGCTTCAGGTACGCTGATGGCAGTTCGGGGATCAGCACGAAACGCCTCGGCCTGGTGCTTGGGTGCTAGGACTTCGTCGCTGGGAGGTTTTGGTGGCTCCGGGCTTGGGGTCAAGGGCTTTAGCTTGAGGCTGAAGGATGGGGCTGACCGCGCAGTCATCCGAGGTCTAGCTCTCCAAGCACCCAGTAAGTACAAACTTTGGGACTTTTGTCCTTTGTCCGGCAGTTGTGTGATTATCAAACCCTAAGGGTCCGAGTTAATAATCATATACTGTAAACCCAAGTACCTACTTATTGGGTCCTTTGGACCCTTAGGTAAATGTTGAGACCGTGGGTTTAGGTTTAGGGACAGTGAAGTTTAGCAAGGCGCGGGGCTCCAAGGATCAAAGGTGAGTGTCGGTTTTGCTTGGCGGATTTAAGCCTGGAGCTTACCCAGATAGTCTCGAACTTGCAAACCCTCTTCCTCTAATCCTGCGCCGTTAAGGGAAGAGCAGGGAGCAAGTGGAGCAAGTACGCCCAAGCCAAGATAAAGAATCCCTCCCAATTACCTCAAGCTACGTTCCTTAGCTGAGGGGTAAGAGCGCGGAGGGTTTAAGGAGACTGGAGTTGGGGCTTGGGGTTCAGCAATTTGGAGTTTTGGTATTACATTGCTGGAGTAAGCCTGAACAGTCGAACATGCAGCCGAACCTTCCAGGAACATCCCTTCATGAGCTAGCCAGCCCTAAATTTCAATCGTTACCACCTATCGGCAAGAACGTCTTCACTTAAAGAATCAGTGAAGGCAGGAAGCAGGGTCAAAAGGTTATCACTGTTTTTGAAGCATTTGTACGTATAACTTTCAGCCTTATTCATCGAAATCCCCTGGGCCATTCAAGCACCAACATGCCTTCTTCTCCTCTTCTTCCTGCTTCACCTCCTCGCAGGGAAATATTGGGTGCAACCGTAGTGCACTTCACCTTCAAGACCCTGAATTATATAGTAGAGAAAGATGAAACTTTTCAAGATGGTTTTGGTGGTTTCAAAACCATAACTCCCGTACATATGACAACATCACCAAATACATAGGGCCCCACATTATACACATCGGCAAACGACGAGATTGCCAGACTTAGGTCAACTGCTCGATAGTCCGCAATCGTTGGCTGCTTAACTAGGGAACTGCCCGTGTGGAGCAGCCCTTGTTTGCTGGAACAGCTCCCATACCGCTAAGTCAGCGCGGCAAGTAAGCGGCTAAACCTATAAACTCTAAACCGGCAAGGAAACCGGCGGCATACACTTTATGTCCGAAAGCCTGCGTCCTTAAGTGGCAGCATCAGACGGTGCTTCGTAACTCCAACGCCCCATGCCCAAAGGCTCCAACATGTGGTCTCAGCAGCAAGCGGCCTAAACTCAACAAAATGTAGTTCCTGAGCTGCGCGGTATCCCTAAGACTCCAGTAATCCCAAAGCAGGTGCTACCCATAATAGACTTCAGACCCCAACACGTGGGTACTATTTGTATACCCGGACTCTTAGGAGACTTCCCGAGCAGCGGCTTCCCGGCCTCCAGCTTCACCTGCTTTTGTTATGGGGGGCAAGGCGGAGCTTCTCACAAATTCGCTGGTTTTTTGTTTGATGGTTCGTGGGTAGGGTTTAGGGTTTAGGAGTTATAAGTGCAAATAGAAGCCTCCATTATGTACGTTACAAATTTTGCTATGCTACTTAGAACCCTACTTACAACTACCCATGAGCCTCCAAGTCAGCTTCTATTTTTTCAACCGGACATTACTGAACCCTTTTCCTCCGCTACAGCAGCTAGGTGGCTTCCTGGGTTTAGAGTTCAGCGTTCGTTGGGCTAAGGGTAGGCCGAGTAAGAAGCTGAGGCTGAGGCTCTGTTGTACAAGGTTTAGAATGGGTATGAAGGGCTGCATGGGTCGAAAAAACTGGAGAAATCTCAAGTCAAGGAGCCGAACATTTCCTTGTTGGAATGCTATGTTCTGCTATAAGAAAGCTGATTGCAAAAGCAACAAAAGCATAGCTTGACTTACTTAGTCCCTCGATGCCCTCGAACACAACCGACCCAAAACCACATCCTCCCTATTTCCCATGGTCGGGGCTGGGCTTCTGAGACACTGATACACGGTTTGGGGGTACCTGTGGATCCAACCATCTACTGCCCTAAGGACTTATAGCCTGTATTCATGGGTCGTGACTACCTGCTGCGTACGGCTTGGAGTCACAGGCTGGGTCTATAAGTCTTAGACCATTAATCGGGGCATCGTGGCTTCAAACAGAATGGTTTGGCATCGGTGACACTGATCCAGCTTGTGACCACACACCAATGAAACGTTCCCAATGGATCCATGAATCGAGAAGACGATATTTGTTGTATCCCTTATCCAGCGAAGGGGGTATTCATCAACTGCCCACATGGAACCTGTCGAATCCTGCCACAAAAATACACTGCTAAACCCCATCGCATCTTTGTATCGCACGCACGACAGGTCCAAGCAACAATGCGGGCCTGCACACACAACCAAACACTCGGACCAACACTTGTCTTGAAGCTAGTAAAACCTGACTCTTGCCACAGAACGAACAGAAGGGGGTCCTCATAGCTGGCAGTCACGCATACTAGTTACTATATAGAACTAAACTCTAACTTATCAGTTCTGATAAGTCTCAACTGCAGTTTTAATACCGAACACTAGACGAGACCCCAAACTGTAGCACAGGGGCCTCTAAGGATGAACACAAGGTTTTGAGGCGTTTTAAAATATTTTTACAATACAAGATATCCCTTGGGAATATACGAGGTACTGGCTATAGGCCCCAAAACACCAACGCTGTGACAATTTTCGCCTCGCCCTCCATCTTCACGTCGGGCTTAGCCTCTGTCTGCTCCTGCTTGACCTCACCTGAGAGGAGTGAGAGAGAGAGAGTGAGACTTTCCGATGCTGAACCCACGACCGTCAAGTAATTATTCGTCTGTATTGACCACGACATGCTGAGTAAGCTTTGGAGGGGTGAACCCTTCTGCAGTGCTTTCCTCCGGATGGGCGTAGCCTTGGGCCTTACACCTCAATTCGGAGGAAGTTTCGCAAAACGATTCCTCTCTGCCCTCGATTTTAGGGCTTCCAGGTCTGGGATTCAGAGAATATGGGGCGGGTTGGGGCTAGGGTTTAAGGTGGCTTCCCAAATAGCCTCAAGCAGGCTCGGTAGCCTCGTTGTCGTCCAGCCAGTTCTGCAAGGCTTGCTTGGAAGAGGACAACCTCCCAAGACCCTGGTCTGTCGGCTGCCATTTGTGGGCCGTTTTGGCTGGACCAAACAAAACCTCTGTTGCTCACGACCGCAAGAGCTGGAGTAGGGCGTCGCAGCTACTGGGGTCTTTCATATTGTTGAAGAAGATCAATGCAGGCCGCTTGCCGAGGATGCGATCCTTGTATGGCCTGAACTCCGCCTCAATGAAGGTGTTGGCAACCTCTTTGTCGCAGAGTAGAGTCAGGTATCGAGTAAGCTTCCAATTTTCCGAATTTTGCCCAAGTCCTCACTCCTTGCAGAGACCAGGATTTGCGGGTTGCGGATAAAGGTACCATCGCCAACCGCCAACCCGCACATGAACCATCCTCTCTGCAAGAGACTCTTCCCTGCAGTCGCCCTGAACAACCACTTTCAAGCAGGTTCCTTTAGAAAAACGTGACCGGCAGGCAACTTTAAGCCACACACTAGTCTCTAACGAAGCCCGAAATGTTCACGTTCCGGCCGTACTGCAGAATCAATGAATCAGGGTGCTTAGTAGGTAAGTACGGTAAGGCCGAAAGTACCTTCCTAGTCTATGGTTTTAAGCGGATCTATGTATCATAAGCGAGCAGCGATGCAGAGATAGATGGAGAAAACTCTGGATTGTAGCATTTTTTATGCCTAGAAAACATGGCAACCAAGAGCGCTTAACCCCTCTCCTCCAAGGGGGTTCCAGCACGGGCTGGCTGAGGCCTAATTGTAAGGCTGATGGCTTCCCAATTACAAATTACAAAGCTTACAGATCAATTGTAGCTACCTAGCTACCTACCTAGCCACCCGCCTTATACAACAAAAACCAACATAACCCTCTTCATCAAGCCCAAGCCCAGCCAGAAAAATTCTTACATGATCAGTATTCAATTCCTCGAAACTGTACAACTCCTTCCTCGAGAGTTTTGTCATCCCACAAGCCTAAACCCTAAAAGCCCTGTACCCCTGAAGCCCTAAACCCAAAAGCCTATGGTCCTCTGAGGCTTGTGCCGGTAGGCGGGGCGGCCTCCGTAGCCTGGCCGAATGTTTCTAGGGCTCCACTTGAAGGTTCATGCGTAGTTAGAAGTAGGGTCATAAGTCCCTTACAGTAGTATGGGCTATACCTATAGTTATCCTACTTGTAACCGTACTTATAAGTAACCATGAACCTCCAAGTAGCAGCGTTCAGTAATAGCCCAGGGGCCTGGGGGTGGAATATAGTATGAATCTGATGTTTTGGGTCTGGCAGCCTACGAGGTTACAAGGGCTAGGCCCAAGGATCATATACTCTCCAAAATCCTAACCTACATAACTACTATCCTAAAACCGAGTGCCGAATTATTGGGTCCTTGGACCCTTGGGGCAGGGTTTTGGGCTGCAGGGGTCTGGTATTGGAGGTGTCGGGCTCGGGTTTGTTGAAAGGATTCCGGGGGTTCAGAGGCTGGGTGTTGGAGGTCTGAAGGAATTGAGCCGCAGTGGTTTATGGCTTGGGGTGGAGCATACTGCGGTTGGCAGGTGAATGGTGTATAATGTAGGAACCTGACTAAGAAACCTTGGGCCTTTAGTAGGGTTCCTTATATGAATCCTACTATTCTGGGGTTATGGGCCCAGGGTTTCTTAATCAGGTTCCTACATTAGGGTCAACTCTGCAGACTTATGATTGTGGGGTTGCTGACTTCTGAAGGGTAATCCCTTTACAGCAACAGCGACTGCACACTTGTACTGTGCGGCTATAGTTTTCCAGAAACGAACGGACTGGCGCTGTCCTGGGGAGCGAACGAAAGATAAAGCCGATTTCAGAAAATCAGGGACCCTAATAACCTAATACAGACCCCTCGAAAGCAGGATCTATGCAATGGACCCCCAAACCAGGTACCCTTTAATGTGTAGAAGCGCCCATGGTAGCCCCCAAACTTGGGGATTAGAGCCAGCCTCATGCAGGTTGAGCTTTAGGGCTGAAGACGTTTAACACTTAGGGTTACAAGGCTGAACGTTTCGGATTTCGGCTTTAGGCTTAAGGGTTTAAGCTAAGTCTCGGATCAAAATTGAGGGCTCGATTCCTGAGGATGGTGGTGAAGAGCATCTATGTAAAGGAGCAGGGGACGGACATAGAAAGTAGGGCAAGGAGTGAGATAGCTATAGCCAGAAGCCGAATATGTCCTGTTCGCGTACTAATGACCCTTATTTACTAAGTCCCCTCCCTGACTCTTGAATTGAACAAGAGCCGGGCCGATGCACTCTGACTACGGTTGAACTCCTGAAGTTCGCAAAACCAGGACAGACGACAGACCCGAAACCTTGGATGACTCATCAAAGGCCAACAAAATTCGGCCTCGCAGCCCGCGACCCACAAGCTGCAAACACGGTCGGTTTGCCGACAGTGCGGGTCCATGCATTCAAGTCAACGAAAAAAGCTACTGCATGCGTGCATATGTATGCATGCCTACATGCCTAGCTAGCTGGGATAAATACCTGCAGAGGCCCGTGACGGTGTATGCATCTCTTCGTCAACCATGCCGCCCAGTGGAGCTCAATATCTCTTAACCAAGGTTCGAGCGTTCAACAAAACCTCGAAAAGCCAGGGTCCACACACCGTAAGAAACACCACAATGAACGACCGGATTTTAGTTCCATGCTTCACAGAACTCCCCCAACCGCATACCTGGCCTGCACATCCATGGGCACAGCCTCCCCGGGAGGTGCGCCCTCCGCCGGCGGCGGCGGCGCGCCCTCTGCGGGCGCCGCAGGCGCAGCTGCGGCGTTAGGGTCGATGGGGTTGCCGTCGGGGCCGATCTCGATGACGATAGCCTGTGCCTGGAGGAAGCGGGCTTGGTGACCATATATCTGTTGCTTCGCTTGGGAGTTGTGTTGTACTGTTGTGGGAAATTGTGGAGGGCGGCAGGGCTCAATTAGTAATTAGTAGCTCTGCCTATTCGCCGGGGCTATCTCTACAAAGTTGCTCTGTCGCAGCTCGGGATAGTCGCTGCTAGGATTAACGAAGTTCCGCCGGGTATGCCCGAAAACACAAGCCGTACCGTCCTAAACCCTCAAGGTCTAATTACGGCAAAGCTTGTTCCTCCTCTTTACTAGGCCCTGAAACCCTGGGATAACCCATATTTCTAATTCCTAAACCCTGCACCCAAAACGAAGCCCCGAACTCACTTCGCCCTCTAAACTCCGAAGCCTAATCAAACCATAAACCATGAAGCCGAAACCCGGCAGACCAAATCCCAACCCTACGAATCCTATGTCAAACCTCAGAGTGGGGGCTTGGAGTTTTGGACTTTCTTACAGCACTTCATTCAAGCTGCCACAATAAGGCTTTCCTCTAAATCATCTATGTCACTTCCTCACACCTCAATAAAACCTGGAAGCTCCTCCCAAAATTTCAGAAAGGACAAAATCATCAACCGAAAATTCATGATTCATAAACCGAAACTTCGGATTGAAATCGCACGACCGTCAACATCACTGCTAAAACTCAAAGCACGTCCATGGACCTTGACTAGTAAGGGCCGAGTATATTCTCGGCCAGTCATAGAACGCACCTGCTCCTGCGCCAGGAGCTGTGCCTTTACTGCCTGTGCAGGCCGTGGGATTGACCCTAAACCCTAAACCCTAAACCCCTAAACCCTAAACCCCTAAACCCTAAACCCCTAAACCTGAATGAACAAACGGTGTGTCAGTAGTTCGCCTGTGCATTGGGGATGTCGTCTCTCGGGGACCGTATATATGGAATACATCCCTACCCATAGGCCCCAAAGTAGTTCCTTTTTGGGATGACCTTATAGAGTTCTAAATATGAACCCCAAAAAGGAACTACTTTGGGGCCTATGGGTAAACCCCAAGCTCCAAATCCGAACTTGTCGTCTGTTCTCTTTTTCTAGGGTTGAGAGCAGTGCGCCGACTATGGTGCCGTCAAGGACACCCCTTCATCTACCGAAACGCCGCGATCGCCCACACCCGAAAGGCTCTGAAACCCCAAACCCTTACACCAGTAAGAATCCCATCGCCTGCTTGATATATATATATATATGTATATATATATATATATATATACAGGAATATTTTTGGCCAGAACTTAAAACCTAAACATGCCAAACAAGACGTGCTGAATCCGAAATCCTACGGCCTCAAAAGGCAATCCGGCAATCCTCACCCTTGAACCCTGAGCACGAAACTAACTAAGATCACTATGAAGGATGTTGAGGATAATCCAGGACCACGAAACCAAAACTACTGTAAGATCCCTCACACAAACCATATCATGCCGAAGCAAAAACACAACACCCTGTACAGCCCCTCTAAGCCCTTGAAACGTACTCCTGATTCAGCCTTCTAAACCCTCTCTGAAATGACGAACATTAAACACAAGTCTACAAAATAACTCAAAATAAACTCTAAACCCATACATGGACCCGAAATGCTACAACTTGCAAAAAGTCCCGGCGGTACTTGTTGTCCATAAGCTTTTCACTAGGCTCCGGTTCCCTGAATTACAGATTTAGCCTTCTAGACCCTCTCTGAAAAAACGAACATGAACCAACGCCACACAAAAACTCAACCTAAACTCTAAACTCACACATCCATCTGGCACAGTGAGCCACAGAGACCGTGAAAAAATCCCATACACCCTAAGAAGGTGCAAGCTACAAAAAGTCCTTAGACAACTCGGGCCTCTGCTTGTGCCATCGCCTCGGCCTCCGAAAAGGGCCCGGGAAAAAACGGCTTGGGTTCGGCTGTTCGTTTGTTAGGGTTTAGGGTTTAGGGTCTAGGGTTTAAACTCAAGGTTTATAACGGCTCAGGGTTTAGGGTTTCTATCAGGGTTGCTGTTCTATGTTGGTTTGATGTGTGTTGGCGCTTTGATCTGTTGAGCTGCATTTTTGAGATAGCTTGCGTGGTTTCTTTACGCCGTTGACTTGCTGAACTGTGTTGCGTGTTCTGTGTTGCTTCCTTGTGTTGTGACTTGTTAGTTCTGTTCGAATCTCTGCGGGTGGGAGAGGAATGTGCTTAGAAGTTTAGGAGCTGTGGGTTTAAGCTTAGGGGTTGAGAGATTTAGGGCTTAGGAGTTAGGGCCAGTTAGGGCTTGAGGCTTTGGGTTCTTTTCTGCTTTGGTATTGCAGGCTGAGTCCAGGATTCCGAGTTGTGGGTGCAAGTATAAGGTTCTGGGAGGGTGTAAGGATCGGACCGTAGGTAAGAGGTTCAGGGTTTGGGATTGAAGGTTTAGTTTGTGGCTAAGAGATTCGGGCCCTGAGGTACGGCTCGAGGAGGGTTCAAGCATGCCTTGTCTGGGGTCCGGGGCTTCGGGTCTTCTGCTTTCGGGCTTGGCTTTGGGAGGACCGTGAAGAGCCCTTGACCGTTAGGGAATCGGTTGAATTCGCCAGTTAAGGGCTTTAGCTTCGTTTAGGGAAGCCCTTCTCACCCACCAGCCGAGACACAAATAAATGCCTCTGTAAGACCTCTACAAACCTATGGCTTGTAAACTTCGGATAAAGACCTTACCCTGAGGATGCACGCATGTTTTCTCTGGCCTTGCAATACCTTTACTGTAAGTATACAGTATATGTAGGTAGGTGGTAGGTACACAGTACGTGGACCGTCAGGGTTGTAAAACCCTGAACCCTAAATCCTAAACGCTACACTCACAGCCGACACCCTCTCCCAAGCACCTGCGCGCGTGCCAGCGCGTCAGCCTCGGCTTGCCTTCGGGCCTGCCGCAGTACCCAAACCGAATCACCGAGCTGAAGCAACTCGCTTCTAAACCCAGAACCCCAACTAATTCCTAAAGCCTATCATCGCCTACTATTCTCTGCGGGGCCGATCAACCATAGAGGCTATGTGCATCAAAGTATTTGCTAGACCCAAAAACCCCGAGGGCCAAGCCTAGACCCTTTAAAGGAACCCTATTCTAATATAGCAGGCTCCTTACTGTAATTACTTGGCATGCCCTTTCCCCCGCGCTCCTCTTCGAGCTCCCTCTCGCGAGCACGCGCTTCGCGCTCGCGCTCTTTTTCCGCCTGACGTGTTGCTGGGTTTTTGGTTTATGTAGGGCTTTATCCAGAGGCCCCAAAGTAGTTCCTTTTGGGGGTTACCTTATAGGATTCTATATATGAACCCCAAAAAGGAACTACTATGGGGCCTCTGGGTATGGGGTTACGAGGTAAAGTTTCCGATTCAGGGGTTTATCTCCAATTCCGGGTGGGGGAAAATTGGCTCCAAACTCAACCTCTCCCACCAGGAGCCAAAACAGCCCAAGTCTTGTATTGCTCGCCTTACGGACTACAAGATCCTGCAATAGGACCATGGGCAGGTTACGTGAAGCGATGCTTTCCAAAGCTAGAGCAGGCGCCTTTCGGAGTTTCCACTCCTCATCCAGCTTCAGCTGCTTCTCTTCCCTGGGAGATGCGCAGCACTGACACTGATGTCGGGTAGCTTCATTCAACTTGGGTTCCTTCAAGCATTGAACCCCACGTCTTGAGCTGCTGCAAGGCTTCGTCAGATTACTCAGACGACACACACCTATAGAAAACCTTCCATATGCGACTTGCGCACCCAGAGAGACTTGAGATGAAAACAACACTTTTCCATACCTACAGGCCGCAAAGGCTTGACGTCGCACTGCCATGTAAGCCGGTCTCTGCATGGCCTTGACCCAAAATCCAAAACCGACCCGCCTAAAATGCAAGGCATCGTAAGAGCCCCGCAGCAGCTGCTTGTGGACAATCTCTTTGAACTCTGCGGGTGGCTCACCCATGACGACCTGTTCGGAATAGCTGACCCCCAAGAAGAAGTTCCAGTTGTGAGACTTACCTGTGTAGCACCATTCTGTAGCATGACCAGCTTTGTGGCTAGGAGCCTATCAACAGAAAATACGGTATCCGGCAAAAAAAATACAACAATCTAGGGTTGCACGAATGGGGGTTTCGGGTTCCGGGTCTACAGTTTAGAGATGGGTTCTTGGATATCGATCTTTATATTTCGGGGGGGGGGGGGGTAGATGTGATGATTTTTGGATGGAGCTTTGCTTCCAACGAGGCCAATGCCTCTGATCGACACTACATGGCCTGGTAGTTACTCAAGTACTGAGAGGAACAGGGAACTTAGTACGGAGCGTTCCAAGCAGGGCAACCATAGGGGCTTAACATACCTCCTTAGAACTTATAACAGACTTCCTTCGTCCCCCGAAGAGTCTCTTGAGCATGATCTCCTTTTAAGGGAGTTTGCTCCCCATGGACCCTCGTATGCCGGGTCCTTAGAACAACCCTATTCGTGGCCTTACTTTGGGCCTGATGCAGATGGACGTGGAATACAAAGACTGCAGGCCTCGGCGACGAATCTCGTTTTGCCACTGCACCCAATTTGTACTGGCATGGTTCGCTTGTTCTGTCCATCGAACGAGGAGCTATCCTTAGCTTGCTTGTACTGCTCCGTGCTGATATAGCTCTGTTGAACATGATGGCGAGGACGACGGCATGACGCCTGCTGTTGCTCGCAGTCGCCACCGAGATCATAACCCAGAGCCCCCAAGCCCAAAACCGCAAAACCCAAATCCTCAAACACCTTTAACCCGAAACCCTCAACCCAAAATCCTTGAACCCCCAAACACCCTGAACCGAACCACTAGTCACTTTACTATTACTGTTACTCTTACCATTACCATTACTATTTCATTACTATTACCATTACTATTACTGGTTGCTACTGTCTGCAGTGATGAGCATGTGCCTGTGCGACCATCTTGAAGCCTGGTCTTTTAAAGCGTCGGAGGAGCATCTGCCTCGCAGCTCAGGGTTTCTCTAAGGGTTCTTCTAGGTTTCGATTGGCGTCATCATTAGTGTTCCGCTCAGGGCTTCTTCTAGTTGTCTATTGGGTTCTTATTGGGGTTCCGATAAAGTGGTCTATTCGTCTGTAAAAGTTCCATGCGGGGTTCTAGCGGGGTTCGACATGGACTCTGAACAGATTGCTATACCAAGGGGCTCCATAGGGGCGTCTTGACATGAGAGTTCCCTTGGGTGCCTCTGAACGGTTAGCAATTTTTTGGGTCTTAAATGAACAAGCTCCACTTTTTTCTGAAACTCTCAATGCAACGGAAGGCAACACGAATTGAAATGAAAACCGAGAGCATCGGCTTCAAACCGCTGTTCAACGATGCACCCTAAACGGAGATCCCTAAATGCAATTATTAAAGCCACCAAACCCTGAACATGAAACCCCAAAGCCCGTAAACCTAGCACTCGATGAGCTTTGTCCGAAAATCCGTGAACCCAAGAAGCCTAATGCCTCAAACGCATAACTCTACTCAGTATGCCCAGCCAGTATACCCAGTGGGATTCCTAGCATGACCACACTATTACAGGCTAGCGGGCCATTTTGAGCCTAAGGGCCACTGATTCATGAGCTCGGGATACGGTCAAAAACTGAAAGACTGAAAGGTTGTCGGAAAAGAGTGTATTTCGAGTACAGGTGGTACCTGCGCGACACGACAGCTCTTGTGGATATTTTCTTGACTGTGCTGAACGCTTCAATTTTCAGGGTAGCGCAGACCCAGGAGTCATAAACCACTTTTGGTGACACACTTGGAATCTTCATGTCTTGCGTGGTCAATCTGCTCGGAAGCTTCTCTGCACGAGACGCGGAGCCCTTATATTTAACCCCATGCTCACCAGAGTCGAAGACTCCATACTCGCAGCGTTTGCCAGTCTGCTCGCTGTAGAAAAGCCAGCTTCTTCTCGCTGCCCCAGACATGCCAGTGCGCGCAGGGCTCGAAGTCTTCAGGCTTCGTCTCTGTTCGAGATGCCAAAAATATAACTTCTGAAAATCCAAGCGATCATAGTATTGAATGCCGCACCTTAAACCCTAGAGCCCGAAACCTAAAACCCAAACAAACCTTGACCATGCCCTAAACTGGCATGGATTGGATCAATCTTCGGGCCTAACTTACAGGTTCGGGGGACTTTGGAAGTGGGGATGGAAGTGCTTCAATTGTGGCTCAACTTTGCTAAGTCCCCGATCCCTTAAGTAGGGCTTTGGGTTCGAGGCTTAGATTTCTAGACACGCTTCCCTAAGACGCCTTCGCCGACTGGACAACTACTGGCTTCAGAGAATTAAATGGGGAACTTAGCCTCAACCCAACATAACAAATTACAATAAAGCTCCTGAATTAAGGAAAACTGAACCCTAAACCCCAAACTCTAAATCTTAGCACCAAGCCCTATACCTGAGAGCCTCAACCCTACACCTTCCAGCCGAATCCTAAACCATCCTAAACCTTAAAACTTAAACTCACCAATCCTAAGTCCTAAATCTCAAGCTCTCCCCCTAAAGCCGATATACCCTTATTTGAATGCACCTGGTTGTCTGAACCCCCTGCATTGGATCCACCTCCTCAACACTGAACCCTAAACCCGAAACCTGAAACCCTAACCCCACCCCCCCCCGGCCTCTCTTCCTTGAGAAGGTTCGACTTGACCTCCATGACCTCAGGGCTTTGTCCAGGGGCCAGAGGCGGCTAAGGCAAATAGGACTCAATAACGTTTCTAGAAGGGTTGCACAGTATACCCAAAGACCTTCTTCGAATTTCGAAGGCCCCTCTATTAGGCAGGCCTGGGAAGAAATCTCTGTAAGCAGGACGAACCTCTTTGAACCCGGATCTTACGTACGTACCTAGAGCCTAACCATCTATTCTCGAAAGCTGAAAGCCCAACAACAAAAAAGACACGAAATCTGAGCCCTGAACCGCCTATTGAAACCTGGACCCTTAAGTGCACCCTAAACCCTAAACCCCTAAACCCTAAACCCTTGAGAACCCCAAACCCAAACTCTCCCAGCGCTTGACGTCTAACTTGTCTACTTCGAAGATTGAGCCCATAACATGCAACCGACTCAACCTGGCCCCTCTCCAACACTAAACCCGAAATCCCAAACAAACCTCGAAACCCTGCGAAAACACAGCGTTTTTGGACAATGACATCATGATTGAAAAAACTCTTCCGGACAAAGCTCCCAGATCCCTTCGATTACCCCGCTTTTCACCCATTCAAGACTATTCGCTCTGTGAATCCTAAGCAGTATCCCCTTTATCAGTGATTCCGAACCCCAGAACCTCAAACCCCTCAACCCTCACTCCTGTTCCCGCAAGTCTCGAACTAAACCCTGCAAAAGCCCCAAAGCCTTAACCCTCGACATCCAAATGCCAAACCTAAGGCCCCGGATTAAACCCACAAGAGCTAATTAACGGCCTTATCCCCTGATCGAAAGAATTCCCAACCCCGACAACTCTAAAACCCGAAGAGCCCGAAACAAAAGGCTCGCCGGGACCCGGGCCACGTAGCTCCGCGGCTGTGTGGGGGCTACAGTGCTTAGGATCTTCCTCACCTGAGGAGATGTGGTTTGGTTGGCATGGACTAGAGCTTCTTTATCAGATTTTCTTCAGGCCAGCCTGAAGTATGCTCTGTGTGAGCCGCCCTGAGCTGTCTGGATGAATCTTCAATTTGGTTGTGCCCGCTTGTGAATGCAGGGACCGTAGTAGGTATGCTAGGGTCCAAACATTACCGTGGAGATACTGTTATAGCACGGCATAGTCATAGTGGCCCAACCTGAAGCCCCCAAATCTAGACCCCAAACGCTTTAAGCCAGTCCTAACAACCACCAAGCAAGGCGGTCTGGAACCCCAAAAAAGTAAAAAGTGAAGTAAAATGTGGCACCGATACTCACAAGCCTGTCGAGCGAGCCAGAAGCTGTAAGACCGCGACGCTCCAGTCGTCCAGCAACGGGAGACCGGTCTGAAGATCTGGCTTATCCTTGCCCAGCGCTTGGTAAGGAAGGTTAGAAGTAACTTAATAGGAGTTCGTTATGAGAGCTGATAACTACAGTGAGCCTACCGATAACCTACTTGCTAAGCCTCCTGATCTTTTTGAGTGCTCTGAATGGGTTTTAAGCAAACGGCTTCAGGGTTACAGGCTTCAGGCTAAGGTGCAGGGCTTGGGCTTGGGAGTGAACTAGCGATTTAGTCTGAGATGACCCTGGCTCCCACAACACGCTTCAGTCAGAACTCTAAATTTTAAAACATCTTAATCCTAAAGCCCTAAGTTCTATGATTCCAAAATCGAAATCCAAAGCTCTACACCACCCCCTCTGCCATCGTTGTCGTGGCCTTGGCCTTCCGAACGGATCCGCACAAAAACATAATCAGAAGAAGGTTTGGCCATCATTCAAGCCCATATCTCATATCATTTAAATTTAGGCTTCTATGTGACAGGAAGAAGGGAGATTCCAAGTCAGATTGAATGCCGGTTCGGGGCCACGTTCAATCTTTAGACGAGTCTCGAGTTCAGGAGGAGCTTCGGGTTTCAGAATCTCCAACATGGTTTAGGGATTTAGGGTTTAGGGTTGTTTGTTGGGGCTTATCTACATTCCCTTTAGAAGGGAAGCAGCAACACAAATTCTTGGAGATGTTTTGAAACTTAGAGGCCAGCTTCCCATTAGAGTGGTGCACACTGTGACAGGATCGTCTAGGGTTTAGGGCTTAGGGTTTAGGGAGTGCTGTTTGGGGTCCAGGCTGTGGCTGGAACAAGTGGCCTGAGCATGTAGACGATACTGCTGAACAGGGGGTCCATCCTACTACAGGGGCCTAAATGATTACCAAGACTGTTTTGGGGGCTCCTTATTATAGTTAAATTATAATGGGCCCCAAAGCCCTTTTGTAATTATGAAGGCCCCTACATTATCTGACTTTGGATCGAAGCTAAACGTCTCGGCCCAGGGCTCAATTTTTAAAGGCCGCCAGGATCCAAGACTATGTCACCACAGGGCTTTCGTAGCTGTTGCGAGCCGGGGGAGAGGATTTAGCATCAAAGCTGTGGGAAAATGTAGCCTCACTGAAGCCGAAATCCCCAGGCAGAATTCTGTAGAACCAAATAGAACATCGACAACACCGTTTCGAATCTTATATAACATTCCGTCCACTGGCTGAGTGTTGGGCGTTGCAGTGCTTCCAGCTGTAGGTCTTGTTGCGGAAGACCCCAGAGCGTTCCGCCCAACTTGGATGGTTTGGTTCTGTTTGGTTTGGTAGGGTTGCATAGTTCATCGTAGGCTTAAGAATTTAGAGATTTAGAGCTGTCCTCTTTCGAGTGTCTACAAATTATCATTAGGATTCATTAGCCATGCAAACCGGGCTCTACCCAAGCGGGGTGCCAAACAACGGAATCCAATTCAGCATGCTTCGACGGTTGCGGGCTTAGGGCTAGGTACATAATTATACATTGTTCGGTTTGAGGTTCTTAGTGGTTGTACGCTGGGGGTGCTTGCACCCAGACGGTCGGCTTAACAAACGCAGGCTTTTCTCACAGAAAGTCAGCTGTAGATGCTTATTAAGGCCAGAACACATGAGTTTCCGCGAACTTCCCAAAAAGCGACCCTGAGCTGAAAAGCTGAACTCCGTCCGATCCGAAAAGAAAGTCGAAGGGGAAGCCATTTGGGGGTTTCCGAAAATAAGGGGTACCTTATTTTGGGGATCCTTATAATAAGGATCTACTATTTAAGCTACTATATTTGGGTCCCCTATTTTCGGAAACCCCCATTTGTGAAGACTGCTTGGCAGCAGGCTCTCCGATCGCCCTGTCGGACAGCTCCACGAACCTGCAGGACGAGGAGGAGGCGAGATGAGAAAGTAAAAAGAGGCCTTGATAATTTGAATAGGGTTATGGGGCCCATTGTTCCATAATTATAGTAAGGAACCCCCAAAATAGTATAGGTAATGATGAAGGCCCTTGCAGTAAGTAGCCATCAACAAAAGACAATTTGAAAATTCCAGGGTTCAACACCCAGAGCAGAGTGGGCTTAAAGGGTGCGGGCCCAGAAAGCCCTACAACCCTCAAGCAAGCTGATGTGAAATCCCACCACAGAGTCTCCCAACCTGAAGAACCCTACACCACGACGTAAGGGGGCTTAAGGGTCTGGGGTTTGGGAGTCAGAATCATCGGTAAATTGGACCCGACAGTTTCAGAGTCTCCAGGCCTTGAATATTGAGCTACATAACTAGTATCCTAAACCCAAGTAGCTAATTATTGGGTCCTTTGGACCCTGAGGTGAAGGTCTAGGCCCCAAGCCCCAAACTCCCCCCAGAAAGCCCATTGACCGAAGCCCCTCCCGATAGCAGATCTCCACCTGTGGATCCAACAAGGCTACTACTTTACGGCTGCAGGGTTCAGGATGTAGCGGATGTACCATATAAGTACGGGGGTCATAACCCACTACTATGCTTTGTAAGCGTTGGATCCACTGGTGACCCTAAACCCTAAAACCCTAAACCCTAAATCCTAAACACCCGCAATTATGTACCCGGACCAGCCTTGGATTCTTGGTCAGGAAATCCTTGGAGTATAAGGGCGGGGGGGGGGGGGCATGCGAGCGGGAGTAGAGGAGGCAGGAGATGTTGGTAAGGCGTTGTAGGCTTCGCCTCCTATTCTGCTGTTACTTTCAACCCTAAACACTGCAGCCTTCAAGCATTTGACGCCTTTGTTGGGTGCCCTCCCTGGGCCATGCAGTCGATGTGATGTCCAGGTCTGCACCAAGCTTCTAGAGGCTTGGGTTTCGGGTTCTATTTCTTTTAACTTAGTAAGTTATAGGTACTTGAAATGCTCAGGGTTGTGTGGCTAAAAGGATATATCGAATTGAGGTCTTAGTGTGTAGGACTAGGCTGAGACTGTACTGGGATCAAGCATCAGAAATCGCGACGTCATTAGCCATACGTTGAGCAGATATGCAATACCACTGTTGCAACATTCAAAAGCGGCAAAATCATGGATCATGGAATCATGGGTCTTGCAGCATTGAGCTGAGTAGAGTGCTTGATTCCTGCGCTCGGAAGGCCTTTTGCGCAGAACCAAGGGCAAACGGTGGTCGGAGTTTGGGGAACACAAGACGATCGATGCCTTCGCTTCAGACAATGACAGAAGCAAGTCTGAATCCATAGTGCCCTTGGCATGGTCAACGACATGACAAGCTAGTAACCCCGGGTACCAATACGCCCATGTGGAAGGGTTTCGGGCTCAAGGTTGCGCATGATCTCGAAGGAATCTAGCAAGTTTGACACCCGCTGCGGCGGACTCTGCAACTTTCTTTTGTGCACTGCCTGCCTTGCTCTGGAGCACATTGGCACCAGAGCTCCAGTCTTTCAGGCTTCAGAGGGGAGTAGACGGGAATCCATATATCTGCATGTCGGGGATGTATGAACCCAGTCATGCTGAGTAGCCACTGTCCTGGCACGCCGTCCTCCTATTGCCTTGGTTCTCCGACAACCAAGGAAAAACGTAGGTTGCACAAGGGCTTCTACAAACAAACGAGATCCACAAGGAACATCAGTATCATCAAAGAATGTGTTCGCATGTTCCAGTTGGTGCAGCATTTCCTCCAAAACGAATCCAGAAGTATCACCCGGTAGAACACGACAATTGAATACTCTCGATCCCAGTCACCATTCGCATCGGTGACGCACTCACACTTTCCTTGGTTGCAGGTGGAGACTCGGGACCCTCTACTAACACGGAACAAATTTAGATACATCTAGTGAGTCCCCTAAAAAGATAGATACCTCTGTACACCTGAAACCATACTAGAACACCCCGAAAGATATTACACACCCGAAACTTGCCGAACTGTCACCCTACGCCAGCTCGAAATGCTGAACCTAAACCCTGAACAGAAGCCTTAACAAGTGAAGCCCTGCAAGAACCCTTATGACCATAGAGCCGACCAACAAGAACCCTTCAAACCCCAAAATTCACCAACAAAAGACCAAAACCCCTCACTCCCTCAGCTCAATACATTCCTTGTCTTAGCCCTTAAGGGAACCCTTCCCCACCCCTCGGTTTAGGGTTTAGGGTGGTCTAGGGTCCCCCCCCTTCTCCTAACCCTAAACCCTAAACCCTAAACTCAAAAGCTTAAGCCTGAATGCTCAGCTTAAGCCTTCTCACGTACAGGAGCGTAACACACCTTGTACGGAACGTACACATATGACTCTGTAGTCTTACCTAGAGGTAAATGGTAATTATGGTACATAAGTAAAGCCATTTACAGGTAAGTGCTTGTCTGTGTACAAGTATTCCTTAATACTTCCAACGCCAGTGCTAGCAAAAAAGTAAGACATATTATATTTCTTTACCCTAAAACATACACTGCCAAGACGGGGATCAAAAAATGGACCCTCGAGTGCTCGTGTGTGCCCAAAGGGGTCGGGGCCACATTCTGCAGCAAAACAGGGCCGCTCTTTCGTGTGGCTGCTCTAAACCATCCGGGGTCCCTGTGTGCCCAAGGCGGCCCAAGCCACATTCTGCAGCAAAACAGAGCCGTTCTTTTCGTGTGGCTGCTCTAAAGTCTGCTTCGCCCTCCATAAACCTGAAAAAATATGGCTGATTTTGTAGTACCAAATTCTGTTCATAAAATGTGCCTTTTAGCCTGGGCCAGGTGCCAATCTCGAGGTCACCTCCTTTCTTTTCGTGTGGCTGCTCTAAACCCTTCGGGACTCCTTGCTTCGGGTTCTGAGTCTTAGGATCGAAAAATGGGCCCTGGAGTGCTCGTGTGTGCCCAAAAGGGTCGGGGCCACATTCTGCAGCAAAACAGGGCCGTTCTTTTCGTGTGGCTGCTCTAAAGCTTCCAGGGTCCCTGTATGCCCAAGGCGGGCCAAGCCACATTCTGCAGCAGAACAAGGCCGTCCTTTTCGTGTGGCTGTTCTAAACTGGGTTCTGAGTCTTAGGATCGAAAAATGGACCCTCGAGTGCTCGTGTGTGCCCAAAGGGGTCGGGGCCACATTCTGCAGCAAAACAGGGCCGTTCTTTTCGTGTGGCTGCTCTNTCTTAGGATCGAAAAATGGACCCTCGAGTGCTCGTGTGTGCCCAAAGGGGTCGGGGCCACATTCTGCAGCAAAACAGGGCCGTTCTTTTCGTGTGGCTGCTCTAAACCATCCGGGGTCCATGTGTGCCCAAGGCGGTCAAGGCCACATTCTGCCGCAAAACAGGGCCGTTCTTTCCATGTCGGGATGGAGGCAGGACAGTACGCCGATTGAGTTAGAGATATCACCGGCTGTGATGTGTGACATCCGTTGCCAGAAGCGCCACATTCTGCAGCAAAACAGGGCCGGGTCGCTCTCTCACTTGCACTATCATGTGCACATGCTTCTATATTGGAAACGCTTAAGGACTTAAGCTTAGTACAAAAAGGTTTGGGTGGCCTCTCGGGGTGGGAAAAAGGTACATAGAGCTCCACGTTCGTGACGGAACACGTTTACTCTGAAGATCTCGGACGTTAGTCGATTATCTTGCCTTCGACAAAAAAAGTACACACCTACCACGGAAGTATGCTCGGCACACCCTAAACCCTAAACCCTAAACCCTAAACCGCTAAACCCTTAAACCCTGAACCCTAAACCCTATAAACCCTAACCCCTAAGCCCTAAACCCGAAACCCCTCTCCTAACAGCCCTCCTCTGCCGCTGCGAGACCCGAGCCCGAGCTGCCCTTCCAGTCCTGGAGCTGACCGTTGATCCTGGAGCTGACTTTTGCAGGGCCTCTCCACACGTACACATATGTTCATACATACATACATACATGTATATGTAGGTGTATATGCGCGTATACGTATACGTATACATATACGTATACGTATATGTATATATGTATATGTATATATGTATATGTGTATATGTATATGTATATGTATATGTACATGTACATGTACATGTACATGTACATGTACATGTACATGTACATGTACATGTACATGTACATGTACATGTACATGTACATGTATATGTACATGTATATGTATATGTATATGTGTATGTGTATGTGTATGTGTATGTATATGTATGTATATATATATATATATATATATACACGTATATGTGTTCATATGTATATAATTTATATATATACATATATATATATGTATATGTATATATGTGTATATGTATATATGTATATATGTATATATGTATATATGTATATATGTATATATGTATATATGTATATGTATGTACATATGTACATGTGCATATATGGACATATGTATATATGTTTATGTGAATATCTGAATTTATGAATATATATATGTACACATGTATATATGCATATATGTATATACGTATATATGTATATATGTACGTATGTATATGTAAACATGCCATGTCATTGCTATTGTTCTTTCTATTGTTGTGATTTCATGACAACTGCCGAAAGACTGACACAGGCAACTTGCTCCCAAGAGCGGCCGAGGATCTCGCGGAGTCCTTCGGCGGTCTGGCAGGCGGTGCGACACGTCGTCGCGTCGGTCACTGGCGCCACGCCGTTCTTATCGAAGGTCGAGCACTCCTTTACGAAGAGTCTAGACCCAAGAGTAACCTAGGAATAAAAGGGTGCCCTTTTTGGGTTAAAGGGATTATAAGAGAACCTAAACCCTAAAAAAGGGAATAAGGGCCTACTCTGCGTCCTAGGAGTTTAGGGTTTAGCATTTAAGGAAACCAGAGAGCTGTTGAATGAGGTTCAGGACTTAGGTTTTCAAGGATGTGGATTTTTACTTGCTTGAGGGCCCTAATGTGATGCAAGGCTTCTTCTTTGATCAAGTTGCTAAATCTTAGTCTTGGAGGACGAATACAACCGGAACCCTGAGGAACACACGTAAACAACAGGGGTAACAAAGACCACTAAAAAATGACTTGTATAAAGGTAAGACTCTGGGTGAACAACTTCTTCGCCGCAGCCACAAAGAGTAGTTGCCACTGCGAGCAGAAGAGCTCCACCAAGTGCACGCTGCAACATGGCTCGAGGGTTGAGATATATTGAGGAAGCGGAATCGGACAGACTCGAAAGCTGCGGCTGCAGACGACAACCATCTCTCATGTCTTTGCTTTTGTGTCCTTGTTCCTTGGTTCGTCGATCCCGACCATAACTGGCCAACCGTAAACCTAGCTAACAAAAGCAAGCGCTACATTGCAGACGACAGAGTAGTGGAAAGATGTCATTCCAGATCCTTTATGGATTTCTCGGTCCCTCTCCCGAACGGGTCGTGAGGAACTTGGGATGAGTGACGAGAGCCCGCCACGGATATCCCAACACCCCTTTTATGGTGCAAAGCAGCTTCCGAGTAGTTTCCTCAATTTCAGAGCGGGGTCTCGATCTTAATATACTGGCAAGCATCTTTGCCAAAAGCCTGAACACGGCTACAATTAGCCCTATGAGACTATCAGGACCATACCCTGTGATTTGTTTCAGCTGTGTGCTGATTGATCCAAGGCTCATCGAGCCATTCGAATGTTCCCTCGTCCGGCACGGCGATGGGGACCAAAATCTGCCAAAGGCCCAGAGAGAGAAAGCTTCGTGCTTGAAGTCGTTAAGCCTGTTTGTGTAGGGTGTTTTTGCTGTAGGGTTGGGGAGAAGGATCGGAAGAAAGAATCGCGATGCACTTCACCTGACTAAACGCCCAAGCCGAAACGTACACCCACCAGAACTTCGGAGGAGTTGGAGTCTTTGACTTGAGGGTTCAATGTAAGACCTCGATAATTGGAACAGGGTTGTGGTGATATCATATAAATCTACTTCTGAAAAGACTATCTGTCGTGCTGCTCAGACTTTTGAATTTAAGGTTTAGGGCTTGGGGTTTAAGGTTTGGGTTTGGGGTGTACGGTTTGGGGTTCGAGGCTTGAGTTTGGGGTTTAGGGTGTAGGGCTTGGAGTTTTTCAGGGTTTAGGGTTAGTGGGTTTAAGGTTGGTTTGGATTTTAGGAACGCCCCCTTCGTTGCTTGATGTACTCACCCGTCACAAAGGTTTCGGGTTTTTTGGGCTTGGAGGGCCTCGTACTTGCCATCGCTGGGTACGGCCTGGCACAGGGGCTTCGCTTTTCTTCGTGGGCCATGGTTTAGGGCTGAAAGGAGTTGAGGGCATTAGGCTCAACGTGTAGGGCTTTCGCTGGTATTTTACATGGTAGAACATGTTGTAAGAGAACCATGTACTTGTGGAACAAGCCCACGTAAGTATGCTTAGGAGGTTGCATGCTCTGCACTGACGCCTGTTGATGGGCTTAGTTCTTAATTTGCTGTTGCCATTGTTTGCTGGGTACAGATGCCAGAGACAGCACACGGACGGGTATCGTGTTATCGCTACGAGGTTCCGACACTGTTTACACTTTACACAACGTGACTAATGCTCAGCGTGGGAATGCTGTTGTTTTGTGAACCTTGGGCAGAAGGTACTAGCAAGAGCATCGCAACAACAAAAATAATACTTCGCAGGAATGCCAATCTTAACTTGCTTGCTGAGGTGCAAACCGCACCTCAGCAATTCGCCCTAAACCCATCAATTAGGGGTACCTTATTTTGGGGTCCTTACAATAAGGATGCCTACTATTCAGGGTACTATATTAGGGTCCCCTATTTTCGAAAACCCCCATCATTTCCTGGAAGGATCCTTGCAGCTGCATGCATCCGACACTTTCCACTCCGAGATCTACAGTTTCAACAGTCAGGGGTATACAACGACCATACCTAAACTGTCGGAGTGGATAAGCTGAGATAAACGGATTTTAGAAAGTTTCTGTATATGTATGACGTTGCGGTAAGAAACAGAAATTCAGCATTCAGGACAGCTGCTCGCCGAAAAAAGCGGCAGAAGCCATGTTTCTGTACGCAATTGTTTCAAGGGGTGGGATCTTCGGAAATCAGGGGACCCCAATATAGAACCCTAAACAACAGGAACCTTTGCATAAGGACCCTAAATAGAGTACCCCTGGTTTTTAAGACAACCTGCCCTTATCGAATCACGTCACAACGTGCTCCTTGTACACAGCACAGAAGGCTAACAGATTTCCTAAACCCAAAACCCTAAACCCTTATAAACCCTCATGAACCCTAAACCCCTATTAATTACTGCGCATAACAACATATAAACCCTGAACCCTAAACCCTGTGAGGAGCAGGGATGGTGAAAGCCGGGCTCGAGCGATCGCGGCTTTAAGGACCATCTTGACCCTGAACTGCTTTTGGGTCACCTGGCTCCTCAGACACACAAACTTGCAATCAAAAACGACTCTTCTACAATTTAGGGCCTAGTTAGTCTAGTCAGATATTCTGAAAATTTAACGCTTTGGGACTCCACCATGTCCCAAAAAATATCTCCATCGATTCAACGTCGCTGGTATGACGTGGCCCGGTGCAGCGTCCATTGCCGGCGCCTGGGCAGTGCAGAAGTCAGTCGGCCGATGTCATGTCGGGTTTGAGGCTTTGGGGCTTGGGGTTTGCCTCTTGAAGGGCACACATATGCAGAAGGACGTCCGTGTATGCAACCCTACCGAAATCCTGAAAGGGCACAAAAACCATAGAAGCCAAACCCTAAACGGATAAACCTTAAATACCAAACCCCTAGATAAGCCGGATTCCCAAATCGTAGCCAAACCCTCGAGACCCGTAAGCTACGACAGAGGAAGCCGTTGAATTGAAAGCCGAAGTGAACAGAGTCGATTATCCTTTAAATGGGTTCATAGGGTACATAGAAAAGGTATACCTGTGTATATGTGAGCCATTTCTGTGGGTGAATGCATATGTATGTACATAGGTACATGTATATACATATATACACACACATAGTTATTTCTTTAGCTTTTTTGAGTGGAACTGATTGGTTTATGTGTTTGTTTTATGACTAACCGAGAGGTCGCATAAACTTGAATACTGGGAGGTCCTTTCCAACACGGAAGTATGTTAATCTTCTGGCTGCTTCGGACGGGCTTGCTGCACGACTACCACATAATGATGAGAAGACCCTCTGTGCACTCCAAGATATACGAAACGCCTCCCGACACGCCCCATAATTAACTATACATGCATGTCGACATGCCGTGCATTGCAAGGTGCAGTCAGCACACAAACAACCTCTTAGACTCTCCATTTATCCCGAAACCCAACTCCAACCCCTTAATCCCAAAACTCTAATCTGAAGCCTGATATATAAAACTACACTCAACCGACACCCTACACCCCTAAACCCTAAAACCCTACAGGCCTGATCCCACAAAGCCCATCAGAATCAGGCCTGTGGCTCCAGATCAAACCGACTGAGGCACTGCAATCCGAAGTCGGGGCCCCCAAAAAATCGTGAAGAGAGCTCTGAAACTTGAAATCCCTATATATCTATATTACAGTATGCTCATATTAAGAAGCCCCAAAATAGCACTGGTAACCCTAAAACTTATAGACCCTGTAAGCCCCCAAATAGTAGCCTAGACAACAGAGCATCAAAGGCTTGAGGGTTTAGCGTTTACAGGCATCTGATTTTTTTTTAGGCCCTCTTTTCCCAGAAAGCCACAGCAGCTGAGAGATCCCAGGGCTTAGGGTTTGGGGCTGAGCCCGACAAACTTTAGAGCCGAAGCCCCAGACCACGACTCTGATGCCCTTCTCGCGCCTGACCCAAAGCATGGCACTTGAAGGGCAGCTGCACCATCGGAGCTCCAAAGTTCACCTATCGGCCCGAGAAGGTGCAAGAAGCAATGCTTAGAGGATTGGGGGACTTAGTCGGGCTTAAGACTTTTGAAAGGCTTTGTCGGGTTCTATGGGGTCTTCTTCTAGGACTTTTTGTTAGAGGATCATGGGCTTAGCAAGGAAAGTTACAAGTATCTGCACGTGGGCTATGCGGGCTGTGCTATGGTTCCCGTACTTATATATCATTGAACCATACCTACAGAGTCCCCGGATCCTTCCAGTATGCGAATCTCCGACCAGAAGGGAGCCTGATACATGCAGTCCCTGAACAGCAGGATGCGTAGCATTGACAACCCTCACCCACCCTGTGAAAGGGGCACTCTAACTTGAGCACCTCACACATCCTTCTGCGATTAAATGAACTAAAGGAATGAGAATCAGTCACGTACAAGTGTACTACCATGTTATTTGCTTCTGGGCACAGAAGCCCACGCAGTGTACGGCTTTTGCAGCAGGAGCGTTAGGATGATGCAAAAGAACCCTGCGCTGTGGAGGCCCTAACCGGAAACCCGAAACCCTGAACCTCAACACCAGCCTGCACGGTAATGTTCTTGAAGCACAGGTGCGGGTAGAGAGCCTTGCCAATCAAGCCTGGCTGGATCTCGGAGACACGACACATCAACTGACTAAGCCAAAATTCTGTCGAGCTTCTATGAGGTTGTGAAGGTAAAGCTTCAGGCTAAGGTCCTGATGTGCGCAATTATCATTTAGAGAGGCTGGGGCTTCGAGATTACAGAGTGTAGGCTTTATTCAAACGATCCATTGTACTTAGCGAGGCCCTACCTTGGAGAGCATAGGAAATGCTGCTTGATCCTTCAAAAGACTGTATTGTATAGGCATGCTCAGTGTGGCGGCATCATGAGCAGCCCCACGATCACCGTCCTCGTCTCAACAGTTCATCAGGAAGCCAGGATCAACATGTTCACCGTCCACTAACCCTAGCCTAATACCCACGACCCAGATGCACCCCTAGCGCTCGCCCAGCCGCAAACAACCATAGGGGATTAGGGTGTAGTGTTGATGTCAACAACTTAAGTAAGCAGAACCACATACACAAGCCGAAGTATTCACAGCTTTAAGAATATGGCATAGCCGGCTTAAACGACAATCCAAAACTCTACTATCGCAGCCCTCAGCATATGATGCTGGCGTCACATCCGCAAACAAATGTCGTAATCTTGATGTTGCTACTGGGACGAGTAAAACCCAAATCCTACACCCTAAAGTCTAGACAGCTGCTACTGTAGGTGTTGATTTCAACAGCCAGCGCAACACAATTGTGTTGAGTTAGGGGTTCTTTGTAGTGAACAGTCTGGGACATCAGAAATTCTCGCACATCGGTATCGACTGGCGGGATGACGACGCCGACAAGCTGATGCAGTGGTATTTCCGTCGTTTTAGCATCAACAGCAAGAGCAAACAACTTCGAAACGAAGGCAGGCAGAAACCCCCCCACCTCAAACTTCAACCCCCAACAGTAAACCCCGAAGCCTGTAGGAATCGTGAACTTCCCCAGACTACCCTCAACCCTGAACTCCAAACTCAACACCCCAAGGCCTTATCCAGAAGCCCGCCCCGTAGCACATTAATGAATACAACACAAGTACGTAATCATCTTAGTGATAGCAACCGAAACATAGTCAGAATAACAACTGTTTTTATCATGATATCAACGACAACGCGATTCAAATTCGAATCATTATATGATGCCTTCGGTTCCCCAGGAGGTTGTGCAAAGGTTGGGGTTGTAGGCTCCTTTGCCCAGTCCCTGCAAGGGTTCTACAAGAGTTTAGAGTGTAGGTATTTGGGTTTTGAATGCCCTTTCATATCCTTACATGCCTTGAAACCCAAAACATTATACTGCTGTATGTATTCCTCTCTGGGGCTCCGCTTCCTGCTGAGCCCCGTGCACTCCGGCAGCGCTTGTGGCTGTGCGATTCGTGCTCCTTCCTGCATCGGTCACAGTTTAGGACTCAAGGTTTATAGTAGTTTTTGTAACTTAGTACGGCCCTGAGGTTAGCTTCAAATCTAGGTTTAAGGGTAAAGTTAAAGGGTGCACGTCTCTTTGTGTCTTTTTCTATGGCATGGCGGGTTGGGCGCTGGTTGCCTACATACCCTGAACCGGAAAGGAAAGCAACAAGCCCTGACAGCAAAGCCGTTCATCCTTACCCCCAAAGCCTGAAGCCTAAACCCTTCGCCCTCCGGCTGAAAGCTCTATTGCCCTCCTTAAGCCCGTACTAGAAAAGCTATAAAGTCATTGTTGTTCCCTTTTCATACAGCTCTGAGACGCTTATGAAGCTTTCACTGAGGCTTCAAACCTTATTTTCGGCCCCGAACATTCTCGAACCCTCATCAAGCCCATTCGCTAAAACATATAGGAACGTCATGTTTGGCCCCGGTCCCGGAAGAGGCTGACGGTGTTCTTGTTTGGGCTCGACCTCGAGGCAGCCATTGGTGATTAGAGTTCAGGCTTCTGGGGTGTTGAATTTGGCTTAATTGAACCTGGGGTCCGGCTTCAGCTTACCTAAAACGAAATTAGCTTAAAGCTACCGCCTTGAATACCAAATTGCTTTCTTCAAATGCCGTAATACTGGATCCCTATCGTTTAAACCTTGAGGAAAGCAGTTTATTAACCAGGAATCTGCATTATTTTGCTCGAGTTCGCTCGAACTGTCCGTATACAATGTCGCTACTTGTGAGAAAGACTTAGAAGCACGCGGGAAAGGCTTTCGGTTTCACCTTGGACTTGGCATTTGACCTGCTCCGGACAAGGTATCTTCCGCAAGTGCCCAATATATAGCTGATTACATAGGAACTAAGACGGAAACTAAAGGCAAACCTGAAGCCCTAAGCCTGTGATTGGCGTGCTACATCGCCGAAACGATATAGCGACAAGCACAGCTGGCGTGGAGAAACGGAGGCGGTGGGTTGTTGTGCGAGGCCAACGCGGCGGAGCAGCTAAATCCCCGGAAGAAAATGATACCATTATTTTTCCGGGCGGAGGGGCGCTGGGAACTTCTGTGAGAACATGTTAAGGAACAGGTCGTGTGGCCCACTTCAGGGCTGCGGTAGTTCAAGATCCCCCAAACCCTAGCAGTTTTACAGACTTCTGTTGCATAGGGCTCTATAGGACCTAATGGAACATAAAACGGTTCGTAGTACTAGTCGGGTTTATTTATGGCTGTGCCTTGCTGCAACAGGAAGATGGGAGTGCAACCACATGGTTGCCATTTCCGGGCCGGGAGACAAGCTGCATAGCATGTCCTGGTCTTCAGAGTCTGATTGACGGATGGTGTTCCTTCCCTTCCACCTAAACTTGACTAGGAATCAGAAGTAAAACCCAATGCTACGCTACGGCATGCTCGACATGCTTGGCATGGAAAGTGTTTGGCAGAAGTGTTCAAGCGAAACGCACAGCATTGCCACTTTTTTGCTTCTGCAGTCTGTGGTTGCACGAATTGTAGTCCAGCTGCTGGGGATCCTATGTGCAATATTTCGACCCTTTGCTTTCGTGACTTACCTTCGCATGGAGATGATGTCGGCAGCGTCCTGTAGACCCGGTACTTCCAACACCGAAAACAATGCTTGCCCGAATTCGACCAGCGTCCCCTTCTAAACTCAGACGCCGCGCTAAGCTCTACTAGGCATGAGCTGCCAACTCTACTGTCTAGCCTCAACTGTCGTTACTCTGCTGAATCCTGAATTGAAACTGTCACGCTCGACCTTAAAGCCTCCACTGTCGCAGTGCTAAGTGGGGCCCACTTTCGTCTTCTACTGTCCATGCATTAGGGGGGTTCAGGGGCGTAGGTGCCTTAACTGTTGGGGTAGGGATCCTTAAGTCAAACTAAGCTTTTCGGGCATCTTGTAGTATTATGTGACTATGTGCATTAAGAAGGCGCTAAGGAATGGTACGAGTAAGCATGTCGACCTCTAAATCTTGCATCTGCGGCCGAACACCTGGGAAACAACCACTCGCAGTCTTCACATCTGGATGGCAATGCCTCAAGCTTGATGTATCCCCCAAAATTCAGGAACCTATCTTCTTCCCTTCACAACAAAAAAAATTACAGTCATGGCTTGCACCAAAGATCCCACAATTGCGGCCCTCGAAAAAGTGGGTTTAGGGCTTCGGGGTTCTGGTGTTCTAGGTTTGCCAGAGCCGTGCAAGTCCAGATCGATGGCTTGGTGATAGCTCGCTATCGGACTTCCGGGCCAAAGTTCCTTCTGCAATTTGGAGGGCCGTAATAATTAGAATACGGTTTTTCGGGCATCTTATACTATAATTATAGTAGGGAGCCCTATAATTGTATTGGTGACCATTTAATCCCCATAGTAGACATTGTAAAGCCGGAGCCTAGGGCAGTTCAAGGCTTCTATGCTTGTGTTTCTGTGCGCTTCTTTCCCGAATTCTAAGAGATCGGAGGTCTCGGTCCAAAGGCAAGGCAGGACGTCGTCGTGGTTTTTAGAGTCTGGTCCGGTGATTTGGAGCTTTGGGGCTTCGGGCTTACGGCATATTCGTCCTACCACAACAGCTTATAAGTTACCAAATGCCCCGGCCGAATGGCCCGCCCCTTTATCAAAGCCCAACCCTGACCACACACCTGAATTTGCTGAACCTGCCCTGTCACAATTTAGGGTTTAGGGGCTCAGGGAAAGTATAGAGGCAAAGATCTTCTTTTCAATCTTCTGTCATCACGTATCCCTTCCAACCCTGTGCCCTACAGTCTAAGCTGGAAGAAAATAGGGCAGTAGGCTTAACATCAGGAGCTGAGCAGTTGGGCTGAAGCTTAGTGTATCAGGCACTTGCATCAGACTTGAGGATCTTTTGGCCAAGGAGGTCAAGTTCCCACCCTGTCCGTGCTGAGCTGTCGCAACACAACCCACTGAACTGAGGCTGCATGGCAAGCACTCTACAGTAAACTCCATAAAGTTGGAAATCCGAGTAAGGCCAAATAGTGCTGGGATTCCCTTCCCATTACTCTTAAGGATTGAGGCTATTGGGTTTCCAACTTTTGGGCTTCTACTTTATAAGGCTTGAATGGAAGGCTTTGGTAGCAAGGCTTGAGGGATTGAGAAATGGGGGGCTAAAGGCTGGGACAGGCCTGCTAAAGTCAAGGTTTGAAAAAGCCGAACCCTTAATCCATATCACCTAGAAGAAGCCGCAGGACTTTGTGTGTTTATTGGGTTTTATGGAGTTTCTGGAATGCTATATAGTTTTCTTGGGGTTTGTAGTGGTTTTATCTGGGGCCGTTTTGGCCTCGGTACGAACTGGATCCTAGAGTCCTAGAGTTTGTATCAGTGCCGCTTCATACCCCTAACAACCTGGCTGAATCGTACGATGACCAAGAAGATCTGAGAAGTAAGAAGGCTCTTCAACGCTGAAACCCGAACCCAAACCCCAAAGTCTAAAACCTTAAACGTTTCGACTCCTAAAGCACCAAAGCCTTACATACATCCTCCAATCCCGAAGCCTTAAAGCCCAGATCTGGCGAAAGCTCAGTTCGGCGGAATGCGGGGAAACCTCCCGATCTTATGTCGGACTTGCTCTTGCTCATCCAGCAGAGATAGGAGATGGCTATACACAGCACCGTCCTGTCGACAGATCGGGTTTGACGATATAAAGCCAAAGGCGTGTAAGGATTAGGGCTTGAATGTTGCAGGGTTTAGGGTGTTACAGTGTTAGGGTGGAGGGCGTTCATGTTTAGATACTTCCGAGGGCAACAAAAGCCCAAAGCCCGATAGGGCTTTAAACTCTGAACCCTAAACTCCCAAAACCGTAAAGCCCACGAGCCTTCTCCTCCGACGGCTGCGAGGGCGTGGCTGCCCGCCGCTGTGGCGATGCACCCCGGCCTAAAGGGGATACGCCACGCGCCGAGCTGAGCCTGAAGTCGTCAGCTGATGTTCTCCTGCATCTTATTGTTACTCATGGTATACTCATACCGCCATTCAGCAGTGTCATTGCAAGCAATATTGTTATGCACACACTGAGAATCAAACATCCACCGAATATGGGCCCAAAACCTAGCAGCCATGAGCCACACAACCCGCCAGTATGACGAAACGCAACACCGAAAGGAAGAAACCTCGAGTCAGCACCCTCAAACCATGATCCCAAGATTCCATGCACCTGCATAGTTTTCTGCTTAATTCTTATTATAAAGGAGCCCAATTAAGGGCTAAGTATATACTATAGAGATACCTGGATCTTTATGGGGATGCAAAAATCCCAGCCGAGGCACGCCGCGATCTTGTTGCTAGCGCTCTGCATGTTCCTCAAGGTTGGCAGTGGAGCTCGCCGAGGGGGTCTGGGGGCTTCAAGCCTTCCTGATTGGAGAAGGGCTGGGTAGGGTTTTACAATAACTTATCATACCACAGTGCTATGGACCCGGCAGGGCACTTCGTCACGAACCTCCATGTTAGGGAGCGCTTCGCACTTGAAAAGGCTTGAAACTGAAGGATGCGGAGCGCTTTTTCTTGCCAATAAGACGGCTTGAAGGTGAAAAAGTTTGGGCTTTAGGGTTTGAGGGTCCTGCACGGGTTTACGGATGAGGTTGTGGGTGTAGGGTTAGTTTTCAATGCGAGGAAAGCCGCAGATGCAGAACTTTGTGCTTGATGCCGTTTGGCTTAGCTCTGCATGCTCAAAACGCAAGACCCAGAGCCAACTTCTAGCCGTGGTGTTGAGGTTACACTCTCTTGTTCTGCACAGCAGCAACTACATGGCACGGAATCGGCTCAAGCATGCTGCCCGGACACCGTTTTGAATCTTACACTCCAAAACCTGAGCCGGTGAACCAAACGAGACCACATAAGGCGACCACTTCTGGAGCGTCGCAATCTGCACCTGGCCAGCAGAACGATTTGTGGTTTCGTGGTTTTTGGACGTAATCTCTACACCTGACGACATAGCCACACCTTTCGAAGCTGTACTTTAGGGCTGCGGCAACGATATTTTGTGGCACCTATATGTATATATTAATATATAGGTACCTGTCTTGCCAAACATTCTGTATGTGTACATCGACGCTCATACAATAGGTCTTGCAAATTTAAAAGCATGTCTACAGGGTGGGCGGTTTGTAGCCCGGCTGAGGCAGTCTTGACGGTTTGCTCACCCCCACAATAGTACAGTAACGACGGCAAATCCCAACAACAATGGATACTAAAGCCCGACTCAAACTTGGCCCCAACAACCCCAACCCCTCGACCCTCAAACCCGATGAACCCACAAACGCCCACTGCCTTGAAACGAACCTACAGCCTATAAACCCTACAAGCGCAAGGCCCATAGATGCTTTTAGCCCAAATTCGTACATCAGCTCGGCCATGCTCATGTAAAAGTCCTAGAGGCCCCTGTGAGACGCAACCGTAAACCTGCCGACAAACCATGACACCGTCTACTTCTCCAGAAAATGAACAAGGTGGCGAACACATCAACCTCACGAAAGTGCTCAAATAAACTCTCTGTAATAACTTCAACCCTACCAACACACCCTGTCAAACAATTTTGCCGCCCATTTAACCCAGTTGAAAACCACCAAAAAACGAATAAAGCACTAAATCCAAAGTCCAGGAACTTTTTTCCCAACATCGTGGAAGTTTAAACCTAACTTGTAAGCCCTTCTTGAAACCCCATCAACTGTCCAAAAAATTGAAACTCTGGAGCATCCTCTGTCCGATGTAGACGCTCAGCTTCGACTTTCCGAAGCTCCTGGAAGCTTCTCGCGGCGTAGGGTTTAAAGGGTTAGGAGCCTGGGGTTTTTTTTATGTTTAGGGTTGTGGGGTTTTACGGTTTAGTTTAAGGATTTGAGGCTTCTAAAAATTTAGGGTTAAGGCGGTTAGGGCTTTGGGCTTAAAAAGGGTAGAGCTATGTGGGAGTCTGGAGGTTTAGGGCTTCGTGGGTCTAGGATCTGCAAAGCCCCCTGGCTTTAGGGGCTGGAGGGCCACGATTGATGTTGAGGACCTTGTAGGCCTTTCTGGTTCTCGTGTTGCTGTATGATGACGGAGCATGGTCCGCCTATATATTGGGCTCGCCCCAAGCGCTTTGACCCCTGGATGCAGCGGTTGCCGCGGTAGCACGGGTGTTATAGTTTTATCATCCTGCAGGCATGGATGCTGTGGCCATGGGCTTGTACCGGTGGCACGGGCGTGATCATCGGCATGGGTTGAAAACAATGGCCGGCAAGTGCTGTAAACTTCACAGGCGGGAACTCGCTGCAATCGAAGTACCTGCACGAAACACAACAACACATGCATGCCTCCTTGCCCAGCAGATGAGCCACGTCGGTCATTGCAGCGCCTTAGAAGAAACGAAGAAGCGCACTGCGAGCAAGCCAAACGCCTGCGGGGCGCCAAGCCGGTGAGCAAGCCCTCCGGCAGTAGTTTTGTGGCACGACTCAACGCTTTGAGGCTGAGAGTTGATGAACAAGCTTGCTGACCCCAACACAACAGCCTCACCATGTGATGCAAATCTGTGATCTGAACTTGTTTCTGTGGCAAAGGACTGATGCGGCCCCAACCGCTCGATAATGTGAAATACTGGGTGCGCTGGAGGATCTTCCTTGGCTTCATGGGCCAATCAAGGAAGTCATCATCCCTGCCTGCAAGTCGAGCAGAGAAATCAGAAAGCCACAATACGCCATCAGGCACTCACATGCGAGGTCCGCACACAGAGGACGGTCGACAAATCGGCATCGAAGGGCACAGGGAGCTTGCCGCAGAGCCCCTGGACATACTTCAGGAAAGCTTTGGCCGGATGCGTGTTTGGAGTGTCCACCAGCTCGCCACACCATATATCAATTTCTGCACAAGGACGAAACAGACGCGAAACATACAATATCAAGCGCCAATCAAGCGCCAATTCCATCCGGCCCAGGCACTGCATGGGCAAGGTTGGAAGATCAGTGCAGCATCTATGGAGAACGGGTCTTCGTCGTTCATGGCCGCCCCCGTCGCACGGCCACTGTTGTTGGCCACAATCCCTTGAACAGGGGCATGGTCAAGGGTGACCAAAACTCGCAGGCCACAACGAGACAAATGTGCGCAGATTGAAACAGGAATCATAGCTGACTGGCGATTATAAGACATCCAACTCAGAAGCTGCGTTCCTTGGAAACATCCCAAGGTGTCTGTGCCTGCAGATTCCGCGGCCCAGTGAGCGCTGTTTTCTTCACAGCCGTCACTTCCGGAAGCTGAAACCTCTTGCGCAAAACATTGAATGCGAACCAACAATTACCCGCTCACCACCCATCCATCGAAGCCAGCCCTATCCACGTAAGGCTGCGTGATTGCAAGCCCCACAATGGCTGGGGCAGCGCCACACGTTGTTCTGCAACTTATTGGATCAAGTACGCCAACTGAAACTATACTGCCAACCTCGAGAAAACCGATGTATCGAGCGCACAATTAAACGAACGAAGTAGAGGGTTCGCGAGCTGACATCAACTACGTAACTACCGAATAGCTGAGGGAAAACAATGGCAGTGAGCCGCAGGTCAACCTGCAGACCGCCAGACACCAAAACCCCAGGCAATGAAAGAACACCAAAACTGAAGAACATGGCGGGCGAGGCATCCCCTTCAGGTTTGGGGGGAGGCTTCCCGCCCCCCCTCCCCTTTTAGAGTAAAGAATGGATTGTGGCGAGGTTCGGTTCTTTTTTGGTGGGGGGCAAGCTCCAAACGAATCGCTGTAAAATGGGTGGCAAAGGGACTGGAGGTTACACCCCCCAGCTCATAGATATGTATGCGCCAGATTTCTGCATTAGGTTTCGGACAGGTGTTGGTAGCAGTGGTGGTAGCAAAACTATTCGGTGCTGTAAGAATATTTCGGGATCGAGCGAGCTTCATGATTGCACGGGCACAGCTCACGGAGCCGGGCACGGCACGAGATCACACTGTATCCAATGTGCATGCACCGGTTGTAGGGTTTTGACCATGTTTTCAATGAAAGTCCACAACCCTTGACAGCCTGGCATCGCAGTTCAGGGCTCGGCACTCCACCCAGCACCGTCGAAACCGACAAACCTGCAAAAAGTTGTCACTTTAAAACGCCGGAAACAAGACCTCGAGCCCTTGAATGAAACCTTACGACAGCCCAGTAATTCCATACACGAGCCTGATATGTCTGCATTAAACAATCCACAGAGCCGTGCTGATGCTCCCGAGTGGCGTGACATGCATTGAACACGCGAGACAATGTGACCCACCTAGCCGATGCTGTATAAACCTGCAAAGACCTTATGCAACCTACACCCTCTGCGCTCAATCACAACAAGCTCCAACTTGGAGCATGCAACCTTCAAAATGAAACCGGGCAAAATCCTTACCCCAGGGTCCATGTACCTATGAAGCATATACTTCGGTCTGGAAGTACCTACAGAGGAGCCCCAATTACGCCCAAGTACAAACTATGTAGTTACCTGAACTCTTCGGGTTATGGACCCTAGACACCAAGGCTAAAAAAAAACAAGCAAACGAAAACGTTGCTTTCTTGAACGATACCTCATAAAATCGATGGCCACGAAGACAGCTGCGCTTTGTTACATCACTAGATACTCCAAACTGAAAGATTTCCTGGCAACACTACAAAGCCCAAACAGTAAAGCGAGTTCTGACAGTTTCTGTCTCAAAACGACAAAAAACACTAGCCAAGCGATTTACAGCTATCCCCACAACCCCCCCATAGATCCCTTGTAGGTCCCCTTGAAACAAAACCGAAAAGTCCAAAGCAACCTATCCCCAAAGGGCCCGAAGTACTTGAAATAGTAGAAGGTAGGGTCCCTATCCATATTAGGAATTACCATTACGAGTTGGGGAAGCTTCCCCCGTTACAATATCTAGGACCTTGAAAGCAGGGAGAAACATGCCTGGACTTCTCTTTCATAATGGTTCCTTTAAGGAACACAAGTATGGTAATGTAGGAACCTGTTTAAGACACCCTGGGCCTCCATATATATATATATATAGCCCCAAAATAGTAGGGTTCATATAAGGAACCCTAAGAAAGGCGCAAGGTCTCTTAATCAGGTTCCTACATTACTCAAGAACCCAGTTTGGGATCAGTCTGAGTCTGGGCTCCTTGAGATGGTCCATCTCACTCGCAGACTTCTCACCGAAGTCTGCAACCTGCTCGTCTGTGGGCCCTCAGGGTTTATAAGCTCTAGCGTTTGAGTTTCAGGGTTTAGGGGTTTCGGGCCCTAAAAGCCGTAGGTGATTTAGGGATTTGGGGTTTAGGGTTTCGGATTTGTTTTTGGGGATCTGGGGGTTTAGGGTCTTGGAGTTTTGCAAGGCTAGCGGTGTTTAAGGCGATTTAGGGATTCCGGGCTTTGAGATTTAGGCCTGGATTTTGAGGTGGAGGGTGTAGGGTCCCTGAGAAATTTCTTCGTAATCTTACGCACTTCTGAGAGTTGCAGCTTGTTCAGGTGCAGGCTGTCGGATTCAATAAGGGTTGCAGAAGCGCAATGTAATTCCAATCCACAAAACTAGCAGCTTCAGCTCTAAACCCCAAACTCTCAAGCACTAAGCTCGAAGCTCTAAACAAGAACCCCGAAACCCGAGGCAGTCCTTGACTACTGGTGCGAAGTTTGAGCCTTCTGTTCTGTGAGGGCTTTGCCACAGACGATACATGACGATGCCAATTACTGTAGGGGTCTTAAAAATTAGAATAGGGTTTTGGGGTATATTATACTATAAAAATCATATTTAAGGAACCCCCACAATAGTATAGGTAATTATTAAGGCCCCTATATTACTAAGGGGAAGCCGGGGTGCGAGCTGTACGCTAAACCCTGAATCCTAAGCCTTGGCCTCGTTGTCAACTTTATGAGCGAGCATACTCTCAGCATTTTAACAGGAACCGTTCGTTCGTAAGAAAGCTCCTCATAAGAGCGATATTATGACCCCGGCCTAGGTCCTTTCTCTCTTTATTTCATTTAAGGCCTTCTCATCTTTAACAATGCATGTGGGACGTGCGAGGTGTAGAACAACACCGTGCCTCCCTTCGGAGATCCTGTGAGATTTTGTCCACTGCCTCCAAAGTTTGCATCGGGGTGCTTTGAGATGTGGGGCAGGGTAGAGTTCAGGATGTAGGGTTAGGGTTTAAGGGCTGGGGGTTTAAGCTATATGTTGAGAACGTTGCACAACAAAGGCTTCCCTCAGGAGAGTTTCGTACGACTGCTTGAAGCCTGAGGGATGGGATGGGGTCCTGGATTCTTCGAGCATTGAGCTTAGAACGTTTAAGGAGTTCCGCACCAAGTTTTGGTAAGTTTCCAATCCAGGCTTATGGCTCGGGTAAGAACAGATGCTGATTGCAAAGACCTCCGTGATGGGAAATCATATTTGTAAGACCCGTCCTTTGCCTCCCTGTACCTGCCTTGACCTACCATACCCCACTTTCCGCACGGTCCTTACCGATTCAAAACTCTATACACTGTGAGATGAAACCAACAACATGCCATTGGCTGCGAACTCTAAAGGAACCCAGATTTCCTTCTACCCTAGTCCCGAATGGCTAACCCTCTCACAGTCACTGATCAAGTGACTTTCAACAATGTCCTGAAAACATGATATATATATATATATTATTATATATATATATATACAGGCAAAGGAAGACACTCACACTGTTAAGGGCCATCTCACTCCCGAATCGCACTCGAATACCTGAACCTGAATCCCGAAGTCGCATGTCTCGTCATTTGTGAAGCCTACACCGGTGCGGACCCTCACTCAAAGAGTCCCAATACCCGGTAATGCTGGAGTATTCCTTTCCGCTTAAATTTCAACAAACCCTCTATCGTGTAAGGTATGTTCCCTATATATAGTGGATATTAAGCACTTGGGGCTCATGCGCCTGCATGTTCTGCTGTACTGCGGCGCAGTTTGCATGGAGGATGGTCATTGCCTGGTCCACTTCTCCAAACCTTGGTGCCGAATTAGGGTGGCATCTGGAACTACTCGTGAGACCACTGAGGGAGAAACAAGGGAAGAGAGATGTATCTATACAATACATATGTTTTCCCTGCTTCCCTTGAATCCAAGTTCGTGAATCGCCGGCGTGGGTCTCCGGATGGCCACTATCAGTCTAGCCCCGAGCAGACGGCTCAGCACAGCAAAGTTCCTTCAAAGTGCTCGAACAGACGTCGCCATGGCATCACCTTGTGGCTGATGTTTACCCAGTTGGACCTGGCTAACATAGGGGCCTTCATAATTAGAATAGGGTTTTGGGGCCCATTATACTATAATTCTAATGAGGAGCCCCCCAAAACCCTATTCTAATTATTACGGCCCCTAGACTACTGCATGTTGTCGACCTTCTCTGCATTTTTTGCATGCGCCAGCCGGCAGAATTGCATGCCTCTTTCGTTGCCATTACGGTTACGCAGGAGTTCTCCGAAAACCACGGCCGAAACGGGAATGCAAAAGAACAGTTCTAGCCCTCCAGAAAAAAATAGAACCAAACCCATATAAACCTTAAAGTAAGCCCGAAATCCCCAGCTTACGTAGAGCACTTACCCACGACACACCCGGAAACCCAGCACTGGCCAAGAAACTTCATCAGCGTCTGCTCCTTCACGATGCAGGCTTAGGTTCCAGGGTAGCTAGATTTACTTTGGGCTCAGGGCGTTTAGGATTGTCGAAGTTTTCATTGTTGATAACTGAGAGTAGGTGTTTGAGAGTTTCACAGGCTTATAAAGCTCCGGGCTTATAAGTCCTTTAGCCAACATTGGTTGTTTCTTAATGCTTCGCTCGAAATCAAATATGCGAGACCAAACACCACTGGCTGCTCTTGCGGGTGTTGAGATGTCTCAGGCCACTATGGTACCGAATATTATGCAGACTAATGCAAGATGTCCTGGGAGGGGGTTCGCGCCCTAATCGCCCAAGTGGGAGATTTAGGGTCTGGTGTGTATAGGGCTTAGGGAGTTTATGATAGAAGACCTATAGGTTTAGGGTTTAGGGTTTAGAACACCATAGCCCGCGTAGAGAAGGCACACTGCTAGTCCATGCTACTCCGAAACATGCAGCTTCAATTCGTGGTGTAGTCCTCCATTCGACAGAATGCAACACCCCTGTGCCTTCAAAAAGCAGGCTCACTCAGGCTCTTGCAGTATCTCAGGAATCAAAATACGCCCAAGGACCACATCGATCCTCGGCGGCTGCGAGCTTTGAGCAGTGCTGGCGACATGTGTGGGCCGGGCGTGTTCCACGGACGAGGGGTCCATTGAAGCGTCAGGCATTACGTCGCTGGAGCAAGCCAGCAGTGTGCAAGCGCCATATTGCATTGCACATCTGCCGAGCCACCGACAATAACTTGGATTCTTTGGTAGTGGCCGTGCCTCAAGAGCATTGAGCCGAGGTCAACACGTAGCAGCTCCGTGCACAGATTCCGTAATGCATGCCGAAGCATCGCACCACGTGGGAGTGCGCACAAAATTGCAGCATGCGAGTCCCCTGCATGGAGTCACTTAATTATCTTTAACCGTCTCAACGATCCCAGCAGACTGGGAAGGACTCGGGGTTTAGATGGCGTAATAAAAGTACTCTAGCGACCAATGTGCCTGCAAAGCACATACTTAGGCACTAACGGGAGTCCTGGACTCCATATAGGTACTTTAAGTAGGTATGTATCTGGGCTTTTAAGTAACCAGGGAGAAAAAAGTATAAACTTTTATTTCATAATGGTTCCCTTAAGAAAAAAGTAAAGGATGGTACTCCAAAGCCCAGGTATGTATATATATATATATAGATAGATAGGTACCCTGGGTCACACGAATCCGCTAGTAGACACCGGGCGCACGAACTTCAAGATGAGCCCTAATCCCTAAACCCCAGAACCCAAAGCCCTGCACCATGAACCCTTGACCCTAAACCGCAGAAGGCCCACAGCCCTAGAAACGCCAACAAAACCAAACCCTAAAGCCCAAACCCTAAACTGTAAACCCTAAACCCTTAACCCTAACCCCAACCCCAAATCATCAACCCTATAAACGGCCCCAAACCCCAAACTCTAAAAGTTCGACTCCTGCACAGTGTTGAGGGCCGCAATCAGTGTAGAGATCCTCAGCAGCCCAGGGGCAAGTACACGAGGATCCGGGCCTATAGTTTAGATAGTAGACTATGATATGGGAGTTTCCGATACTAGGGGACCCTTATATGGTACCCTGAATAGTAGGATCCTTATTATAAGGACCCCAAAATAAGGTACCCCTAATTTTCGGAAACTCCCATATAGCATAACAAGGTACTAGATGGGGCGGCATCGAGTGTTGCAGGGTTTGGGTTTCGAGGAGTTAAGGAAGGGCACGCAAATTCAGAGCTCTTCGACTGCACTTTGGTCGAAAGGCACTAGGATGGTATAAAGAAGCTGTGCTGTGGGTTCGGTGCAACCTTCCTTCGGGTTGACGCGAGATACCCAAGTAAGAAAAAAAACAATGTCGGACAAGGGTCTGTTGCTGTACAGTCCCTTGTGGGCGGTGGCCTCGCAAGGACGACCAAGGGGCGGGCACTCTGGGGATACTCCGCCTGAGACTCTGGGATGGCGTACTAGCGAAAACCCAACAATCATATTGGGGGTGGGGGATAACCCAAATCCCTAAACTCCAAACTCGACATGTACACCCTATCAACCCTTTAAGCCATAGACTTCCACCAAAAACCCTACAATACCTGAAAGCCCCAGAATCCCTAAACCCCGTAAGCCCTTCCCATAGGCTCCATAGTAGTTCCTTTTTGGGATTACCTTATACCTTATAGGATTAGAAAAAATAATCCCAAAAAGGAACTACTATGGAGCCTATGGGTAAACCCTGAGCCTTCATCTCGGAGGATGGAGCGCGCCGGCGGCGACCCACCGTCAGATGCCCCACCGAAGCCATAGAGATCCTCTGCGGCAGGTTCTTAGTACTTAGTAGCGAATGGGGTTCCTTTAAGGGTTCCTTTAAAGGGTCCTATAAGGGTTACTATAAGGGTCATACTACAGGGGTTTAGGGTTCTTAGTAGGCTGTCTGGTTCTGAGTAGGGAATGGGGAATGGGTTATGGGGACTATTATTGGGGATTGTATAGGGACTACTATAGGGATCCATTCCTAAGAACCAGACAGTTGGGGGTGCGCAAAATCTAGGCTTGCAGGCTTTAGAAGGCCTGCAGTTTACCCAAACATGCAGGGATACGGGAATGCAGTTCCATGGCGATTCGTAGGCCTGTGCGTACATCCCAACTGCTCGCCCAACATCCTAGACTTATCACCATCCCTTACATGCCAAGCCTCACCAAAAACCTGGGAACTCAACTCAGGATTTCCAACTCGATTTTTCTACCCCAAACTAAAAACCACTTCCCCCCATCTCCCCTCAACCTTAGAGGCCCTAACCCTGGAAGCCCCAATAAAAGCAAAAAATCCCCGGTCCCTCGCAGCTCGCGGCTTCATCTCCACAAGCTCCGTGACCCGCTCCCGAAGCTCGGCGACCTCCAGAATTTATTGGGGAATTCGGGGTTCGGGACCTAAAGGGTTTAGGGTTTTGGGCTTCGGGTCTACAGGGTTTGGGGCTTGGGAATTTGGGGAACTTCGGTGCTTCATGGGTGTAGGGTCTCTTTTTTACTGGCTCAGAAAAAGGAAACCCTAAACCCCTGAAGCCCCAAAGTTCCCCAGATTCCCAAAAGAGCTTCGGGGTTTAGGGTTTAGGTTGAGAGTCAGCAGCAGATTCGGATGAAGTGTTAATTCCCATCACTTAGACTCCAGCCGCTGCATTGTGCAGTTCTGCTCGCAAAACTTGTCTTCATCAAGAGTCCAATTACCCATATCATATATGTTTCTGTGGAGAAGCCTGCGTTGAATAAAACAGCTACACTGCTAGTGCTACACGATGCACGAGGCCCGAAACTCTGCACTCAATACTCAGCCTCTTCCCGTGTGTCCTGAATCCGGACCCGCCGGGAGTTCTAATTCCGACACCCAGGGAATACCCGCAACAAACCAGAAGGGCTATGTACTGTGTTATCATGATTGATGAAAGCACTCCCTGGTCATTGCAAAGACCACGACCCTTCAAAATCCAGCCTGGTTCTGGAGATGTTGGACCACCGTCATGCTGTGGCGCTTGAACTCCTGAGCTGGCATTGAAACACTTGCAGACTTTAGGACTTTATATTATATATTATATATTATATACTATATATTATATATTATATATTATATATTATATGTTATATATTATATATTATATTTTGTATTATTATATTAAATATTATTAGGATTTCAGATTTCAGTTTATGTCTGTTTCATCAAGTGGAGCAGCCGCAAGCCCTTAAGCCTAAAGCTCCGATCCTGAAGAAGACCCCCAAAACATCCCAACAGCAAAAGCCTCGTAAGTGCTCACCAGATTTTCAGGCTGTCCCTTGGTTCTGATAACATGAGGGCCGATGCATCACGGCATAGAACCCAAAAGGGCTTCGTTCAGCTCTTGAAAGGGTGTCCATATACAAGCGAAGAAAGCGCTAATGATGTGGAATCTTTGGGAAATCGGGTAGTTGCTCGTTTTGGCCAGAGCTACAAGTAGGTCACTCCGCCCATTTCATGTAAACGCCCATCCACAGCATATTTGCTATGTGCTTTGGTCCGCCGACATTGGCAAGCCAGAGCCCTGAGCCCAAAAAGTGACCCAAAAGTCCAAAACCAGCAAGCCTAACATCTCTATAAAGTGTAGCTGCAGCTGATACACGAAACCAAGCATACTCCCAAATCGGGAATATGCCGAAACGATCCGGTAGCTTCAATGCCAGATTATGCCGGATTGCGTCCCCATGGAGCACAACGCCTAAATCCATGAACTGTCGGACCCTAACACCTTACACACTGGACGCCACCAGTCCGTACAAATTGCACATAGAACACTGATACCTGAGACCCGTGGAACCCCATCGAAAACACCAAGCACTGCCAATGCAAGGTTTGCATCAGCCAGCTCGCCACCCTGCGCCGCAATCGAGTCTCGTAGGACCTCGTAGCATGCCAGGTCCCTTCACTTCTTAGTTACAGTATATCCCTATTACAGTTCTTATGAACTTCTACTACGATGCAACTTCACCAACAAACCTGTTTTGAAAACAAATTAAGGCCGGAGCCGATACCCCAATCCCCATTGTGCTCTCTTAGGCCCAGACATCGAGCTCAGCACGCTGGCTGTTACGCGATTGGCTCGCCTCTGCTCCAAGCTGGGTTCTTGTTAAAATCGGAATTTAACAGTAAGTTACCAACATACAGAAACCATTCACCATTATGGTAACTTGAAGTAAATTTAACATTAAGTTGCCCTAATAAAGAATCCATTAGGCGTAGAAGAGGGTAGGGGAGGTAGGGGTTCTACACAGCGTTGTTCAACGTTCTGTACTGTAAAGGTTCATAAGGGCCGGCTCGTAGGTTGCACACGACAGAACGAAAACTCGCTACGAAGACGAAGAGACGCGGGAAAGCCCAGCTCCTGGCTTACGGTTTAGGGTCGTGGCGCTGAGGGCCCTAACATTCCAGTCCTGCAAGCACGTATGTGCAACCTCTATATTCCCACGTTAGAAGGTGTGTACCACAAGCAAGACAAGAGTTCGAGTTTCAGACACACCCTGAACGGAATAAAGATTAATGCAAATGGCACAAGAGACCAAAGCTGCCGATCGTACTCGAGTCTCTCTAGACCTCAAAACTCCCCTTCATAAAATCTTGAATACCCAGCCCTGACCTGAGGGGTCCTTCTCTCGCTCGCTCAACCTTGCTATAGGAAACTGTAGAGATCGTAATAGTTAGAACAGGCGTGGATGGTATCAAGCAAAAGTATACTGCAGTGGTACAGAGACTGTACGGGGATACTGTGAAACCTATTCAAGCTCGTGTATGGTGCACCCGTTCCAGTCCTGTTGCTGCAACTCCGACAGCCATTGGGCCTCGGAGCGCATTTCAATGCTACGCCAGTCCACCGTGGGAGGGCCGGGGCGTACGGGTTTAGAGCTTTAGGTTTTCACTGCCCTGGAGTTCGACACAAGCTTTGTTTTTTGTTGTTGAGTGTGTGGGCAGGGTTGAGAGGACGAGGGTGAAGAATTCAGGTGAAGACTAGTGGGACTTTACAGGTGAGAACAATGTTTGTTGATTCTGTGCTTCGTCACGGGACACCATCACGCCCTACGTGGCAAACCCTCTGGTTCATGAAAAGCCTTGTCTGAGGACTTCTAACACTTCCGACTTCTATTGTTGCCATGGGCCAGAAACAGGGACGATTTGAGTGACGGTATGCATCCTTGAGTATACTTTGGTCATGGAGAGCCTAGCGTTGTTAGCTCAGTGTTTTCTAAGACTCACGACTGAAGGCATCTGGGCTGAAAGAACACTCCAAAGTAAGCCTTTGGGCTAGATTCAGCGTAAGGGATACACCCTCTACCCTAAAAATTAAACTGCTAAACCCTATATCAAATCCAAATTCGACACGGACTCTACGCCAGGAAACCCTAAACCCCCAACCCAAACCCTGAAACCTTAAACCCTAACCCGTAAACCCGATATAAACCCTAAACTCTAGCCTTTAAACCCTAAACTCTAGCCTTTAAACCCAAACCCAAACACTTAAACCCTAAACCCTAACTCTCAAACCCTATATAAACCCTGAACCCTCACTCTTAAATTCTTATCAACCCGAAACCCCAAACCCCAATCCTTAAACCCTAGACCCTAACTCTTATAACCCCAAGCCAGGTCGCATAGGCCATGACGGTGGTATCCACATCGTTGAGCGCGAGGGCAGAAGGAGATCCGAAGCCGCCCGGACTCGCCCCTGGCTCTGTTACCCTAAGGCTCCATGTAGCTATATAGTTATATAGTCTATACTTCGGCCATAAGGGATTCTTATGTATATCATATTATATAGTGATAGGGAGATACAAAGATAGATACTTTAAGGTCGGTATATACTATGTACCTTTAAACATAATGGCCACCCTTGGTTGTGCGATTCTTACAGGGGGGTTAGGCAGGGTTTAGGGTTTTGGTTTTGGATTTAGGGTTTAGGATTCCTGTGGGTCTATTTAAGGTGAGTTCCTTTGGTGCTGGGGTTGTACATACCCCAAGATAATCACATAGGGCGGTAATCCATAGAATGGGCTGGGTATTGGTGTATGTTATCATAGTATTAATAACTTGGGACACGGGAGCGCTTTGTGATGACTAAACAACGCAGCCTAAAATTACTTGTAGCACCAATGAAGGTCCTTCAAACCCTACTTAATAAGCCTAAACCCTAACCCCCTGTAGACCCGCAAGGAAACTCCTGGAAAGTTATAGAACCCCTATAAACAAAAAACCATATAGAAACTCTTCCTCTCACCCCACTTCGCAGGTCTTCTCCTCCAAGCACCTCGCCACTCACGCTGAACCCCCAGTCCCCTGAGCCTCCAAGTGACCCGGTTTAGGGTTTAGGGTTTAGGGCCAGGATGGGCCAGGCTTTTTTTTGTTGCTGCCCCTTCTTGCTCCGGCTCCGTGTCACTGGTCTCTAGAATTCTTCTGTCCTCTCCACCCCGGACGTCCAAAGTGCGTTCCTTTTTGTTGCGCTCCGCTGGGCTCTCCCTACCCCCCACGCCAGGTGGTGTTGCTTTTGTTATTGCTGCGGCCCCGCCCCCGACACTCACTCAGACACTGGGGGCGGGGGGAAGAAACCCCTTTATAACCCCTAATCCTCAAACAAACCCCTATAGAACGGTTGTTCTTAGAACCCCCTAAGCCCGTGAACCCTATAGACCCTATACCCTATAGACCCTATACCCTAAACCCTGGACCCTAGACCCTAAACCCTATAGACCCTAAATCCTAAACCCTAAACCCCCACCCCGCCCTCCCTCCTCCCCCAGCCTCTCGATCCTTTGGGGCTCAATGGCCTCCGCGGATCCATGGCTCTGCCAGCGGCTTTGGATGGCGAGGCTCGGTAAATCTGTGTCTTTCGTGTTGTCGTTTGGGTTGAATTTCTTTTTGATGGGTTGAGGGTTTATAGGGCTTAGGGTCTAGAGATAGCAGTTTAGGGTTGGTCGTCTCATTTAATCCTTTGTTGTGTGTTTTTGTTGTGGCAAGCTTGTATTGTTTTGGTAGTTTGTGTTTCATGCTTTCGTGAGGGCTTAGATCGAGTTTGTTTGGGCGGCTTGGCATAGCGGTCATAGCGTGCTGAAGATGTACGGCGACAAGACTTTAGGGGCGTGGGCAGCGCTAAGATCAAACAGATCCAGACTGCAAGCTATAACTTAACTTACCTTTGGTTTGGTCGGTCTGTGTTTCCTTCCATGCACCGAGAGCCACGTACCCATGTCCGATTTCCCAGACCCTGAGACCCTAAGCCCTCATATCCCAAACCCTTAAACCCCACAGTTGAAACTCCATATGTTGAGTCTTGGGAACTCACAGCTCCCTGAGAGTCGCACCCCGCACCTTTACATCCCTCCCGCACGCTCTGATTTTTTAGCTTCGGCCATAGGGCGATTAGGGTCTTCATACCTTGTTCGGATCTTTCCATTGCATGGGCCCTAACTGCCGGAAGAGGATTTAGCAATATAGAAGCCTGACCGCTTAGTCATGCTGCATTTTGAGCCGGGTTCCTCATTCTGACTCTGTTTTGGATCATAGTACAATACACGCCGAACCCAATTCTGATTATTCAGGCCACTTTTTGCGGCTTCGAGTAGAGGATCTAGCTATCGGGACCTAAGCTCCTTGAAAATTTGTTGGAGGGTCCATGGTTTAGGGTTGCTATCTGCCGTTACAGTAACCCTAAATTACCACACCGGAACCCGTTAGAGGCTAAAGTATATGCGATCACAATCCAGTATCCTAGTGGAACTTTGCTTTTCTAGGAGTTATATTTGCCCGAAAATGGTTGCAGGTTGCCTACCCTACTCGGAGGTTCATGGGTAGTTATAAGTGGGGTTATAAGTAGGATAACTATAGTTATAACCCATAGTAGGGGCACTTAGCACCCACTGAGCATTCAGATGGACCATCAGGATTCGCTTCCGAACTTCCGAAGACTTTCGGGATCGCGTGGACCATTCCCAAACCAAAAGCTCTACCTATACTCTCCATTGTAGTTCCTTTTTCTGGTTTAACCAATTATGTGTTTAGGATCCTATAAGGTAACCCCAAAAAGGAACTACAATGGAGACTAAGTATAGGTAACGCACTGAGGCCGGTGCGGATCGAGGTTCAGCAAGACGGCCTTGGAATCGGATCGGCGGTTTCCCGGCACCCAAATTCTTCAATTCCTAAACCCTAAACCAGGCCCGGAACCCTAAGCCCTAAAACCTTGACCCTGAACCCTAAACCCCAAACCCTAAACCCCAACCCCTGAACCCCTGAACCCCTAAACCCCTAAACCCCTAAACCCCTAAACCCTAAACCCCTAAACCCTAAACCCCTAAACCCCTAAAGCACTCAAACCTAAACTATCAACTCTGCAGTCGTCACGGAGAGCCTTCGACTCCCACAAGACAGCAAGTCTCAAGGCCAACCAGTATCCCTAGGGTGAGGGTACCCTATTTCCTTTCAATAATTCAGCTTTGATAGAGAGACCTCAAAATCGCTCTTTGGTCTAAGGGCACTACCCCGGAACCTACCCCAACACATAACAAACTCAAGTTCCCTGCGCCTACAAATAGTCGGCCACCTGGCCTACTGTCATCCAAAAATCGGGCCCGCTAGATTACTTCTAGGTGTCGATGCAGCACCCAAACTTATTTAAGGTAGGGTGTCACGCAGATCCAAAACCGGCAAAATTGTACACCGAGCATCAGTACTCGGCTACGGTTGACTAATCTAGTCACCCACTATCGAGATAGCCGGACGCCTGCACCCTAAACCTCAAACCCAACATCCATGCAGTCTCCTCCTAGTCCACACGTTGAGGCTCAAAGTATACGCATATCTTGATGAACGTGACATCTTGAAGCAGTACCTACTGCCTATGTCGAGCTCTGGTGGGTAACCCACTGAGGTGAAGGCAATCACCTGGTCTTTGCACAATCGCTGGGACACGGCCTCAGTGCATCGCTGCGGAAACCCAGTGTGTGCTGGAAATTTGAAGGGACAACACCTGATCGAAGGATCCAAGTACGTCTTAATACTCATGCAGTGTCCCAAATACGTTACTAAACTACAAAAATCCTATCCTGTGCCTATCAGGTCCTTTGGACCCTTAGGGCTATTGGTAAAAGCTTGTAAGAAGCAACCTTTGGCTCTATTATGCTAGTGTCTTTTTTGAAACTTGTCGAGTTTAATAAAAAAACACTACAACCCCACAGACTTCTTGAAATCAGGTCCAACTCGGTTGACGCAAACCTGGTAAACTTGTTTGGGTCAGAATTTACGGTACCCTTTGCGGATCGAAGCTGATCGAAGCTTTCTCTTAAGCCTAAGCCTATTTTTTGGCTGCCCGGCAAGCTCGCTGCATTGCAGACCCGAAGCAAAGAAGTCCTAAACTCATTTTTCCATACATCCTCAGCAGATTCGAAACAACAACGTCCTAACATCATTAATCCAGACATCCTCAACTCCAGAAACTAAAGCCCTCGCCCTACAAATCCCAGACCCGGAAGCCCTAAAGCCCACCCGCCTGAAACCGAAGGGAAGCGCTCTGCAGTTTGTGCTCTTAGGGGTTTTCTTGTGCTGTGAAAATTGGTTCATCCTGAGAAATGCCGATAGGAATAAAGGATAGGCTCCGCTCTTTAAATCAAGCCAAGCCCCCCCCCCCCCCCCCCACTCAAAGCACTCCACACCCACCTAACCTCTCTCCATCAACCATCCGCCCAAAACTATCCACAGCACAGTAGTAGCCCAGCNTTTTGGGGTAAAAATTGGGTTCATCCCAAAAAACCCCAGAAAAAAAAAAGAAATGCCCCCCGCTTTAAAACCAACCCACCCCCCCCCCCCCCCCCACCCTAAACCCGTGCAGGTATCTTTCCATGTTCCCCTTACCATTTGAGGGGATAGGTGCAGGTTTCAGCAGTTTACCCGGTCACATTGCCCAAAAATTAAAACCTCCAGCACGTTCTCTCGATTCAACCCGAGCCCAGAGGCCGGCAAGAAGAATAACAGTTACCACATAGCTACAGTATCACACTATGCCCTGAACCCCAAAAACCTAATGCCTAAACCCTCAACCCCAAAACCTTAACCCCTGTAAACCCATACCCTACACCTGCAGGTAATGAGTTTTGTCATGCTCCTGTCTGGCCGGGCTCCAGACATGCCGCGTCTTCCCAGAGTAGAAGAAGCCTTCACGCGGGTTGGCGATAGGAAACCCAAACCTGGGGGACCAAATGACCGGGACCTTGTTACCTATACTATTTTATGAGGCTCCTTTTTATAAATATAGTATAATGGGCCCCAAAACCCTATCCTCATCTTATACCCTTATAATTACTATGAACCCCTATATGATATATGAACCGTAAACCGTTTTAGCGCCCATTTCGTCCTTGAGGAACAGGGCTTTTTGTATTATGGTAGGGTTTCGGATTTCCTATTGCTCTGACTCCTGGTGTGGGAACCGAAAAAGAACCCATGTGCGGCACCGGATTAGTCGTCCAAGTTTCCCGCAGCATCCAAGTGCCTGCAGAGTCTCCGCTGTAGTTCCTTTTTGGGTTACCGTATAGGATGCTACCTACAAAACTGGTTAAACCAAAACAAGGAACTAGAATGGAGACTAAAGGTATACTGTTGCTAAAAAGCGAATTCAAGCAGCACTCTCGGGCCGAGCTCTCGGAGCCCTGCCTTCCCAAAGACTCCAAAGCCAAGGAACACAGGAACAAAACCGTGAAGTCGGAGAAGAACCCTTGATCTGTCACGGTACCTTCGCCAATTTAGCGGGTTTGGCTCGAGCTCCGTCTCTCCAGCCTCCAACTGGGCTGAAAGTTGGCCGTTGCCACGGCGCCACGGCCCAGTATCACTCCAAAGCCCTCAACAAGCACTAACTTGGGTTGTTCCAGTACCACTCCAAAGCCTTTAAGCTCGGAAAGCCTGTAAACTCTCAGCTCCAACCATGTACCGTAGTACGGTGGCAACTACTTTGATCCTCAGGGTCAGTCTGCGACATGTGAGGGCCAGTCTTGTCGCATAAAAAGAAGCACCAAAATTCGCACCCGGCTGAAATGGTCTTCTAGGGTGTCTAGCACAGTTGACAATGGGCTAAATTCTTCGGACGGCATATTTGACTGTTTTCCACTTATATAATATAGAGGCCAGCTCCATTTCATTATACCTCGCCTTTGGCAACAGGTTCAAGGCTTGAGGTTCGATCCAAAGTAATACTCGGCTTGTAGAAGCCGCTCAATATAAACTTAACGCACGTATTCACTATATATACCGCTATAGCAAATTCTATGAGCTTGTATAATTCCCTAAGGGTCCATCTGCCCAAATGGTATATACTTCGGCCACAAAGTACCTATATAGGTGCTTTAAGGCCAAAGTAAACCCTAAATCCCCTCAACCTAAGCTATAGACCCGGAGTAGATGGACCCTTAGGGTATAAGAACTTAGACCTTTAGGACTTGGCCGTGGCCTTCCGAATCAAAGCTGACGCTGAAATCGTTTTCAGCGAGGTGGAGCGGCGAGTCCTCAAAACGGCTCAGGGCTTTAGGGTTTAGGCGTTTAGGGTTTAGGGTTCAGGGTTCTTAGTTCTGAGGCTTTAGGACTGTAGCGCTTTACGGCCTCAGGACTTGGGATTCGCACGTTTTTTTGCTTTTCAGGTCAGCACCACGCTGCTAGGAGGAGCCACTTTGGGGCCTCATGTTTCACCGAGCGGGGTTTAGAGCATAGATGTAAAACCACCACCCCGAACCTGACAACACCGCCTGAGTCCACACTTTGTGCGTGTGCTCTGAAGCAACACAGCAACTCTCTTGGCTAAAGCAACACATACCTGCACCAACTCTTTTGTTCCCTACCAATTCTATGTTAGGGCTTATATTAAGACTCAAAATAGTGGTGCTAGATTGACTTGCGAAGTGCAAGAGCGAGTCGGTGACAGGCATTCAAGTCAAGGCTAAAACATGACTGACAACTTTGTGACCCCGCTGAAGGTGCACGACAAACCGGAGGCTCCGAATGTAAAACGTTTAGGGTTTAGGGTTTCGGACAACCTGACAAACAAGTCTCCACACTGCTCATAGGAACAGAAACTACACAGGCTTTCGGGCGTTCGGGTTTTGGAAACAGGGGCATAGGGCTTAGCACATGATCCTTCAAGATCTGTGCACCTAGGTCCTGTGAACCGACCCTTTATGCGGCAACGCATGGCTATGAGGACTAAAGGGATTTCTCTACTGCACTACTAACCATTCAGAACTCTCTGTCCCCAGGGGTCCACACGCACCTTTAATTTATACTTTCGCCGAAAAGCACCCTTCCAGTAAACACATGGACCATTAGGGTATTGCAAGAGCAAACTATACCGCATCATGCGGTCCAGCGCAGAGAACCCCAGTCTAAGCAGCTGCCGCGGCCTGAGAACGTGCAAGGCCTTTAGGTTTCGGAGTGCGTACTGCAGGGACCGTCATAAAGTGTTGTGGGTTTTGTGAGTTTTTATAGTGCTTAGTCCAATTAGGGCCGATCAATATATGGAGTACCAGAGCATACTAGTAATTACCAGCTTGGGGTTTCGATTTGAAAGGCTCAAGTAGCCTACGCTATGAACGTGTCGATGGACATTCTCTTGGAAAGCTCTCGCAGATAGTACAAGGAGTGCTCTGTCAAAAGTCTCTCCCTCAGCATGATGCCGAACATCAACTTCCATCTTCAATCCTCCATTCGGGAAGGCGAAGGATGTAGGATACAAGAGCATGCTGCTAGGGTTTAGGTTTAAGGCTTAATTGTAGGATTCGGGGTTAACGGTTTATAGGATAGGATCTGCAGTTGAAGTTTTTCCGTTGATTTAGGGTTTAGGGCTAGCCAGGAGCACCGTTAATCAAAGACAAGAAAGCTGAGCTAAGACGAAGACGAGCAAAAAGCCTGCGATTACGATCGCACTCATCCACAGACCTTCGACTGCTCACAGCTCCGGCCTAGAATCCAAAGCTAGGAACCACGGTTTAGGGTTTAGGGCCTCCCTCCGCAACCGGTGAAGCATGGATCTCACCGAAGCCCCGCAAACTTGAGAGGAGAAGGCATATCGGGTTTAACCCTAAACCCATGGCCCATGGCCCAAAGCTCAAGTGACACAAACTTGCCTACAAATCCTACAAACCTAAACCCGAGTCGGTTTCAACCCTCCGGTCTCAGCACTTAAACCTCCCGTTTAGGGTTTAGGGTTTAGGGTTTAGGGGGTTTAGGGGTTTAGGGTTTAGGGGTTTAGGGGTTTAGGGTTTCGGGTTTAGGGGTTTAGAGGTTTAGGGTTTAGGGGTTTAGGGTTTAGGGGTTTAGGGTTTAGGGTTTGCTCAAACAACAACTGTGACCCTAAGGCACAAAACCACTCGAGACTCTTTCACACCGTCTAGCAAAACTCAAACATACCCAAACACCTAACCCCAAACCCAGAGGGAGTTTCCGAAAATAGGGGACCCTAATATAGTACCCTAAATAGTAGGATCCTTATTATAAGGTACCCCTACTGTTCGGAAAAAATCCAATGTATACCCCATGCCGGCCCCTGGCTCCAAGATGCATCTCACAAAAAAAGTCAGGGCCTCAGTGTTCGAATAGGTTAGCTATGGCATAGATGTTTCATACTGCATAATAGTTATTGGACTATCGGAGGATATCGGATGGACTATAAGAAGAAAATACTGCTTCGAAAGACTGAAGACTCAGGACCCGAGAGTATCCATAGACCCCAAAAGGTCAAGGACCCGGCAGAGGGGTTCGACTGCTGCGCTGGGGTCCCTCTGATGGGTTCAGCGTCTCGATCTGAGCACAGTGTAGGGTTTAATTAGTGTATTCGGGGCCTTCAGGGATTGGGGCTTAGGGTTTAGCAATGCAGCTGTTGTCATGATGGCCGCGTTCGTGATTTTGGGTCTACGGATTGGGAGCTGCCTAGAGAGTAGCTTGGGGACCTTCTCCGAAACTTGAAGCATTGCCCCCGAAGTTACAAGAATCTGCCTTTGTTGCATGCCAGGGCGATGCTGGGGCTCAGGGGCTTTGTTCTATGTTCAGGACTACCTTTGGGCAGGTTTCAGAATTAGGGTCCCTTTGGGGGTATCTTAAATAATAGGTGCCGTAGTACATTAGGGACCCAAAAAGGGACCATAATTTTGACAACCACCCATATGGGCGAGGGGTATTTCAAGCCTACACCGCAACATCTTGAACCCCAAGCCCAAACAACCCAAAGACACCGAAGAACAGAAAGCAGCAGGTCCGAACCAAAGCGAGCCAGATGTTCCTGCCTAAAAAGTGGCCTAGGTTTTACAAGGTTTCCAAGGTTTTCAAGGGGCTTTATGTGGATGTTTTTGGGATTTAACACAAAAACCGGCAAGGGAAGCTTTCGCAAACTTCATCTTTGTTGATCTCTTCTTCAGATGCCGGCGAGGAGCAGCGAGAGGAAGGTGCCGGGGGCTCATACAACATAGAGTGCCGACGACTGGAGCGAAAGCGCGTAGCGGCGGCCTGCAGCAACGCCTTTCGCCGTGGCGATGCCGGGGTCGACTATTGCGAACACCGTAGCCATGCCGGCTATGCTGGGGGAGATTCATCCGCTTCCGAACAGGATCGAAAACGGACGTACCTGCCGTCGGCATGCGCAGAAACGATGACCCCAGTTGCATCTAACCCAGCTCTCGCCTAACTCATCAACTTCAGGATCCTCCTAAAACGAAGAGTAATTACTAGGGATCCTGATTACTTGGTTTTGCGCTAAGTTACTAAACAGCTAGAGTTGGAGAACAGTGGCTAAACATCCTTAGTGGAAACCCCCTTGCCGAGAATCCCATATTGTGAGTATGATACGTTAAATACATACACTACATGGAAAACCAAGCGACCAGGAACGCAAGGCCAGGGCGCAAAAGGAATCCCCAAGAATAGCAAATCCTAAACCCTCCAGCACCAAAACAGACGATACGCAATCTTTGCCCCTACACAGCGAAGCCCAAAAAACAAAAAACGAAACCCGAACTAAGTAGAACTCTGAACACAATGACTCTGAAGCCCAAATCCCTAAGCCCTGAAAAGAAGGAGCCCTAGGACCGAAAAAAACAAACCCCTGAGTTCTGGACGACCTTCACTTCGTAGAGGTAGCGACCTGCAGGCACCACCGACGATTGATGAGAGAACTCCCCCTGAGGCATCCTAGGGGTCGACCCTGCAGCTTTTTGGGACTATATTCTCCGGTAAGCACTGTGGCCTTGAAGGGATCCAAATTAAGTACTAGAGGGGTACATGGACCTTCAGGGGACGGGTTGGAAAGTGCATCAGGGCTTGACAGGAAAGTGTATCGGGTTTAGGGAGGAGGGCTTCATGTTTAGGGTGCTGAGAACCAGGCCTAATTCACCCAGACAGCTTCAGGGTTGATCAGATGTAGAGATCTGTGCACCATGAGTTTGCGTTACCTTCTGCATGGAGTTCCCGGAATTCATTGCCCAGTTTCATGAAACAGGAAAAGGAGCAACACGGAACACTAAAGAATTGCACGTCATTCGTGTGCAAGCTGAAGGATTTCCGAACACGAAATCATGCACCCAATCGGTGATTGAGGTGGCAGGATGTATGGGTCGGCGATCAGGGTTTGGGAATAACACAAGGCTCTGAAGAATCATATTTCGAGGCTGTTGAACTGGCCCTAAGCATCAGTCTGAACTCCCTCAAAACGCAAACCCCGAAGCTTGTTCGGACTTCCTTCACTACCTTGCACCTTCCTCTAACTTGGTGGGTGCCCAACCCCCTAAACCCATGTAGTCTATAAGTCTCCTGACGCAACACCCAGAAGGAGCATCCAAGGCGGCCGCCGCTCTTCATACCCATCTCAGCAGGAGCTTCGAAAGATGAGGGCGGGGGGGTCAACAACCCTACAATTGTCCTTGTTATTATTGGTGTTACTGCCAATATCTGCTGCTCTTATTTTTGTTACTATTACTTTAAAGTCTAAGCATTTTGCTCTCGGGCTGACATTGAATGCCCGGAATAGACAGTCGTCGCATGTGCCAGTATTGCTGAGCTGCGGGCGTCTTGAATCCCTTAATTCGGCCCAATATAATGGCCTTAATAATTAGAACAGGGTTTTGGGGCCCATTATACTAGAACTATAGTAAGGAACCCCCAAAATAGTATCTTGGTATTTTTTACAATGGGCCCCAATAGTAGAGAGAGAAAAATCCAGGGGAAGGGAAACATCTCGGACTACGATAGCTCGGGGTGCAGGGCTTCCCTAGGGTTCAAGGTTTAGGGGTTCCGGGGTGTAGGGTTTAGGGGCGTAGGGTTTAGGGGTTTAAGGTTTAGGGTTTCCAGGGCTGTATCTGTGGTTCGGTCCTTTTTGTTGGTCCTTGTCTCCTGGTTTTCTCCCTCTCTAGAAGGGCGCGCGAATCAGGGTAACGCCTTGTATCCCGAACAACAGGGAGTGCAACAAGCTTTATTCCCAGGACAGCAGTCGCTACATCTACATACGAGCTAATTACAGACCCTCAACCCTAAACCCCATGCAAACACTGACACCCTCAACCATAAATCCTAAAGGTCTATATCCATAGCGCCCCTCTGTCAGTAAACCGCCGATCCAGGGATCCCACGTTGGCCCTGGCGCCAGCCATAAGATACTGGAGGCCGCCCTCACTCAGGGGCAGGAGGACCTCCCGCGAATAACATCAGCGGCTGAATCGAGGCTTGAAGGCATGATTGAAAGGGTGTCGAGAAGGTGGCGCATCTATCAATAGCAGAGTCTCAGGTTTGGGCTGTGGGTTGCGACTTCGCCGTAGGCATCTTCAATATGCATACAGTTACCGATTTACAAAGTTCGTATTACATATATAGGAGCTGAAGCTCGCTGACAGGAACTCCTGTGAGGAATCAGGTAGATACAAAAAGCGGCCTAAGACACCGCCACCACCACGACTATGAAAACGATTACTGCATACCACCACTACTGTTGCTGCTAATGCCATGACGACGGACCTATAAATCCTCAGAACAACAAATCCGATTCAGTCTTATTGTTCGCGTCCACCAGTAGCAATTTTTCGCAGCAGGGCATCTAGGTGCTAGCGGTAGGATGCAGAGAAGTGCGGTCTGATGTGTTTCGCCTTTGCCTCGCTTGGGACGCTTTCGCCTGCATCTGTTCAGTGGCCCCCTGCTCGCTTTGACTGCTGTAGCTTCGTCCTTGCGGAAGCCTGCTTTTCTTCAACTCTTCGGCGTAGAAGCTTCTGTCTTGTGACTCGATCAGTGGTGCTTCAATGGCAGCAGCTTGAGAGTCGTCAAGTCACCGTGTAGCAGGGTGGATCCCAGGCTCCTGTCCTTGAGATCTCGCACTAACGGCTGCAAGGCTAAGACACGCTGGTTTCATGCTCATGAGCCATTGGGTTGTATTTCGACAATGAGTTCGCACACGCGCAAGTACCAGCGATACAATACAATACAGTACACAAACCGAGAGAGAGAGAGAGAGAGAGAAAAAAAAGAGTGCGCGATCGAGTATCAGCGCGAGATCCAAACGCTTCAAAGGCCCTCATGCCTAGACGCATTTTTTTCTAGCTCTGTAGCCCTGAGCTCCATAGACAAGCCCGAAACGCCGCAGGACCCATTCCACCAGCCTTGCCGCCAAGGGATGGAATGACATTGAGCCTCGGAAGATAGATAGAGAACAAACGGATTAGGACTTCCCGGGTCTAGGGTTGCTCTGTGATATCATACAAACATACGACCTGTTGCTGCCCTCAAGCTATACCGCGACCTTAACCCGCAAGGCATGGTTTCAATTGATGATCGCCGCGCGTGAGTAGTAGAGTGGTTTGCCGGGTGCAGTGGTTAGACATCCTAGTTGGCATCCCCAAGTTATGACAAGCTGGAACGGTGACCAAGGTGGTGAAGCACCCCAGACCTCAAACCGTAAACGGCCTGAGAATAAAACCTCAAATCCTAACTCAAACTCTACACCTGTACTCTGACCGGAAAACTTGCATCTACAACCCTATGCACTCCTGGCGAAGCCTCGCTTTCAGGAAGCTCTGTGTTGAAGTTGGGTGACAGAGGAGCTGATGGGGGATATTGGGGTTTTGGGACTTCCGAGTTTAAGGTTTGGGAGTGTTGTATTTTGAGCGCTGAGGATTGGGTTGATGGCTGTAGGATTTGGAGTTTGAGGCCTGGCAGGCTCGGGGTTCAATTGTCGGTTTGAACCCGAGGTCGTGAAGGTGTTTGTCGAGCATCGGTACGGCTTTTTGGGCTTAACCATTTAGCCCTTTCAGCAGCAGACGAAAGCCATTCTGAACTGTGACCTGTAATATCTGCTGCTGCTGTGCCCTAAACCCTGAACTCTTTGGCTGTTCAGCAACCCTACAACTGCAGAGCTTGCAGTACTCGTATGGCCTCAGGAATCCAAGGCAGAACAGCACGTACTGCGCCCGAAGTAGGGTCAATGAAAGCAGAAATGGCTACAAGCAACATGTTGCAACCATGACGGGAATCCTTTATTAAACAAGCGAAAAGAGCCGCTACAATAAGGTAACGGCCTGACACCTTGAAGCCCCAAACCCTGGAACCCTACCTGGACACCTAGTCTGTAATATGAAGTAGGTTTTCCTGGTTGGGATCCCATTATCAGAAGCTAAGGAAAGTACCGCACATGTAGGGTGGGTAATCATAGGGGCCTTAATAATTACAATAGGGGGCCAATTATACTATGCTTATAGAAAGGAACCCCCAAATAGTATAGGTAAACATTGAGGCCCCTATATATTAGATGTTCAGGCTCCCGGCGTGCAGTCTGCCGGCTCGAAGGTCATGTTCTCTTTTAAAGGCTTCCTGGAAGGAGGCTTTTCGTGGTTTACGGGATGGTTCTCGAGTCTGGCGAGTTTTTGTTTAGGGTTTAGGGTTTTGGAAAGCTTCTGTTCTGTTATCAGGGCTTTTGGATCCTCGAAAAGCCCTGCATGCCTTAAACTAACGAGGACCCTTCGGTTGCTATGGCTACGACTCTATGACGTACATTCCTTAACTATGGTTTACAATCTCTGCATTTTCCGTGTAAGGGATTTTGGGAATTGTTTGAGTGTTCAACTTTGCTTTTGGTGACAATAAGACTTAAATTAAGGCTGGAAGTCCACTGTACAAGAACAGTTAAACTGAAGAACCCTATTTCGTCGGCGCATTGTTGAAGCAGAAGGGCTTGACCCGAGGTTTATGATTTCGGGCTTTTAGGACCAAAACACACAAACATGAAAACCCTCCATCCCCAAACCATCCCAAACCTTTATACACCAAATCCCAAGCCCTCAGACCCTAAACTTACAACTCCTACTCCCCAAAGGTCTAAACCTCAAAACTCCAGATCCTGTAGATGCTAGCCCATAGTCCTTAACATACCAAATCCTTGAGCAACAATACCCAAAGCGCACATTCCCGGGTCACAAGAAAAACAGCCATGCCAAAGCCGTAGAGCATCTAAAGCCCTTAAGAGCAGGATCTTCTGCATAAGGACCCCTCGTTACCATACCCCGTTAGAACCATAATAAAAACAATATCTTTAATATTCTCTTGGGTTTTATATGTGCCAAAAATCCCGATGAGACTGTAGATTAAGCAACTTCTGTGTGCCTCTAAGAGTTGAGACGCCACAATATGCACAAATAGACAAGGAAAGCAACATTCAGAGCTGAGGTCCTGGTTTCTGCAGGGGTTTAAGACAATCAACAAAAACTACGAATATAGGCTCCATAGTAGCTCCTTTTGGGGGTTCACATTTAGACTCCTATACAGGGAATCCCAAAAAAGGAACTAGGGTTCCAGTTCTCTACGTTAGGGTGGCTTTCTAAGGCTCCTTAGAGGCATCTGCAAGGCTTTCTATAAGGCTCTCTGCCCTAAGCCCCAAACTCCCCCAAAAACCTCAATCTTCAAACTGTAAGGCCCCCAAGCTCCGAAGAAAAAAACCCAACACCCAACTGCCTCAAACGATGCGCTAAAACCTCAGCGTTTAGGGTTTAGGGTTTACATAGGGTTTAGGGAACTATATAAACGGTAGCCTTTGGAATTCTACAGAGATTTTAAGTATAGTACTCCGAAGAGGTTCAAGGCTTTAAGCCCCAAAACTCCAAAGACGATACCCACTCCTCAGCCCCTAAACCCTAAACCTGAAGCCCTAAACCCTAAACCCCTAAGTCCCTGTCCTGAAACCCCTAGGTCCCTATAAGAACCCAAACAGCAACAACAAACAGCCGGGGAGGAGACCCACTCAGCGGCTTTGCGTCCACCTCGGTCTCCACGGGCTCCTGACACAGAAACTCGGGGGGGGTTTAAGGTTTAGGGATAAGGGGCTTAGGGTTTGGGATGTAAGGGTTTAGAGTTTAGGGTCTAGGGTTTGTGGCTTAAAGGGGCTTGAGGGCTTAGGTTAAGCCGCCCCTTGCTTTGACTGAGGGCCAGTTCCACACAAGATGATCGCAAGCGAAACTTGCACAGCTATAAATGCCTTGCACCTGTTCGTGCTCATGCCAAGCTTGGCTGGTTGAACACTGCACACCAAACGGGCTGCAAGGGAATCCAGCTAGGAAGAGGTCTGCCGCGCGCCACCCGCACTGCCTCCGCATTCGCAACCGTCTCCACAAAGTTCTGTGGCAGGGGGATGTGCCGCAAGCAACTTTGCAGGAATCGGAAGCTGCTCGGCTTTGGATCGCAAGCCAAGGTCGGGCAGCCAAGCAGACGCATGCCCAAGGTTGGGGGCCCCGTTCCGGTGCAGGGACGGGTTCTGGTTCGAAGGCTTAGCTCTACCTGGACCCTCCCGACCATACCTTCGGTGGCTTGGCAGCTTTATTATTTAGGATGGTTTAGGGCCCATTACACTATAATTATAGTAAGGAACCCCCAAAATAGTATGGGTAATTATTAAGGCCCCTATAATATCAAGCTACCGTGTAGGGCTTTCAGCGTAGAGTTGGGGCTTGGGATATGGGATTCAGGCCTAAAAGGCTGAAGAGCTCACTTTTGGGTTTCGGGGGGATGAGGGCCTGTTCTTCTGCTTCTTCTGGGCTACATCATGGGCTGCAGAGCTGCCACCCTAAACCCAAAACCCCAAAACTGCCCCAAACTCTTCAAACCCCAAACCCCAAACTGCCGCGAAGCCGTACAATTGAGCTAAAAGACCCTGAAACTCAGGCACTAAACACAAGGGCTGAAACCCTGAACCCGTGCAGAACCCTTACACAACCTTCATAGAACCCTGCCATAGATCTCTTATAGATCCCTTATAACTCCCTTTAAAGGACCATAGAACCCTACTATAGATCTCTTATAGATCCCTTATAACCCCCTTTAAAGGACCATAGAACCCTTATGAAACCCGTAAAAAAAAGCGCTGAAAGCAAGACCCGCAGGAGCCTCCGGCTTTGCCTCCGCAGCAGCCTCCGGCTTGGCTTCCCCTTCCTTGCAAGTGCTCAGAAGGTGGGGTTTAGGGTTTTAGGGTTTAGGGCTTCGGGTTTTAGGGTTTAGGGTTTAGGGATTCGGGTTTTCGGGACTAGGGTTTTAGGGATTATAGGGTTTAGGGTTTTAGGGTTTAGGGTTTAGGGTTTTAAGGTTTAGGGTAGGGCTGTTTTTTAAGTGCAATGCGCTCCCTTTAGGCTAGGGTTTAGGGTTTAGGGTTAGGGTAGAAGGTGAGTTTTTGAGGGTCTCTGAACATACAAGCTTGAACAATGTAGCTTTGCGGTACATATTCGAGTAGCGACTGAATGAGGATATGGCTTCTTCATATTGCTGGCACCATCTCGACTAACCACAGTCTTTAGGTACTGCCCCCATACAGTAACAGTCTATAATAGGGCTACTATTAAGGGCCTAATATATCTATATTATGAATATTATTCAACTGTGACTGAGTGGGGGCAGTACCCAACACATTCTGACCTACGTATACTTGGTTGAGAGATCTTGGAACCTCAACCCTGGCAGACTGCGCGAGAAAGGATGGTACCAAGCTGCACATGCAACCCTAAAGCCCCAAAAACCATAAACCCCAAAACCCTGAACTCCAACCGCTAACCTAATAGCTGAGAAGGTGACTGTTCGCGCGGTGTCACACTGCATTTGATTCGGTTTGGACTCTTGGTCTTTGTGCGGTTGGTGCACATGTGTTCTGGCCGCTGCCAGTATCGCGTGTCATTTGGACCTCGCCCCATCGTGAACGTGCAGACGGACCAGGGTCGCTTGCTTTCGCCACCATGGACGGGCAGCAAAATCGAAGGTGTGTGGAGGTGGCACAGTTCGATATTGTGGCACCAGACGCAACAGCTTGGCCCAATTGCTCCTGGTGTCCTAGAAGCAAGGGAGTGGGTCCATAGCTTCCGTACCCGTGGCCAGGAGCGTGCGATGAAACAGTAACGGTAGTAGAAATCGTGACAAGAACAAGGCCAATGACAACAGGAGTCCACTCACTCACGCATACGTGCCAGACTAGGTTCCGGAGTGATCCCTGAATAATAAGGGTACCCTTTTTCCTAATATTCGGCTTTAGTAAGGGAACCATACAATAAAAAGGGCAAAAGGGTACTACTCAGGAACCTAGCAGAGAAGGAAGCCGGGAGTTGCAACGACGACGGTTGTACCCACGGACCTGGTCGAAGAACTTGCACGTATGTCGCGGCTTACCCTGAAACTCCTAAACCCCAGTCCCCCAAACTGCCCAAACCTAAATAAACCGTAACCACTAAGCCCCTCTGCAACCCCAAAGCTCAAATCCCCAAGGGTCGGGTTTGAGGGACTGGGGATAGAGGCAGATTGGGGTATATCTCAAGTAACTGTTATCTCAATCAAGTAACTATAAATAGGAACACCAAAAATGTGTAAGCATATAGTTGACCCCTACAGTTATTCAGGCCCCGATATCCGATTGGTTCAGACATCGCGTTGCGAGTTGAGGCCTTATGAGGGGGAATCTTCATAGAGGCTCAAAGCTTATATAGGCTGTTAACGCTTAGGCTTCGGGTTGCAATATTGTGTGTTGCGGGGGTCTGAAAGGACAAAGGGGCCGAGGATACGAGCCGTGGCCACGACACAAGCACTGTGCAATGCAAAAGCACTCTAAACCTGTGGCCCTTCCCTGAATCCTAAAACTTTAGCTGCAGACTGCAGACAATATCATCCTGAGGCCAAAGGACCCCCCCAAGAAACAGTCTGCACCCAAAGATAAAACCCCACCCTACACCCTAAACCCAGTGAGCCTGAGCCGGGGGAGGCGGCACTCCTGGTGGGCGCGAAACGAAGCCCTCCTGCAGGCGGCAACAACCAATGTGGCGTCTAACCTTAGGCCTAAATTGGGGTAATCTTGTACTACAGCTACAAGAGGAACGCTAAGCAATTAGTGGTTGTCATTCCGGCTTCTATACTGCAACCCTACAGGATCGAGCTTCTCCCAAAGGCCATTCGGAACAAGCAGCCTCAAACATCTGATGGTCAGCGCTAATGAACCCCCAAAAGGCAAACCTGCAAATTCTGCGCCTAGCGCAAAAATTGCAACGCACCACAACCCACGGGGGTCTGGGTAATCGTAACACCGGCATCCCTCCGACTTTGGCACAGTCTCTGGTTTAGGTTTATTGAGGACGCGGGATTCACAGTGTTAGGTTTCGTTTTTAGCGCGTGGCATATACATATATATATATATGCCATGCTTGGGTCCTTATATAAGTACTTTAAAGGCAAAGTATATAAGGTACATGCGCCCTCAGGGTAGATTGGGTTATCATCACATACTCTAGGTTCACTAGGTTCATGCGATCCTTCAGTTCACATGGTAGCACAGAACAACTGCGACAGTTTGGGGAGTATTACTAACTGGGTCGGGGAGATTCTGGAAGTGGAGCCTAGAGCAACTAGTAATGCTACGAAAATGCATCATGCAAACACTGGGGTATGTGAAAAAGATAAAAACAAAAAATGCAACACATAAACACATAAAACACAACTAACAAACACGACAATCAGGCCAGGAGCGAACAAAAAAACACTTGAAAAACACAACCAAGTAAATAAATAAACAAATAAACAACGAAAACAGAGCGCCCGCCTCTGAGGCTCGTTGTTGGTTGTTTTTGGTTGATCTTGTTAACCAGGGAAAACTAAAACGGAAGAACAAACAAACACAAACACACAACAATAAAACAGCAAAAGCACAAAAACAAAACACACCAAAAATACACAGGCCAATCACATAAATACAAGCCAAGTACCTCCCGTGGCCACCTGTTCTTTTCCTTGTTTATTTTGTATCTTGTTGTTTTATCGGTTTATTTTTCTTTTCTTTGATTTACAGAGTTTGCAGTGTTTGCGGGCCCATAACAGCAATCTCAGTATCTCACAGTCGCTAGCTACACTGTAAACCAACAAAAAACCCTGTTCGAATTGTTCAGGTCCCTCTATTGGACCCAACCCGTGTCAGGGCCAATGAAAACACTATCATATCCTGTGCTCTAAAAACCAAAGCCTCTTTGAGCCCATCATAGTGAGGAGCTCGTACTTAAGAATCTCTGGCTTGGATTTAGAACTTTCTTTCGGATTTGTGGGATTTCGAAGTTTTGGGCTTGTGGGTTTTCGTGGTTTGGGTTTTGGGACTTTAGGGATTTGGGTTTAAGTTTTGGGTTTGGGGGCTTTGGGATTCTGTGCTTTAGTGCTTCGGGTTTGGGGTAATGACTAGTGCTTTCAAACTCATTGTTTTTGCGACTGCAAAAGGAGTCGGAAACACCTGTGCGAGATGTCTACGGCCCTCTCCCGAAAAACAACCTCTCGGTACGGTTCTAGTCTGTGCCCCGAACGTGGAACAAGCCCTAAACCCCAAACCCCAAACCCTAAACCCCAAACCCTATAAACCCTAAACCCTAAACCCCAAGCCCTAAACCCTAAACCCCGAACCCCAAACCCTATAAACCCTATAAACCCTAAACCCCAAACCCTAAACCCCGAACCCCAAACCGGCACTAAACCTTGCCGGAAACGTTCTCTATCCCGGCCTCCGTCTTCTGACGCTTTGCGTCCTCTCCGGCCTTGTGAGTTTTGAGATCGTTTTCTCATATAAGGCCTGTAGACGGTTTAGGGTTTAGGGTTTAGAGTTTAGAGTTTAGGGTTTAGGGTTTAGGGTTTAGGGCTACCGACTACTACTACTACGGTTTAGGGTTTAGGTTTATAGGGTACTGCTACCTTGAGAAGTATGGTAAAGTCATAGCCCCCTGGGGGACATACTCTATGATGTAGAGCTTTAAGGTTTGGGTCTTGGGTTTTGGATTCAGCGCTATCACGCTTGGCAAAGTTTGTCAGTCTGCATTCATACATGTCCTAAGGGTCCACATACCTGTACAGCACATAGTCCGGCCCAAAAGTACCTGATGTCCTCTCAGGCCTAATTCTATACTATATACTTGGTAAGCGACATAGAGATACCATTCAATTCAGCTGCTTATATATCTATATAGCCCACTTAACCCTTAACCCTCAACCCAAAATGGTAGATCCATGGTGCGATACATATGTACTATGTACCCATACACATAAATGTACATGTACATACCCAAAAAGACATATACATAGACATATACATATACCTGTACATACACATACACATATACATAAACTATATATATACACACACATATGTCGACATGGCCAATCTTCGCCCCAACCATCCCCGATCTTCCGAGCAAGTTTCAATTTCCGGGCTTCTGCCTCAGCATATTTTTACATGCTACAGCTGCCTCAGTATTAGAACAGGGTTTGGGGTATCCACAGTATGATGAAATTATAACCTAAAGAGTATTAGTTGTTGAGATATATTATACGTACTAATCAATCCGACCCCTGATGTACTGGGAGGGAAAGATCACCGGATGACTCCAAAAACATCTACCACAGCGGTCCTTCTACCAATGCGACGCAGGCCCCCTGGTGGATAAACTCTTCCTCTTCAGTACGGACAATAACACGGATCTGAATATTGTAAGGGCCTTTATACAGGGCTGTATTTAACCAGGCGTGTACAACGTGTACAAGCAATTCTCGACTGTACAAAGGCTACTTGTTGAGTATTTCCACAAGCGCTGCAGGTGTATGAATCCTTACGGGTACTTTTAGGCTTAAGACCTCACAGTCTCACTGAATCCTTACGGGTACTTTTAGGCTTAGAAGGCCAGGCTTAAGACCTCACAGGAACCCAAGACTGGGAGCTGAATCCCTCGACCCGCCCCCTCCAAAACAGAAAAAAAACAACAAACCAAGTGCTCTGGATAACGGCCTCGGGAGCAGCGGCCGCAGCTGCTTCCGCCATGACGACCTTGAAGGTTGTTAAAGCTTTTGAAGGAGTTACTATGGTCAAGTAAGCTTTTGTAAAGGGCTTATAAGGGTGTTACAAGGACTCTACAAGGTATCACGGAGTCATGGAGCCATCTTTACAGATTCGAAGCTCCGCGGCTTTTCAGGATGTTCATGATGTTTTTGGATTTTCGGGTTTGGGGGCTATTGAAGACATTTACTTAGAAGCAAGTAAACGGCTCGGGCTGTGCATATATATATATATATGACACATGCATACATACATATACGTGTATGGATAAAGATAAAACTATAGATGCAAATGCAGAGATACAGATGTAGAGATATAGAGATATAGAGACTTGGAGATATAGAGATTTCGAGACACCCAGATATAGAGATAAAGATCTATCTATATATATATATATAGTTAAATATTTGGATCAATAGATAGCTATAGGTATAAAGAATATATAGACATAAGAAAATGTATGTACTGAAATGCAGATATATAGAGATAAAGAGATAGGTTTAGACGTGGATAGAGATGTAGCTACATATACGGATATAAAAAATAGATACAGATATAAGTATTTAGATAAAAATATAGATATGATATAGCTAGAAATAAGTTTGGAGTGGGAGGGCTTTGGTGCTGCTTGTATTTAGCAAAGTTATTCAGGGACGCCTAAGGTCTTGGCTTGGAGTCCAAGATGTAACGGCGTAGAGTTTGGATTTTAAGGGTTAAATAACCCTAGACCCTAAACCCTGTTGAGGGGTAGCGATGTGCTTGCGGGCTTGAGAGTTTGGGGTTTACGGTTTTGGGGTTCGCAGCTTGGGGTAACATGTTTAGGCTCGGGGAATCGAAGCTTGAAACTTGGGTTCAGGTGTGTCAGGCTTCGGGCGTTCAAGTCTTGACTTGGGGGAGACTGTACCTTATATTGGGTTCTAAAATTTTTTTGGGAGTGGGGTGGGGGTGGGGGGGGGGCTGATTTCGGCCAGTCCCGACCCTAAGATTCCCGACCCTGAGCTTCCTGCAAAACAGTTTGTGAACTCCACATCCTTTAGAACTCCGCATCATTGAAGTTTCGGCATCTTGCGCCCAAGTCCCGACCAAAGCTTGCTGCCGCAGACCTTCAGAAGTCCACTCACGCCCGCCTAAGCTTCCTGCACAACACCTTCACAGCTTGCTCAAGCTTGTGAAAGGGAGTGGAGTGGAGTGCTGACTTTCTGCATTCTTCGAGTAGCCCTTTGTGCGCGAGCTCATGTGCACGTTCCAGAACTTTCGGCAGCTTCTGTCTGTGTGTGTGCGTGCCATAGTCTCTCCTGATCATTCTGAGGAAGCAAGAAGCACATCTGCCACCACAGCTGGGTGCCTTTGCAAAGTGTCCTCTCAACAAGCTGGAAGAGACCTTCCAGGCATACTATGGGGGCTCCGTACCTGTCGGCCCTCCCCTGCTGTTTGGCTTCAAAAAAGATCCACCCTCTTTAATTTCAGATGTGTACGGAGCTCTTGCAATGCTCGGCAAAGCGGAGCGGCCAACAAGTGCTGCTGACAAAGCATCTGCAACGCAGCGCTCCCAAAAGTGGGTTTTACTGCAGCGCCAGCACCATTTTCTTTAAGGGATCGACCTGTCACAAGGATTCTGCGCCTTTCCCAGCACGGCTTTTAGCCTGAATGGACATTTTCCTCTGGGTTTTGGCACATTGGCGCGCCACCAAACGCCGGTCACGTACCAGGCGTCCTTACCTCATTATTCAGACTCTCTTATGTAAGCCCTTAGAAAAGGTAGCTAGGTTGGTCTAAAAAGTGGAGTTCAAAGAGTGCATTAAGGCTTGTGGATTGGGAGTGACAAGTTCCAATGGCTTCAAGGTCCTCGGGCTTGAGGCGCAGGGCTTCGTTGTTGGGTTCCGGTTTCGGGGGGAGAAGTTGGCTTTCAGGTTTCCGATATGAGGCGGTTGGGGTAGATTTTGTGATAGTAAAATGAAAAGCACCCCACAGCCCTATTCTAACTAATTACTACTGTTGATGACCTAAATCCTGCATTACCTTAATGATCCTACATTATAGGAATTACGGTATATTCCTTCCTCATCAGGGGTAATGCAGGATTTCTATCAACTGTAAGCCCCCCTTTCTGTCTCAGCAGCCAGGCCTGATCCAATCTCTGGAGCTGAGCCTATTCTCCTCTCCCCTCACAAGCCAAAGCTGCAGATCACCGGCTTTGGGGCGTGGGGATTAGAGCTGCTAGAGGGTGTAGGGTTTTGGGGTTTGGGGTTTGGAGTTTCTGAAACTTTGGACCTTGAACTTCCGGGGTTCGAATCGGAGCCGGAATGTTTAGAATAGGGGTTTGAGATATTTTTCACTACTTTTACCAGAGGGAGCCCGTAAGGAGCACTGGAGCTACATTTTCAGCCCCTATGGTAGTTGAGGATTGGGGGGTTTAGGGTGAACAGCTTGAAGGTTGGGAGTTTACCGGCACACTCGAACGGGCTGTCAGCAGTCTATGAACCCTTTTCGAAAAGGTCTAAACCCTCGGCACCAAGCCTCCTACGAATCGGCACACTACTTCGGCGCAGAAACCATGACACCATCCCAGCAAACGCACCATGAACAGCAGCAAATTTCTCTAAGGGCTTACGTATTCATGAAGTATGCACTGTGGCCTGGCTGTACTACTTACGTCCCGTAAGGTCAAAGTATGTACCACATGGATGCATGGAGCCTTCGGGTGTATGAGCAGGACCTGAGACCCTACATCCTGAACCTACAGGACATCTGATGTTGCGAACGTCGAAAGCTCGTTTGGTTGGGTGTCATACATTCTTGCAGTCCTTTGCTCGGAATCGCATTCACCGTCCCCAAAAGCGCCAGCTCCATGCCCAAAGTGGAAAATGTCCTAAATGCCTTTATAGCATGTATACCTGTAGGTTCCATTGTAGCTCCGTTTTGTGGTTTATGTTTAGGATCCTATAAGGCAATATTAGAAAGGAACTACAATGGAGCCTATGTGTAATGCGACCCGACTGTACCTATATAGGAAAGCCGTTAAGGCCCAAATGAGTCCTAAGATAGATGGACCCTGATCGTGGGCTCTGTCGGATAGCATCCCTTATTTAGGGATTAAACATGATGAGGATACTTGACAAGTATGGTTCTATGATTGTAAGTTATAAAGCAACATCTAAGTCTACCTCAAATCTGACCCACTTACTTCAAGTCGTAACCTAACCTACTCTCTATAGATCCCCAAATCCTCCAAGCAAAGCATCCCGAACCCCAAACACACTGCTCATTTTGCCAGAGGTCTTTTCGTTGGGTCTCCCAGGCCTCCAGCTCGGGCAATCGCATGCCCACACATTGGCTTCCAGAGCGCTCGCCCTAGGTCACTAAACCTTACCTGAACCCTAAAGAACCTACCTTCTTTTCAAGGTGTTATATAAGGAACTCATGATAACATGCCCTAGCAAGGCAGATTTTTTAGGGTTCGGGTAATTCTTAAACCTTCAGCCCCCTAAGGCCTAATGTCTGCTTCGAGTGTTTGTAAAGGTACAAAGACTTGCAGACTTGATTGCTAGACCCGCAGGACGCACGGTTTAAGATTTAGGGATTACTATGCTAGACCGTCCGAACCCAGAATACCATAAACCACAACTCCAACGCCCACAACCATGAACACCAAAGGGACGCTCGCTAGGCAGAGGCCGCAGGTTCACACTTGCTTCGACACGCAAGCTCGGCGTCATGTCTCCCGAATCCCTATGGACCTTCTGACGGTTTATGGATCGTTTTTTTTTTTGTGTTTTTTGTTTTGCTCCTTTTTTCCACCTAATCTCAGCGACCAAACCCCTAGTTGGTGCTGAAGTTTTCTCGGAATTGCCACTATTTACGGTTTGAGGTTAAGGGCCACCGCCCACAACCCTAAACAACAAACCCTGCTTAGTACTTAACTTTGCAAACAAGGCATGTGCGCTTTATGCTTGTTTTCTAGACTAGCTTGGGGTGTTGGGTCTTGCGGTCCAGGGCTTTCAGGATTTCGGGATCTACAGTGCAGTATGGATTTAGGGTTTGGGGCTTCTGAGGTTGAGGGCTTGGAGGTTTAGGCATAAAGCGGTCTAGAGTTATGATGTCGGGAAGCTAGGGTTTAGGGTGTTGAGCGCTTGGATTCCTAACAGAAGCTCAATGCAGGGTTGAACACAGCAAACCCTATTTGTATCCCCAAACCCTACAAAATAGTCGGTTATGGCCACTTGATCAAGTACAGGTTCTAACCCCTTAAAACGAATGGCTTTTGGATCCCCAGGTAAAGCTTGTAGGTTTAGAGTCCAGGGCTTTGGGGTTCACTGCATCCTTTAGAGTTGAGCACAGGCTGTTCTCCCGAAAATACTAAACCCTAAAACCTGTATCCCCAAACCCTAAACCCTACAACCCCAAATCTAAATCCCTGAACCCTTAACCCTGAAGTGCTGTGGGATCATGAACTAGAAGGCAAAGCTCAGGCTTTGTGGCTCTCAAGTTCAATGCTGCATTGATGGTGATGTCTTTGGGTACTGGGGCCAATCGCATTCCCGACGGTGGATGATATCAATCCTGCATTACCTTAATGACCCTAGACTATGGGAATACTGGAATATTCCTTATTATGGGCGATGCAGGATAAATATCATCAAAAGTAGGACTTGATTCATGTTTCTTGAAGGGTACGGTAAGGGTGCTATAAGGGTTTATGGTTTAGGGCTGCATGTATCTACTTAGTATGTACTTCCGCACCTATGCAGGAGGCCCCTTACAGGCCTCACTTTGGTTTTTGCCCGCTGAAATTGTATCCTACAGAGTTTAGGTCATCAGGGTTTTCGTGCTTTAGTTAAACAGTCTTGGAGTTTAGGGCTTAGGGTTTAGAGGTTAGGGTTATAGTGGTTAGGGTTTAGGGGATAGGGTTTTAGGCTTAGGGTTTAGAGGTTATAGCCATAGCGGTTAGGTTAGGAACTAAACCAAACGGCAGACCAAAGCTCTGTCCCAGGTCCACTGCCAGCACTGCATGAGGCTGTCAGCTCAACTTTTTTGCAGCAGGGGAGCCTCCGTGACGCATAGGTCGCCAGTCACCCAACACCGTGACCGAACCTTGAAACTCTATACGCTGCCCCCACCCTCAGATAAACAAGATGCTCGAACTGCTTGCTTGAACAGCGGCCCGGCGGACGCAACGCCACATCTACAGCGAGGCTTTGAGCGGCTCAACCATGTAGGATTTCGGACTGACCCAGAGTCCCCATCCGACTAAACCAAAAATGCCATATCTGTCCAACCCATATGCTCCGATCCAATACCACTTTCAATTTCAAGCGGAGATAGATGGGAGGTTCCTGAAACCAGGCTACATTCTGTCGGGGTCTTTGCAGTGAAAGAAGTTTCTATGATATAGGGCTCCATATATCAGGGCAGCTTCTTTGCGGAATAGACAACGCAAATGAAGGAAACTTGAAGCTTGCGAAGTCAGCTAAAGCAGCTATGGAACAGGATGGAAGCCCACTTGACTTAACCCCAACCCTACACCCAACACCCTAAACCCCACACCCGATACCTCAACCCTGTAGTACCCAAGGCTTTCTCCCTGCGGCCCGAGGCGGCTCCCTCCTTCGGTCACTTCTTCGCGGTGGCCTTCGGGGCGGGCGCCTCGGCCTCACGCATGCTGATCTTCGTTTGGATTAAGGGCTGAGGGTTAGGGCTAAGGAGGATTTAGGGGTTTAGGGGTTTAGGGTTTATGGCTCCAGCACTATCATACCCTACATAATTTCCCGCTTTTAAAACCACAACGGTTCTATTCAAGGGTACGTGGGGGATGGTCGATCAGGTTTTGGTTTTCCGGTATAGGGTTTCAGGGTTTAGGGTTTAGATTTATATATTACGGATCATCCTTATGGCTGTTTGAGAGTTCTTTGTGTGGGAGAAGGGGGGAACTGCTTGGAGGTTTTGGGATTCAGAGCCTAGTGAATTTCTCGTCAACCTGTAATCTGTAATCTGACCCCTAAAACCCTAAACCCTTGTGTAAGCCCAAATCCTCAAGCCTGAAACCCGAGTAGGATTGCTAAGGATTCGGGGGCTGCTAGGGTTAAGCCTTAGGAGCAATGTTAGGGTGAGGGACACGTCTTTAGACGCAATTCTCTAGGGTTGCTGGGAAGCTCTTTTGTCTGAGTACGTCTACTTGGTATCCCACGGAATATTGAAACACCCGTTCTACGTGCAGAAAGATTTGTTTGCAAAGGTATGTGTTCACCGCGAGGTAACTTGGTGCAACGCAGTTCAGAATCCCGTAACTCTTGCAGATCGACCCTTAAACCTAGGCCCGGAACCTGAAGCTAGGTGATCTCTAACACACACACACACAAACACACAGTCTCTCTCTCGCTCAGCCTTTCTGTTCTTTCCATCTTCCTTATATACATGTGTCTATGAAGATATAGATCTAGATATAGATGTTGGTATAGATATAGGTGCACATATATATATACATATATATACATACATACATGTACATGTGTACATACGTATCTCCATGATTCTTAGATAATGTAATTACATATGTTACAGCATATGTTTTACTATCTCTTTAGTCTTTTCTCTCCCTTGTTCTATCTCAAGCCTTGGGTGTGCCGGCTTTCTCCGCCGCTTTCTCTGCCGGCTTTGACCCAGGACCCGCCTGCCGTTTAGGGTTTCGGGTAGCTTAGGGGGGTAAATCTTCGGTTTCTTTCAAGCTGTTGAAGGATTCTTGGAGGAGCGTTTGGGATTTTCAGGGGTTCCGGGTTTAGGCTAAATGTGAGTTTGGGGTGCGATGTAAGGTGTTCGGGTTTAAGCTTAAGGTTCGGTTCGGGATTTGTGGCTGCGCTTCAAGGTTTGGGGTTCAGGCTCACAGGGTTCAGAGCCTCAGAGTGCCAAGTTGACAAACCCTATACCCCACAACATAAACTGAAATCCCTAAACCCTACACCCAAAACCCCAAACCCTAAACCCCAAACCCTTTAAAGGAACCCCTATGGATCCTTTAAAGGTAACCCAAAACCCCTAAACGTTAACCCAAAATCCTGTTCGGAAGGCTCCCCGGGGCCACGCCTCGGCCAAGAAAGCGTGGGACCTGGGCTTAGGGCTTAGGCCGATAAGGATTCAGAGTTTAGGGTTTAGGTATTTGGGGTTTAGGATTCAGCGTTTAGGGTTCAGGGTAGGAAAGGGTTTCAGGGCTTGGGGTATAGGGTTTGGGAAACAGAATGACAAATGCCGGGTATGGCCGTAAATGATCAAGATCGTCGCAGATATAAAAACAGTTCAGAGTATGCAGTATCAACCAGTTTAAGTCACCACAGCAGCCTGAAGATCAGCTCAATTGCATGACAGTAACTCGAACGATCGTGACACTTTGGGGATGGGTTGTTTGGCAGAGCTTGATGGATGTAGTTGTGGATTGCAATGGAGCTTGTGACGCGACAAACGCGATCCGGGCAGTGTCGTTACGAACACCTGAAAAAATAGAGCATGACTGATGACTTTGATCCGACAGTCAGGACGATCGGCACGACGATTGTCATGAGGATGCTGCTGCTGCTGCTGATGACGACGATAATGGCTATGATGATGATAATGACTAATGATGATGATGATGATGATGGTGATGCCATTGTGACTAGGGTAGGGGCGTACGCACATGCCAATACGGCTGGCGACACTGACAAGGACAGCGCATAAGGCGATGTCGAAAACGATGAAACCGCTTTCGACGACCAAGGACACCACCATCTGTGTTGACAAATATTCTACAGTTATGCAGCCTTGGTTCCTCTTCGTATACATATATATATATATACACATGTTAAATAGAATCTGCATGCACAGCTGTCTCTCTACACATATGCTTTCGTCTCCCAGACATTGATGCAAAGACTTGCAGCGGCAGCGGAACCGGGAGCAGAATGAGGAGGGGGAGGAGCAGGAGGAGCAGGACGACGCAACCACGCAGATGTGTCGGTGCTATTGTTATTAGTCGAAACTGCTTTGTCTTACGATGCGACATCATGCGCTGATCTGTGCTTGACATGACCCTAAGGGTCCGTGTACCCCGGTAGTTGAAGCTGTTGCAATGGAAACTCCATAAAGGTCGTCATAACTAACCACTGTATATGCACATGGAACCTTAGGGTGATCGTCCTAATGCTCTTTGAGACAGGAGATGTAAAGCCAAGCGGATCCTGAACAAACAGTGGTGATGAACCTCCATGCGCTCAGCACTCAGGCCTAAGGGGGAGGCAGCTTAGGGCCTAAACCCTAACCCCTAGATGCTGAACCCTACAAGCCGATGTGCATATGACACCCAAACATACCCAAACCGTTCACCAAGCCGAAGAATCTAAACCCTACACACCAAGCCTCCAAACCCAAAACCCAAAACCCCTCACCCGGGAACGTCTAATACCCCAATTTAAGAACCAGAAGCCTGAACCTGGTCCCGGAACCCGAACCCTGAACCCTAACCTATAAAGCAGGCATAGAGACCTTATACAACCCACCGAGAAACCGTTATATATTATGCAAGCCACATTTCCGTCCAAGCCCTGCAACAACGTGTAGAACCCGTTTACCCTTAGAAGAACCGTCAGCAAAAACTTCAAGACTTATAGAACCCACCCTAAACCCTAAACCCAAAACCCTAAACCCTAAACCGCCCGGCCGGAAACCCATCCTGGAACCAGCGACTGGGCGACAGACAGCCCGTCATTAGCCGAAGTCCTCCTGTCGGGATCCATGGCTGTCCTGAAAGCTTTAGGGTCTGTTCTAAGAGTTCTAACAAGGTTCTTTACAGGCTTCTATCTGTATAAGGGTGTCTGATGCTCGAGAGGGCTTCTGCTTGAAGGGTTTGCGAGTCTGTATTGGGGTCGCTTCTCACCATTTTGGCCTGGGGGGTTTGCGAGTAAACCCTAAGCCTAACTAAGCCACTCCAGATCCCAATTTGCGGCTTCGTGATTACTGATCGGTGAACCGAAAAATTGAAGTCCGAGTTCATCACCACCTGCCTGGCGTGGAGGAATTTGCTGGGTTCTTGTTAAGCAATTTAGTTTAATTAACCATAATAGGGATCTGGTTTCCTTGGGTTTGGGGTCTAGGATTTAGGGCTCAGGGTTTAGAGATCAAGGTTTCGGTCTGGCTGCTTCTCCGAATGTTGGTCAGATTCCACCATATGACAGTAACAACATGCACCGGTATGCTCCGCGGCCTCAAAAAACACTGCCCACACAGTGACCACCTTCTCCTGGACGAAGTCCCCGAACTTTGCGCTGCTTCTCCGGAGTAACTGGCTCACGACGCTCGGTCGGGGCAGCCTCGTAGAGGATTACTGACCTCGCCAGCCCTGCGGAGTGCTCGTGCAGGTATATAAGCTTTGCCGTGGCTGCGTGCGAACAACCTGGTGTGGATCAGTGCGCGCTGACCTCTCGTGCAAGTCAGGACTATCACTGACAAAAAATGGCGAAACCCCATACCCTGAGCCCTAGGTCCGATAAGCTGCGAGGGAGTCGCCCCAGAGCCTGGGGTCTTGAACAATGGCAAGATGAGTCAATGAGAAAGTATTACTCAATGCTAAATCGGGGTCCGTACTTGCAACCCTACTTACAAAGTCCCTTATCCTCTCAGTACGGTGTCTGAAACTGCAGGCGGAACGCTTGGCATGCAGGGAGAACTAATCGAGAGTATCCACTAGCCAGCACTGCTGCTGCTGCTGCAGCTGGTGTTGGTGTTGGTGTGGGTGTGGGTGTGGTGTTGGTCGCGGTCGGGGCGGCGGCGGTGATGGCAGGGGCGGTGGCGGTGATGCTCAGGCGATGGTATCCCTACATATTGTTACTGCATCAAATTCAACCATCTCCTCCCTGCAGGAACAATGAACTTTTGGAACAAGGCTCATTTTGTCGATGATGTCTGCGAACTGCTTTGCCTGGCAGCGTTTTGCGATGCATTGAACATAAGCTGCGACATGCGAGCCTAAACCCCACGAAGCTTGTAAACACGAGCCTTGAACCGCAATTCATCTTGTCTGAACCCTGAGCCCCAGCATCTTCAAGCCACCCTAAGCTTCGAGGCTTCAGAAAACAACTCTACACCTCGAAACTAAGCCGAATTTAGGAGAAGCCCCAATTAAGGGTAAGAAAACCTGGTGAAAACCCAAGAAACAATTGACACCACCCCACAAAGTATGCTAGGACTCGGCGGGCCCGATAAGCCGAGTTTTGGGGTTTCACTGTTGCTCTTCTAGTGGGTCTGGGAACAAAAAACAGCAGAACAAAAACCTAACTAACCTCTAACCTGAACCATACCTTTGGCCCCCCAAAACCGACCTTTTTAAGAAATTATATATAGAAACCATAATAAGGAACCCTAAAAAAGGAGGTTTTTCCGGCCACAGGTAAACCTCAGGCCCTGAAGCCATGAATCGATATGGTATAGTGCAGCATAGTATAGTATCGGGTTGCATCGTATAGTACAGTATAGTATAGTCAATAGCAGATTTTAGTAAAAAGTACACACACACACACCTAAACCCTAAACCCTATAAACCCCTAAACCCCTAAAAGCCCTAAGCCCGATGTAATGTAGGGACCTTAATGATTAGAATAGGGTTTGGGGCCCATTAATATACTATAATTACAATATAATAAGGACCCCCCCCCAAAAAAAAATATAAGTAATTAGTTAGGCCCCTATACTAGTTTGATACCTCAACCCGCCTGCTTAGATAAAGTTCCCTGGGACTGGCCTTCTTCAATCCTGACATCCTAAGCTCAGAATAAGAAACCCAAACACCAAAACCGTGGCCTACAGTTGAAGAAAGTCCGAAAGACCCTAGACCCATGGTCTGAGGTCGCGCCCTCCTATCCTGAACAAACCCTAACCCCTAAACCCCTAAACCACTAAACCCCAAAACCCCTAAACCCCAAAACCCCAAAACCCCAAAACCCCTAAGCCCTAAAGCCCTAAAGCCCTAACCCCCCAACCCAAACATGAACCCAGAGCTTCACCCAGCCTTCTTCATATAAAGCTGGTCGTCCGCTTCTGTGGATTTCTGCTTGTCCGGACCCACTCGGTTCAAGACCTCGGATGGGCGTAGGGCTTAGGGTTTAGGGGTCGGGGGGAAACTGTGGCTAGCTACTACAGAGCTGCAGTTTGGAGCTTGAGACTGACCCTAAACCCGAAACTTCCCTAAACCCTAGCCCTAGCTCCTATAATAAGGATGCAGCTACTATCAGAGCCTTAAAGATGCAAGCCACCTCATTTTCCGATTGCCACACCCTGAACAAACACAGAACCCAGCAACATAGGGACCTAATGATTAGAACGAGGGTGCTCGTGGTCTCGTGGTCGTCCTGGTGCTCTATCACTGTGTTGGACCTACCCCGGCATAATTGTGTTTATCTCGATGCAGCATAACCCTCTTACAAACACCTGTAAGCAACACAGCACAGAAACTTTCACATAACGGCACACGGAAACCATGAACCGCAAGTAACTCCCAACACCTGAAACCCAATGCGGCTTTTTTTGACGATTGAGGCGTATAAAGCTCTGGCTGAATTCTGGCAATGTCCGAGCCTATGCGGGCCAGCTTCTGAGTGCGCTTGAATGATGGAAAGGTTTGATGGTGCTTGCTTTTCGGATCGACCCAAGGAATGTATGCTCTAAGGGATAGCTATGTGTGTACATATGTACATATCTTTATCTTTATACATATGAAATATGTATGTATGTATATATATGTATATATATATATATGTATATATATGTATATATATGTATATATATAAATATAAATATATATATATATGTATATATATGTATATATGTATATATATATATGTAGATGAGTACACACACATACAGGTATACAACATCGAAAAGGGAATCACAAGGGAACAAACTAGTGAATCAGCTCCAGACTATAGCGTCTGTAGAACCGTTTCGGGCTTACCGATTATTTGGGAGTTTCCGAAAATAGGGGACCCTAATATAGTACCCTAAGTAGTAGAACCCTTATTATAAGAACCCCACAATAAGGTTCCCCTAGTTTTCGGAAACTCCCATTTAGAGGTTTAGACCTTCAGGCTGAATGGGAGTTTCCGAAACTAGGGGGCCCTAATATCGTACCCTAAATAGTAGGATCCTTGTTGTAAGGACCTCAAAATGAGGTACCCCATATATTCGGAAACTCCCGAATCGTTTTAACAGATCCAGAAAAAAACAATGATGTCAGTAGGTATGCGCAGGGGTGTTGCAAAAGAAGCCACTTCTCCGCAGGGCCTTGTTTACTAGGATGCTGCGGTCTACATTGTTACTATATTACCCGTAGAGTCCTTCCTGTAGCTGTTGTATAGTGTCCCCCGAACCCTAAACCCTACATCTTTTTCTGAATTGCTCCACGGTTGCACGGTACCCTCAAAGCTTCCCCTTGAAATACTTCATGCTGCGATCAGCCGACATCATGCGAAGCACCCGGAACTCGCCACGCAGAATCCTATACAGGCCCTCTAGGACCCGAATCTCATCCCTAACCGGTTTAGGGTTTAGGGTTTGGGGGATTGTTCAAGCCATAACTCCAATCCCGAAGTCTGTCTTTTGCTCCTGGCTTACAGTACAAACACCAGCTTGACTCCAACACTCTCGACCGATCACCTCAATTCCAATGCAATGCTGCTGTGGTTGTCTAGCAGCTATCCTAGCAAGGTCCTGAGGACATATAACTCAAGCATCCAAAATCTCCTCTGGAATGAAGAGATACTTCAAACCTTCCACCCTAACAGCTTCTCTTAATATTCCGACAAAGCTCGGTTTCTCTAGACTGCGGATAGGGTCCCAAGCAGTAAAGTGTAGTGTGTAGCGATCACATTCGATGGGCCAAGATGGGGGCCTCAATAATTGGAATAGAGCTGTGGAATAAATATAATACAGACCCATAAGGATCAGTAATATCTTCCAAATGTAAATACCCATAGTCCCATAGTGTACGAAAGTGTTTCCACAGACAAACCCTCGCGAAGTGAAAGCATTAGAGGGGGGGGGGGTTGGGGACTTGTACCCCAGAGGGTCCATATACACTACCATTATGGAATTAGGCCCCCCAAACCATAACATGGATGGTCTTTTGGGACCTAATTCCACAATGGTAGTGTATATGGACCCTGTGGGTACTACACATCGATTTCTTACGGAACCGTGGGAAATCCTATGGCCAGCTCTTCGGTCTTCATGCGATTACATTGGTTGATCGATCGATCTACTGTAGGGGACTTAATAATTAGAATAGGGTTTAGTTAGGGCCCATTAATTATACTATAACTACAATAAGGAACCCCCCAAAATTATTAAGGCCCCTATATTGAGGTCGTTGCAATCTCTCGGGCACCTGAAACTGTGCCTCCTCCTTTTACATGTTCAAAGCTATACCTGGGCCCCAAAAGCATGCAGAACAATAGCGGTTTTTTAGGCGTTTGGGCCATTATGTTACCTATGTTTGGGGGTAATATAGGGGCCTTAATCATGAGAATAGGGTTTGGGGGTAAAAGGCCCCTATAGTAAGCCCTTCTAAAATTCCAAAACCAGTCTAAACAAACCCTAAACCCTAAACCCTAGGCCCTCAACCCTATAAACCCCAAACAAAAAACCCTAAACCCTAAGCCCCTAAACGTCTAAACCCCGAGGCGAGGCTCGGGTGGACGCGCAAAGAGCTCTGGGTCTCTGTGGTTTAAGGACTGAGCCGGGTCTCATGACGATCATTAAAACTATATTGTCTTGTATTATACTATACTATGTTGTGTTATATTATCTGATACAATATTGTATTCTAAGCTATATTATACTATATTGCAGTATATTGTATTTCATGTTTTATTGTAGCATATATTAACGATGTGTTGCCGTGCTGAACAAACCCTAAAACCCAAGCCGCAGCTTTATTTGTTGCTTTTCTCCGAAAGAGCTCCGGAAGTAGATTCCCCTGCTTGATCGTGATTTAGAGATTCAGGGCTCGGGTTCTATTCTACAGTGGCTACTGAGTTCTTCTGGTGTGAGTAAATTCTAGGGTTCTACTGGGCTTGAAAAGTCTACGAGGTTCCTTTCGGGATCTGTCGTGTCGACGTGTGTCGTTTTAGATGCACATCCCCATGCAGTCGAGACCCATGTCAAAAGCATTTCGATCGCAAGCACCTGTCATGGGCCCCCTGACAAATGTGAAGCATCCTCGAAGGAACAACACATTATGTCCGCCCTGCATAATCGGAGTTTAGGGCAAATGACTTAGGGCTTCAAGGGCTTTTAGCTTAATGATTAGGGTTTAGGCTAGTGTATCTGTGGACCCAATAGGTTTGCATTTTCGAAGGGGGGGTTATACCCTACAAGTATGCGGGACATAGCCTAGTATTTTGAGCTACGGGAAGACTCCTGTGAACTTGGGGTTGAGGGTAGCCATGTCGATATTGGTCGCGGTTTAGGGTTGGGACTTCCGAAACCCTAAATCCAGCCCAGGTGCCGACTATCCCGAAGGGCATCACGGCATCGGTGGGGTATGCAAGCCCCGAACCCTACACCTTAAAATTTGCACTCTGGGTAGCGCTGATTTGTTTCACAAAGACGTCTCACATGAAAGAGTAAACCCCAAACCCTAAAGCCCTAAACCCCTAACTGAAGTCTGCATGTGTAAACCTCTCAACGCCAGCTCCTCTCTGGCGGCTCATTCGTCAAGGGCCCTTACTGCACAGTCCGGTTGTAGGAGGTCTGGAGGGGTCAGACAAATCTAAGAGAGCAAAGCGAAACCATTGTAGGGGCCTGATTTATATACATATATACATGTATATGTATATGTATAGGGCTCAGACCGCCGGGAAGTCCGGAACACTGTTTGCCCCAGGGCACTCATTAGTAGTGTCGTCATGGTGCTCACTGACGGTGCCAGAACAAGAATCCAGGCAAGGAGGGCAGACCTCTCGACCAGCAGCACCTAGTTTCTGAACTGCCCTTCGAGATGTTGAGGATATGCGTCTTTCAGGCTGTACAGGAACGATGGGGGACTGGAGCAATTTCTCTGCGGGGTCTTCGTGAAGCCATTGAGTGGCATACGGCAGCTGGCTGAGGAGGTGGCTGATGTGATGAGTCAGCTGCCAAGTGCTTTGAAGGACTCGGGGCGTGGACGTGAGCTTTTCCTTTCGCTTTGTGACGTCGAAATCGCTAGAGCGTGGACAGGCGTTTGGGAACCGTTGCCTCACCAGGACCGGCTAGGGAACAGGACGAGGACCCTCGCGCTGAATGTGGCCGCATGCGATGCCAGTCTTTTGATCTGCGAAGCTCCAGCCTTTGCTGCCATTGAGTCACTTATGGAGGTATGGATGCCAGAAGGGGGAGTGTAGCAATCAGTCCCCATTGCGGTGTTTGTGCCGGGGCACCAACCATGGAACTCCGATGATCAAGACCATCTCCAAGCCTATGCTCTGCATGCGATCGAAGCTCTTCGCCAATGCCTGCTGTGCCTGGTGGAAGAGTGGTAATGTCATCATGAACGCTGCGATTCGGGTCGGTCAAGTAATCTGCCGGATGAAAGAGAGCCATGACGTGAGGGCTCGCTTGTGGGAGGTTGGCCATGGGAAGGCGCTCCACAAAACCCTCATGACGCATGCTATCGGTGTTGTGTCAGATCGTGGCAAGTTCACCTTGTCTGCATGCGGACTTGCAGACTTGCAGGGCAATGTGCCTGCTTGGTGAATGGCTACATTGCGGGAGAGAGACATTTAAGCGTTTGTCGTCCGTGCTACTGTCCGACAGTTTTGGCACTCAGCGTGAGGGTAAACTTCGCTGCTGCAGTGCTTTTGGTTTTGACAGCAGAACCAGCTGCACAGTGGAAGGCTTTTCGGTCGTGGTGCCGCCTGTTACATCACTCTGCTGCATCCTGCCTTAACCCCGCTGTTCCGCTGATTTCTGTGCCGGGTCTACACGAGTACATACAGCGGCCGTGGGAGTTCGTGCTTTTAATTAGGTGCATGCCAATGGGCTACGGCCGGACGGAGCCAAAAGCGTGAAAAGCGTGATATATGTATATATATATATATATATGTATATGTATATGTATATGTATATGTACATATATATATGTATGTATATATAT